>OY755244.1:54807106-55407106 GCA_963576725.1 Azorinus chamasolen
TGACCGCTTAGGACAGGTTCTACTGTATGTGAACGTATGTATTTTTTATTGTGCTGGTATCATATATACTCAACAAAAATATTTAAGGGTCAGTGGCACTTTTCCCATAGGGTTTATGCAATGACCCTACAATTTTGGCATCCTGTATTTTCCATACACATAAATGAATTTCGACAAAAATTTACAGGAAGTATTGTCAAAATGTCAAACTACAGATTCCAGTGAGATCGAGTTATGCCAATGCTCTATGGGCATTCATGGAATGCAAAATCGAAAATTGGGGAATTTCTGAAATTCTCCAAAAAAGCAATTTCATTTTACTTTTATATGGAATACCATTAAATATGTCTTTGGTATGTCAAACATTTTAGTAAACCTCTCCATGTTTCATAATTTCCAATATCGATATGATTTTCGATTTCAAAAGCAAGGACAACTCCAGTTGAAAAGTATGCATTTTTTTGGTGAAAAAACATCGCTGTACATGTTTATCTCCATGTAGGTGCATAGGACTCCCACAGGTATAATTTTCCCAAATCTTCCCCCGTTAATTGAAACTCTAACTATAATTCCTGCAAATTTCGATGGGATTAAGCGACATTGGTGAAAGATATGAAGTACCAAGGTTGTGTAGTCAATACATTGAGCCCTACGGGAAACTGACCAGTGACCCTTAAATTATGTTGTTGAGTATATATATTGTGCCATATCCTCATTATATACATTCAAAATCACCAGACCCTTACAAATTGTTACCTTCTAATGACCGAGCTAATGGGAGTATGTACACTTGTGGACTTTTATGTGATGCAGGCATTTTTTTTACAAATTCTAACTTTCATCTTATATGTGTTGTAAAACTGGAGTTGAGCTGTCATTCTTGAACAGATTTGAATCTGTCCAGTTAGAATTTGAGTATAAGTTTTACCATTATGCAAATAATAAGTTAGATTGGATACTTGTATATCTTAGTGCTGAAGGTACCATACACATTGACGTGGTTGACACTTTGTATATTTGGTGAAATTATTGTGTTTTTAGCTTTGAATATTGTTTTTTTTCTGTTTGCTGAAATAGACAGATATTACCTAGAGTGCAAGCCTTTAAATAGAAATTCCTCTAAGATCTGTAACTTAGTGTGGTTTGTTTTAGTAAGAAAACGCTTTGTATTAATGTATGTGAAGTGTCAATGTCTATAATTAGAGTAATTAGCCATAATCGTCTTTGTTTACATTTTGAGCAGTTGACCTACGTTCAGTTTAGACCCAAACACATATCATTTTAAATATGTTTGAGCATTATTTTGAAGTATTTAGTATGGCTATTATGTAGAGTATTATTGTTTAAATGATTTAGACATGTTACTTTAACAGAGTCAGATTATAGAGAGACATAGTTTGCATTTATTAAAATATCCAGTAGCAGGTGCCCTTATGGTAATGGTCGCCATTAGGGACTACAACGCCTGAGAGCCACTTGTTTTTGCTATTTTACAGTCAATAAGTTTTTATCAGTTCTGAAAATATGTTCTTAGGGTTTGTTAATATGCTAGATTTAGGATTTTTCCAGAATTATACCTTCATTCCGGTTAGTGATTTCATCCATGTGAAGCGCTTTTAAACGCACACATACTGTGTGAAAAGAGCGCTATATAAATGTGGCATAATAATAATAAAAATAATCATAATAACAGAATAAAATCCAAAGATGTAACAAAATACTTGCTCCCAGACCAAGACGTTCTTATGTTTGGTCTACTCTGTTGCAAAGGCCGCGAAAAAAATGAATTAGGTAAAGGGTTAAAGGGGACTAACGAATAGAACGAGCATTTGAATCAAATGCATTAAATATTGACATGCAGGACTAGAAAAGTAAGATACTCTGACGAACAATATGCACTAGGAGAGAAACAGTACTGTATTTTAAATTTAGCATACCCCGTCCGTAGTTCATCAATGTTGTTATTGGCCAAATTATACTCCGTATACATAGCATGAAGTCACTCTCTTATAGCGAGTGGCCGGCGTAGCGTTTAATTTATTTGCATTTTAAATTTATTATTATTCCCTGCCAAAGGCAGAGGGATATAGTTTTGGGTTTGTCCGTCCGATCTACCGACTGTCCGTCCATTCGTCTTTCCGTCCGGTTTCCGTCCGATGTCATATCTCTGTAACGGATAGACAGCATTCAATGTAACTCAACATGAATGTTTGTTATCACTGAGGCGTCGTTCCCATGTATTAGGAGATTAAAAGGAGATTTTACTAGAGAAAAGAAAAAAATTATAATTGTGTTGTTTGAAACCATGGTGATGAATAAAGCATTTGCTCCTATAGGAGCAAATGCTCTATGTATCACAATGGTTTCAAGAAGTGGTTATTACAGAGGCGTAGAAAAGCGTAGACTTTATTTATGGGGATAAGGGTTAAGCAGAAAACTCCATCGTGTGAACTTTCGGAATAACTCTCCATACTGCACAAGATGCTACCACCTGCCTTTAACTTTTCGGCGCCTATGTCGCCTATTGGCACCGTTGAAAACAGTGCAGTCCCAGGTCAGTTTTATATATAAAAAAGGCGGCATCTGACCTGGGATTTCACTGTTTTCTGTATTATTTTAGTCCAAGCATACAAGTTTTTTTAAAACAAATGTTTTACTAATATACCTTTATTATTTAGTTTAGAATTATATTTAATATGAAATTGTTATAGCAGACGACACTTATAAATTTGGCGCCAAAAGAGTTAAGAAATATAAATAGACATGTTTTGGTTGTCGCTTTACTGAGGTTTAACTGTTTCTTGACTATGTACTACAGCCACAGGTAGCAGTAGCGAACTGCCTCTGTAATTATATCATTATATTCATGTGGAAATATATTATCGACTCTCCTGAAATGAAAACTTCATATTAAAGGCGATTTTTCACAATCGTACCATATAGATTTTTCCAGTTCAACATTTATAATATACGTAAATCACAAAGTCAGTTCGATACCAATGCATGTGACTATGCCATGCTTGACAATAACAAATACACAATGAAGAAAATATTCCAAAACAGGGAATTAATATAATACTTGAATTGCTCTGATCTAATATTTCGACCACTAAGGACCGTTTTCAAAGATTATCATGTCAAAATACACGTCACATTTTTGTTACATGCATTCAGCAATAAAATCAAAGAGAATAATGTTGATCCAGCGTCAATGTGACATTGGGTTGTTATTTAAAATGTCATGACGTCATCAAAATGACGTCATCAAATGACGCCATTGGTGCAACGACGTCATGCATGGTCTGTAAGTTCTCAGCCTGTCGGCGAGACTGAGAGAGAAATTCTGGAGAGAATGAAAGAACATTTGAGTGACGTGAGGCATGAGAGAGAGAAGCCAATGAACAGACATTTTGGAATCGGTGGTCATAGCAGTGATGATGTGAGATTTGTAGTTTTGAAACGGATGTTCCATGCATGTAGAATTGAAAGACAGATCCATGAAACTGATTGGATATGAAGGCTGAGGCTTCCACGTGAGCTTTCTGTATTACGTTTGTTCTCATTAAGCAACCAACTCATTAGTGCCCATCGTTATGGGCAGGACCTGCCTATAACGATGGGCACTAATTATTAAGTGGTCACTTGATTAAGTTATACTATATATTTGAATGTGAAATGTGCCAATTGTCTTTGATTTTTATTGATATGATATGTGTTTCCCATCATCATTTATTGTTTGTATTTCAGTTTTCTTTGTTACCCATACAAATTCATTGCCATTTAAAAATCATAATTTTTACAAAATGTGTAATAGAGCTATTAGCTAAATAATATGCATTATATTTTATTATAAAATTGTCAATAAACATTTAAAAGATAATGCCGTTTTTCATATTGTTTTCTTTTGCAGTTTCAAATAAATAACAATACAGCAAAACCCTCTAAACTGAACGTTAACCCATTACCTCATAGGCTATTTTAGATACAACCTCTTTGAATAAATCTACCGAAAAGGAGCATTAACTAGAGAAAAGGAAAATTTTAGAATTTTGTAGTTTGAAACCATTGAGTAATAGAGCATTTGCTACTATAGGAGCAAATGCTCTATTTATCACAACGGTTTCACAAAGTGACTTTTACAGAGTCGTCAATATTAGGGAATGGTTTAAATTTAGTATACATGTATATCGGGCGTGCAGCTTAATGCAGAGTCCCTTCTTCAAGAATTTCATCCTGCATAAAGCGGCCACTTGTCAAAAAAGTATTCAAATTGTTCTGTACTAGAATCCCGGTTAGAGGGGTTTTAGTGTATCAAAGTTGGATTTTCACTTTATTGACCTGTTCAATTACAATACAAATTCGATAAAACACTCATATGCGTACCACGATTGATCTTTAACCGATGGCAGCTTAATGCAGGGTGAAAGTCATGCAGAAAACTCCTCTAAGAACTTTCTGCTCGACTTCTACCATGCATTTAGCAGCCTCCTGCTTACAAAGATATAACCCTTTAATGGTATTCATATCTCCTATCTGGAGAAAATAAAGACATTGAATTGAATTGACGTTGTTATACTGATTGTGTACTGTTATACTATACAAACTAAAGTAAAGGTACAGGTCATCAGTTACACTCTACATTGTTTTATACTTACACAATTATGTTTGTATTGAACAATTGGGTGCTTTAACCCATTACCTCATATGCTATTTTTAGATACAGCCGCTTTGAATTAGTCTACCGAAAAGGAGCATTAATATGAGAAAAGGAAAACAAATAGAAATTTGTAGTTTGAAACCATTGTGATAAATCGAGCATTTGCTCCTATAGGAGCAAATGCTCTATTTATCACAATGGTTTCACAAAGTGACTTTTACAGAGTCGTCAAAAGTCGTCAATATGAGGGAAAGGGTTAATATGGATCTAAATTATGGTTGAAATAGACATGCCGATACATTTAATCATTTGCTCCATGAAAATTCATGTTAGAAATAATGATATAATAAATACTTATTAGATTAATCATTATTATACCATATGGTAGAATCATATCTATATTATAGTGTAGGCAAACAATTTATACTCTGATCGGACGGCTCATACAGGGGCCGTCTTATCTGGGTCTACTCTGTTTACAAATGCGTAGAATTGCGTATTTATTGAGTAAAGGGTTAAATTTGGCTAAACGTTAAAGAATGTAAAAACACAATGACCAGCTGTGATTACAGTTCTGAGTCCTTTATCACAGAAATACACACGGCATTTTTGAAAACATTGTAGACAAAGAGTAGACGGATTCCATGTGATAAAGGTCTGCTATGTTTGCTTATGAAATAACACGGGTCTGATTCTACAGTTTCCACAACACATCATTTTCATGATGTCATTATAAAAGCCCAGCTAATTAATATCCATGCGTCATCATTTGTTATATAAAAACGCATTAGGAAAAAACCAATTAAATGAAACCATAGTCCGTATTCATTAAACTCCCGGGTATTTTATTTTCAGTTTTACATCTTACTCCATTAATATTCATGTTAGAAATAATGACATAAAGGAATACCATTTAACTGAATGTTTACAAAAGCATCTCAACAAAAAAGAGTTGCCTATGACAGAAACAGTAGAATCAGATCTACGACATTCCATTAGCAAAAAGAATCTGTCTGATCTTGTTCTTCTGTTTGTGTGAAAAGCGTATACGTGAAGTAATGGCTTAACTAAAGCTTCAATTTTGTATCCGATTAAAACATAATTTATAAGAAATGCAGAAAAGGGTTAATCCTTTGCAAACTTGCAGTAAATTATTCCTTTTCCGGAGATAACTCTTCACTTTTGATTTGTTCAATACGCCGAATAACTCGGCGTCTCCAAATTATTCGAAGCTATGGTAATGTTTTTTAAATAAAAATGGGAAAGTCCACATGGTTACAATGACAACAGTTTTCAAATTCTAACAACATAACGAAATTTAAAGCAATGAATATACAAATAGTATATGAAATAAATAGTGAACCATATGCCAATCACACCAATATCAAGGATGACACAAACAAGGGAAAGCACACCCTTATTTCCCTGGCGGTCCTTGATAGCTATTGTTTGACCTAAAGAGGTATGGACATGAGTTTAGATACATTAAAAATGAAAGGCTGAACTGTCTAAGTTTTAACCCCGATAGGAGTTTTCTGCATGATTTTGCCCTTTTAGATGCGAACCTGTCTCACAGATCGATAGCTACTTATTGAAGTGTTGGAATTAGATGTATAAGTAATCACTATTTCCGTTTAAGCTTTTGAGATTCTATTGAGCGAGCGTCCAACAGTTTGGATCTTAATGATTACTTTAAAGCGTCCCATCTTGATCAAAGTGTTTGCAAATTTGATACTGGTCGCCAATATGGATAAACGTTGTTGACCTAAACATTAATGCTATATAGGCTTGACTCCTTTGGTCCATAATTCGCCTTTCTATGCCTTTGCAAACAGAGTGGTTTTGTAAAAAACTTTGAAATATTCTTTCGATATTGGTGGTTGGCCCTAAGAATGGCCGTTGGTTTTGGACATGGGTGTTCATAGCTGATCTGCTGGTGGTGGCAGGTTTATTGTCGTGTGAGTGCTGGACATTTGCAAAAGCAGGCAGGGTGACCCGTGTTGTATCGACGCTTTTTGACGGGATTCGCTTTGTTTTGTCCATGGTGGTATTGGTATTGGTGCCTTCCAACTGGCTTCCAAGATATGATATGTCCATGTTATCTACAGGGAGTAAACGTTGCGGTTCAATGCCACATGTCCCATAACTATCGAGGATTTAGAGGATTTTTGTTATTTTCGGTGGAAAATCGAAATTTATTTCATCGAGTGAACATCAGACGAGTGAAAATATTAATGTCTGGTGTTCACAAGAAAACTTGGTCTGTATACAGTAGATTCGGTACAGGTACGGTACTGGTAGACGTTTGGTTTAATTTACAAATCTTAATGTAAATTCGATTGCTGGAAAGTTTCAATTAGCTAAATTTTAAGTGCAAACAGCAGTACATTCGTCCAAATGGTCTAATGTGAGGACGTCTTGTCATTTATTGACAGAATTTCTGGGTTCGAGTCCCAGTTTAGATTACATTTTGTACTGTTTTTATTTCATTTGTTATCAAATGTATTCCCTGTGAAACTATTTTGAAAAATATAACAAAACATTGCAAAACGACCCCATAAAAGAAGAACAGTATTGGTTTTCTAAACAATTGACTGCTTAGTGCAAGTTAAAATCCCCATGGGGGAACAAGTAGTCCGGTAGCAGTGAAATTATCAAATTGATAATTTCACTGTTCAAAACAGTGAGTTTATGAAGTGATAATCCACTGTTATATCCTGGTAAACCATCGGAAATCAGATTGCAGCAGCCTAAGTGAAAATGCCCGTAAATTACCAAAACATGCGCGGAAATTGCCGAACACAGAGACCTTGCTAGGTATTTGGACAAGTTTGGAGAAAATTGGACCATTCCTTGAGGAGATATTGCTTGGAAACCAATTGGCTAATCAGATTGCAGCAGCCCAAGTGAAAATGCGCGGAAATTGCCGAACACAGAACCCATGCAATGTAATTGGATATCAAGTACATTGCATGGGAAAATTGGACCATTCCTTAAGGAGATATTGCGCGGGAACAAATTGCCTAATCATATTGCACCAGCCTAAGTTGAAATGCCCGTAATTTACCAAAAAAGCGCGGAAATTGCCGAAAACAGAACCCATGCGAGGTACTCGGATATCAAGTACACTGAGCAAGTTTGGTGAAAATTGGACCATTCCTTAAGGAGATATTGTGCGGAAACCATAAACGGACAGACGGACGGACATATAGACGGACGGACAGACGGACAAGCTGAGGAACATTAGTTGTTTATTTCCCTTTGCTACTCTTCAAAGAAGGATAGGTCCTTATTTCTTTTCACAAAATTAAGTTCATTCATATAATTCATGTAAACTTTAACTTGGTCGACATGTGCATCAGGGATGAAAACAAAGATTTTCAAATAAAAGGAGCCAAAAATTTGTTTTAAAAGGGCTTCTATTTTTATCAAGAACAAAACTCTAACTAAAGTCCCCCATTGTCATTTACTCAGTAGTTTTAATCATGCTATCAACACATTGAGTGTTTTTTCTATTGTATATTATTTGGAAGCTTTTTAAAAAGAAAGATAACTAATAATTAATTTTGTTGTTCCTTTTCTATACCCGACTTTTGCTCTTCTTATTACTTCTAAGCATAATTAATTCATATCAGCATCGGAAGACTAACCTGTCGTATACTAGTATACTCGAAATAAAATGGTATTTTACCAGTTTCTATACTGTTTAAACTACTTTGATTTCAATGCGCAAGTAATAAACACTATACACTTCAGTCAAAATATCATTTTATACTTATTAAGGCAATAATTAGGTTTACATAATGGTAAGCTTTGTTTTGCCACAACACTTAATCACTTTGCTGTATACGTACATCAGTTTTTTACATTGTCGTCTGCTGGTCACTTTTTAGTCTGCTTCAATGTTTAGATGGGGTGTTACTTAAATTGCTTTATACACAGTTGAGCAGTGTATCAAACAGTTTGGATTCTGATGAGACGCCGAAGTCTGGATCCAAACTGTTTGCATATGATATTGGCCTATGCTTTTCGGCCTCTTTAGAAGATTGGTTTCAAGTTTTGCTATTACCTGACAGGTTAAAATATGGAATTATCGCCGACTTGGAGAAACTGGCTGAGATGTACACCGAAAAAGATATGTTTGTGCCTGTGTCTGTTCATCGTGGGTTTTTTTTTCTCTGTACATAACGACGATTATAATGCGGACAATTGGAGGGCAATGTTCTAATGCCAACACAGTCAAAACAGTACAGTTGGTGATAAGTATGTTCTTATAGCAACACAGTCAAGACAATGCATATAGTGGTGAGTATGTTCTTATAGCAACACAGTCAAAACAGTATAGATAGTGGTATGTGCTTATAGCAACACAGTCAAGACAGTACATATAGTGATGAGTATGTTTTTAAAGTAACACATTCAAAACAGTACAGATAGTGGTGAGTATATTCTTATAGCAACACAGTCAAAACAGTACAGCTGGTGGTAAGTATGTTCTAAAAGTAACACAGTCAAAACAGTACAGAAAGTGGTGAGTATTTTCTGAAATACTTAACAAAGCAAAAACAGTACAGATAGTGGTGAGTATGTTCTTAAAGTAACACAGTCAATGCAGTACATATATTAGTGGTAAGTATATTCTTAAAGTAACACAGTCAAACTATTTCAGATGGTGGTGAGTATGTTCGTTGAGTAACACAGTCTAAACAGTATAGATAGTGGTAAGGATGTTCTTATACTAACTCGGTCAAAGACAGTGCAGGTAGAGGTAAGTATAAACAGATATGTAATAATTGATAACGTTGATCAACAGTAAGTTCGATATTATGACCCTCTGAAATTACCATCAAAAAGGGTTTAATCCCGGGCCCTAAAGGCTGCCGATAGTTTAATGCAGTACGCATTATCAACCACCTGCCTTTAAAGACATCGTTAAATCGAGCATTATTATTGTACGGACCGTTGTTACATTACTACTAGACCTAATATTCTAGTTCATAACTTGTCAGTTCAATGATAAAGAACATCTCAAAGCGAGAACATGATCAACATCTTTTATTATAAGGTATCCGCATTGAGCACTCGAGGTTTTAACCCTTTCCTTTATATAAACGTGTTTTAACGCATTTGCAAACAGAGTAGATCCAGACCAGACGACTCCTATAGGAGCTGTCTGATTAGGGACTGCTCTGTTTGCTAATGGATTTTGAAAGATCTGTTTCTTTACTTTCTGATTTGGCTACACTTTTGCACCTTCCATATTTTATCATAACCATTTTGAATATTCAGTAGGTATTGGAATTTGGAATAAACATAGCACAGGGAAAGGGTTAACATTTTATTTGGTGCATATTCTTGCAAGACTGTCTATTATGATTATAAACTTATTTAATCATTGTACAAAGTATATAGAATATGAAATGTATTGCCATGGCAGACAGTAGATAATTAGGTTTGTGATATGTAAGCACGAATCCGAATTATTTGACTTGTCATATTTTTTTTATTGGAAATGACTGACCTTAAAGTTTCAGGACGACAATGTATAGTTGAAACTGACCCAACCATCATGGGCCCATCTGTTCTAGGTCTACACTGTTTACAAATGCTAAAGTGTAAAACATGTCTTGCTTTTACTTAGCCGAGTAACTCAACGTCTCATGAGGATCGACACAGTTTGACACTCTGTTTATTGTTTTACTTTTCAATATTTTCAAACACGTTTTAAGTAGCGAAGCGTCAGTCATTGTCATTGACATCTTTCGTTTACATGTTTTATGGTTGAAAGATAAATTTATGTCTTTACTTGATTTAGCTTGTAGAAATATATATAATGAGGTTAAACTCATTTCCTCCTACTGACGCATTTTGACGTCTCTGTTGAAGTAATGTTTTGAAACCATTGTGATAAATAGAGCATTTGCTCCTAAGGAGCAAATTCTCTATTTATCACAATGGTTTCAAAACTACATCATTCTAAAATTCCCCTTTTCTCTAGTAAGTGCTCCTTTTCGGTAGATTTATTCAAAGAGGTTGAGTCTAAAAATAGTCTAGGCGAGAATGAGTTAAACTGCACGTTAAGATCTGCAGAGACCTGGGGGACATTTTTAGTTACTTATTGTTTATTTTTTCGCCCCTTTATTTGTTTATTCGGAATGGCGGATAGCACATTTTTAAAAAAAAATCAGTGAAAAGTTCAAATCAACGAACGAAAGCTCTGCCAAGACTTTTAAGCAGTTCTGTGTCGCGCTCCGTGATTATCTCCCTTCAATAACTATTTCACTTTTTCACAATGAAGTAAATATTCCAAAATAGGGAATTAATATAATACATAAATACATATTTCACTTTTTTTCAGTGATTTTAATCTACAAATTATTGCATTTATAAAATTACTAAGAATGTCTTTTTATCAATTTTGATCACGCTCGATAAAAAATATTATTTTACTCAGAAAAAAAATGAAAATGCCGAAAAATACACCATTTTGCTTTTATATTTATTATTATATCACATACATATAGCGCTCTTTTCACACAGGATATGTGCGTTCAAAAGCGCTTCACATGGATGAAATAACTAGTCGGAAGGAACCACATGCTTACAGTCTATTCGGTCAATGAAAGATATGCAAAAGATATGCAATAGATATGAAATCACTAACCGGAAGGAATCGCGTGATTATCTATACGGCCTTTTAAATTTATTGTTATTTTAGAATTGTGTTGCCATAATTTAGGCCCTGATCAGGGTTGTTGTTTTTTTAAATGAATTAATAAATAATTGTATAAATAGATAAATATGGCTACTGAGTTTTCCAGGCTGACAACATATGTTGGACCTGTGTGATATGCTATCATTCTGAATCGCACAGTAAACTGTAAACTATCATCGGCTAGCATATCCCAACCACATTCATTTCATAGTTTCAAACCTTATCTTGTGTTTGGCTGAAAACAGTGTCACTTCAGAACACCCAAACATTTAAAAAGGTCTGGGGTTGGGTATTGTCATTAGGACAACACTCAGCATCCTGACAATGCACATGAACCAAATTTTTATAATGTCGTATCCATAGAGGGAGCAGTATTGCTAATTTAATATACATGTACTTAAAGCGTTAATGTGTAGCTTTGAGTTGATAGTTTTTGCCTGCAACTGTGTTTACTAAACACCATTTAGCGCTCAAAATTGATATTTACATGTTTATCTTTCCTTTTGATTATGAGATATGTTTCCTCTGAATCAAATCTGTCTATATGCAGGCTTATTTACCACCTTTGTTCATTTTTGCGTGATGTCATCACAATCTGCAGCATACATGTAATTACTGTACACGAGTTCCACTAAAACATCATTACAAAAATAACATATTTTGTGTTTTGTTATGTTTGCACTTTTACAAGAGCAGTTATGATTCTCATGACCACATCTGTTTGGTGTATATTGTATGTTAATGTTTGTGTGATTCATCTAGCGTGTATGTACTTATAGTTTATAGTATTACATATAGTTTATATTTTGAAAATTATGAAATTTAACCCAAGCGAAGTGTTAACGGAGCGCAGAGTTCAGTTCCACAATTTTCAAAATAACAGTTAATTGATTTACCGTTTGCTCTGTATCGGCCAAATAAGTACCGTTCTGTCAGAAAATATGTCACGTACACCATTCATGGCCGGGATAAGTTGGCGGAGTTTGTAAGTTATTGCACTGTTTTAGCAGCCGAATCATCTGGCGGGAAATACAATAACATAGGCCTATACATTCCAAAATGGCGAACTTCACGGTCGTTTTTTTTTAGGATGAAGAATTTTACAAACAAGCCATCTTGAAGAAGTTCACATGTAGCCTACACATAATCCATTCAAATTTTGACATAAAAATTGTAGATTCATCCGTCACTACCAGTGTGGATTCAGATCAGATTACGAGTTACGATGCTTTGTTGCCAACATGTATCAACAAGTATCTTTTAGTAAAATTAAGTTCCTTCTATTTGTTGCAGATCGGTTTGCAGAGCCCCAGTCACTTGCAGACATCAAGCAAAAGCAAGAGCAGTATGTGCCCAAAAATACTAAAAAAAGCAACAACTGACAGTGTCCCTTTGGACCGAATGGGCAGAACATAGAAACTCTCAACCACAGACATGTCTCGATTTGGGCTTTTCCATTCCAAATTATATGGAGAACTGCCACTCAATGCAAGAAATGGATTACTGGTTAACAGAGATTCATTTGCAAGATTCGCGGTAAGAATGGAGAACCTTATCCACCAAATACCATGCAAAGAATAGTATCGGCTTTACAGCGATATTTGCCTGAACTGTCCTTAAGATGAATCATTTCGGCAAAGTTTGATTATAGGCAAATTGGACAGGCAGGCAGTCTATGGTTATATGCCCACGACTTTCATGAGCTGTCTGATAGATCTAGATCTAGGCCGATCAAATGCGAAAGAATGGAGAAAGATTTATGTCAGCATCTTTGATCAAAATGGATATCCGGGAGATAAACAAACCCATAGAAACAGAAAACCTGGTTAGAAAGTTAAGTGAGTTGTGCCACAGTAGGCCTATGTGCCTACATCTAGCAGGCTACATTATGGACATTAACCATTTTCTCCATAAATAGCCTACGCCTTTCTACGCCTCTGTAAAAATAACCTATTGAAACCATTGTGAACTGATATATATTTATCACAATGGTTTCAAAATTAATTCTAAAATTCTAAAATTTTCCTTTTCTCTAGTTAATGCTCCTTTTAGGTAGATTTATTCAAAGGGGTTGGATCTAAATAGCCTATGAAGGAATGGGTTAAAATTGAAATTGAAACTTATCCAGAGGCTAACATGATTGTGGTTATCTTGTGTTTTTTTGTTTTTGTGGGTTTTTTCTGTTGTTTTTTGTAACTATGGGTCTAAATTCTACTCTGGTTGATTTTGTAGCGAAATGGAAGGGAAAATCACAGGGGACCGTCACAATGAAGTATGAACCTCAACAGAAATAAAATGTATGAACACTCTGATATATATTTAGTGTTCATACATTTTTCTGCTGAGGTTCATACTTCATTGTGACGGTCCCCTGTAGGGGAAATCACACTTGTAAGAGAGGGCCATATTAGCAGACGACACTTTTTAGCATGCAAAGATTAACGGTAAGTCCCACACCTACTTTGAGAGTGTAAGCTCGCGTGTGCACCTTTCTATTTCCATAATTATCAGACATGTTCGTAGATTGTGACAACTTGCAGTTTATATTTACTGATTACTTGCCTCGTGCATTCTGGAACAACTTGGGTACGAGTCTTTACAAGGCCGAAATTATCTGCTACCTTTATCACATGAGATATCACGTGATGAGAACAAAATGGCGCTTGTCATGATCTTGTGACATGCAGAAGGAAATTTATTGTAATAACCGTGAAGCACCGTACTGAAGGTAAATGGATAATTAAATGTGATATGTATACTTTTCATCGATCTTCCACATCAGCATAATTCACTCCACAGCTTTCATTAAGTAATGAAGCTGTATTCTAGTAATAATCTTACCGACGACAGTCTATCGTAGTTTCGGTTTGAGACTGAGAGTCGCGGATATTCTTTTGCAAATCATTAATGTAACATTTTATCTGACAGAAAAAAATGTTAGTTCATGCGAATATCTTTTCATAAACAAATTCAGTGTGGTGTTACCTACTGGTTTGCGGAGAAATCGCCTTGTGACGAAAAACGCCTACAATATATATAGTAAACCAATTGGAGATTTCGCCTAGAAAGCAATTATATTGTATTTTGCACCTATGGTACAGGTATGGATAACATGACAGAACTATAAAGAATGTTTGTAACAAGATTAAATTGTTCTGTGGTATTGTTTTCCAGATCAAGATGACCCAAGATTGATCGATCAGTGTAGCCCCTGATCACTACATAGAATTTGACAGAAGATAGTTGTATATAAGGAGCGATAATTATACTACCAATAGTTATGCAGAAAGTAAGAATGTAATACGCATTGAACAAGTTATATTTATATACAAGTTATATTAAAATATTTATTGGATCCAGATCACCTAACAAGAAGTAAGACTCATATATTATAAGTATTTAACTGTTTCGTACATATGACATTTTCACTTTCTGCAAATATTCGGTTTATATATATAATTATCAACCCCTGTAATAATGGGCTGTCAAATTCCAGGTGGTGATCAGCTAGGGGCTGCACTGTCCAATCTTGGTAATCTTGATCTGGAAAACAACACAACAGCACAATTCATTCTTGTTACAAACATTCTTCATAGTTCTGTCATGTTATCTGTACCTGTGCCATAGGTGCGAAATACAATCACTATATATAATTGCTTTCTAGGCGAAATCTCCAATTGGTTTACTATATATCTAATTGTAGGCGATTTCTTCGTTAGGCGATTTCTCCAGCTCCCTTACCTACTCACTATTTAATGCTTCTATTTAAAATAGAATTTTAAAACCTTGCCCGCTTCCAAGTGATCTGTCAAGTACTGTATTCATTCTTCCCAAGAACTGTTATTGACTGGAATAATTTAGACCCAGATATAGTGTTCCAGTATATAGTGATATAGTGTGTGAAGTGACACTTAAGGTCTTCAGGACAGCTGTCCAAAATCGGGACTATAACCCTGATACTCATACCCTGATACCGGGCAGCTGGTGGGTATATGCCGAGAGGGCCTAGCTTCAGTGTACACAATCAGAATCAGGCAGACAGATAGGCAGAAAACCAGACCTGACTCTTGACTTTGTCATCAGGGACACATGCTTTTTATATTTGTCTACTTACTCTATTCTAATACAGTAAAATCTCGATTATTCGAACACCAAAATACATACTATTATTGATTTTTAAGACAGATGGCAGCTTAATGCATGGTGAAAGTCATGCATAAAGCTCCTCTAGGAGCTTTCTGCATGACTTTCACCATGTGCATTAAGCAGCCACCTGCCTAAAAGGGTATAAATTCTTCTATACGGAAAATTTGAATATTCGAGGTTAAATTTACTCTTTGTATTTATCATTTTAGTAAACATTTATTTTTAAGTTGATTATGATTGAACAAATTAAAGGATATATCACATGTGGACTTTTTATGCGAAAAGAAATTGGATTACCCATAGAACTAAACGACATGTCTGCACAGGCAACAAGTGAGTCTGTACCAGCTTTTATACAGTCACTATACCGGGGATCAAACCAGGCTACATTGGTGAGAAGCAGGTGTGCTTTCTGGACACATAATTTAGTGAAAACAAACCTTACTCCAAACACTCTCTTATAATAGCAATATCGATTACTTTCAATTAAATTGTTGAAAAAAAGAGCAAAGTATATTAACAGATTTTAACTGTAATTTGATACAAGTCTATATTAAGCAATAATGGATTGTGGGGAACCATCAATTTGTGTTGAGGATTAGAGTTAGATCTTAGAAATCTGCCTTTGTCCTGATATTGGCCATTTTCAACAGGATGAAGGTTAGTCTTTGATAACACCACTATTATCAATTGTTAGCATATTCAGTTTCACTATTGGTGAATCATACTATTGACAATTGTTCATGTTACATGTGTGTTATAGTTCATGGTATTGTATTATTGTTATTGTGGACAGAGAAATCTGTATGCACTAGTCAGTATATATACTGATAAAAAAAAGTTTAGCAAGTTTTTCGTGACACCAGATTTTCTGTGTAGATAAATGATGTAAACATGTGTGTGTAGTAAAACGATGTGTCTGGCCCTATAGAACAAAATTATTTCCATTTTCCGTACGATTTCATCGAAAATCACGTCGAAACGTGAGATGAACGGAAATCACGTGCAATCCATGCAGAGCTTAATTGTTAGACTATCCAGTGTCACATTACACATTTTCTTTCTAAGCGTAAGCTGAAACAAAATAAACCGCAAAATAAATCCGAAAATAACGATGGGACGTCGTCCTGGAATGACGTTGGATCAACGTCAAAGAGCTATTGGAATGCTAATGGCCGGCATGTCTGCTAGAGATGTCGCTCGGCATTTCGATGTTCATGAGTCGACAATCAGTCGCCTGAAGACCAAATTCCAGCAAACAGGCAATGTGACTTATCGACCCCGTACTGGACGGCCCCGACAAACAACACCACGGGAGAACCGTTACCTAGTAACGTCACCACGACGTAACCGCTTCATGTCGAGCCAGCGATTAGTTATATGGTTAAGGAACACTACCGGGACTAGGATTTCTGATATGACTGTCAGAAATTGGCTGCGAGCAGCTGGATTAAGAGGATGTCGCCTTTACGTCTGTATCCCTCTGACACTTTGACATCGTCCGGTGTGTGTTCAGTGGGCTCAGATTCATTGCAGGTGGTCACACAGACAATGAAATGACGTTCTATTTAGTGATGAGTCACCTGTCATTTGCTGATTGTAGGATTCGTGTTTGGAGGAGAAGGGGTGAGAGGTTTGATCCTGTAAACGTCATAAATCATGATCGTTACGGTGGTGGTAGCGTAATGGTATGGGTGAGAATTTACCATGGTGGTAAGACAGAGCTTGTGACGGTTTTCGGGAATCTGACAGTACAGCGATATTGTGACGAGATTATCATACCAGTAGTTGTGCCGTTTCTGCAACAACGTAACGTCACTACTTTCCAACAGGATAACGCCCATCCACACTCTGCTAGGCATACACATGATGTATTACGCCAAAATAATGTTAATGTGCTTCAGTGGCCGCCAAATCACCGGATCTCTCGCCTATTGAACACTTATGGGATCATCTGGGACGTAAGGTTAGAGAACGTGAAAACGTCAATAACCTTCGTGACCTTGAGCGTGCTTTGCAAGAGAAATGGGCCAGAATCCCTCTATATATAATAAGGAAGCTTATTTGTAGCATGAGAAGACGTTGTTTGACCGTTTTGGCTGTTAATGGTGGCCATACACGATACTGACATGTGCTGTGAATTTTATGTCTGGCCCTTAACCTTTTCAACGTCCGTTTTTCTCCTAACACAGCATTGTCGTGAGAAAAATTTGATATAATTCTGCAGAGATAGCATTATTGCATCGGTAAGAACGGTTTATTTAGGATTTGGTTAACTTTTCTTCGATTACAAAACAGTTATTTCTAAACTTGCTAAACTTTTTTTTATAAGTATATATGAGTCTTATGACTGACTTGTTATATTCTTATCTTTTTCAGGAAGTTGGTGCTGTGAGAGAGGAATAAGACTTATAAGTATAGCTGTATTAATCTGAACAAATTTGTTCATATGAAATTTTTAGTATGACCTTTTGGAAGAAGGACGAGGAATCATGACAGAAATACTTTTTAAAGTTCTAATTATTGGTGATCCTACAGTGGGAAAGACATCTTTTGTTCAGAGATATGTCAACAATTTATTCAGGAGAGATTACAAGATGACAATTGGAGGTAAGTTTATCAATACGATTATAAATAGCAAAGACTTAGAATTAGGCAAGCTCAATATACCCTTGGTTACATCCTTTAACCCTTGCCCTCATATAAATGCCTTTTCACACATTTGCAAACAAGAGTAGACCAAGATCAGATGGCTCCTATAGGAACCGTCTGATCAGAGTCTACTCTGTTTGTTAATGGAATTTAATAGATCTATTTCTTTACCTTCTAAAATGGCTATAATGTTCCACCATCCATATTTCATTATACATGTAGTTTATTTGTCCATGAATATTAAGTAGGTATTTAAATTCAGAATAAACATAGAACAGAGAAAGGGTTAACCCTTTACTCCATACGTATGCCTTTCTATGTCTTTACAAACAGAGTAGATCCAGATCAGACTGATCAGAGTCTGCTCTGTTTGCTTATGATATGTCTAATATAGGTCTGGTTCTACAGTTTCTGCTTTGGTATAACTATCATGTGTTAACATACCATTTTAAAAATTAATCTATGTAATATTCTTGATGTCATAATTTCTTTCATGAATATTTATGGAGTAAAGTGTTAACTGTTTACTTCATAGAGATGCTTTTGCAAACAGAGCATGCTGAGATTAGATTGCTCATGTAGGAGCTGTCTGATCAGGGTCTGCTGTTTTCTGATGAATAATATTAATGTGATTTTACAGTTTCTGCCATTAGCAACATTGCCTGTGTTCACAATTGATTTATAGCTTTATTTTCATTTTACTACATACAAATTGATGTGTGTGACTTTTCTGCATCTTATTTCAGTCGACTTTGCCTTGAAAGTTATAAAATGGTCGGATACGCAAAACATCAAAATGCAGCTATGGGATATAGCAGGTTAGTTGATGGTGTCTTTTAATGTCCCATTTTTGAAGATGATGATTTACGTTCCACAGTATAATCCATAATATTCTTACCTATGATGATTAACCCTTTCCCTATTCTATATTTATATAGTCCAATTTTAATACTTACTGATTATTCATTAACAAATAGGTTTAAAGAAATATGGAAGGTGGAACATTGTAGACATGTTAGAAAGTAAGGAAACTTATCTATCAAATTCTATTAGCAAACAGAGCAGACCCTGATCAGACGGCTCCTCTAGGAGCCGTCTGATCTGGGTCTACTCTGTTTGCAAATGCGTGAAAACACGTTTATATGAGGGAAAGGGTTAAACGTTACAGGAATATTTTTTCAGTATATGAAGTTACAGTTTATCGAGTATTGGCAGAGTTATGGCTGTTGACTTAATGTAAAATTGTTATTCTTAACTTGTGTTGCATCCCTGAATATTTATATTATTTATATTTATAATGAATGTATATCAGATCAGGGTCTGCTCTGTCTGCTTATGATATAACATAGATATGATTCTACAGTTTCTGCCATGGCCAATTAAAAGTGCATGTGCCCTTGTGCTATTATAACAAATTAAGGTAATTAATATTCATGGAATCATTATTTCTTACATGAATATTCATGGAGGAAAGGGTTAAGCAATACAGTGAAAACCATGTACATGTAAGTGGTTTTGTTATAAATAGAGTCTTACACACATGTTCACAATTTACTTGCATTTAGCTAAAATTGTCTTTTTAAAGTCAATTAAAAAAATATTCTGCCAGTCTTGATTTTTATCTTTTTTGAAAAACATTGTAGTAAATCTGAGTGAAACATGAACACTCATGTAGGATCCTCAATTTAGGTTTTCTCAGAAATAAAAAAATATTAGGAAGACCAATATTTAATTTCTCATTCAATCATTATTGAAAGGTCAAATTGCTTTAAATTGTGGAGATTCTAAGAGGTACAATATCTCAATATTTAAGTGTAATATTTAGGAAGTTGGCTTTTTGTTTAACCCACTTGCTTTCAGTAAGCTCGACATAGTTGCCAGAGTAGAGAATGAGCATGAGTAAGAATTTTAGATGACAGTTATGTTTTACAATGAAGAAAATATTCCAAAATAGGGAAATAATATAATACATAAATACTTGAATTGCTCTGATCTAATATTTCGACCACTAAGGGCCTTTTTCAAAGATTATCATGTCAAAATACACGTCACATTTTTGTTACATGCATTCAGCTGATAATCTTTGAAAAAGGCCCTTAGTGGTCGAAATATTAGATCAGAGCAATTCAAGTATTTATGAGTTATGTTTTATTTTGACACAGGACAGGAGCGATTTACATCGATGACACGGGTGTATTACAAGGATGCCCATGCATGTGTCATTATGTTTGATCTCACTCAAAGAGTCACATTCCAGAATGCAGTCAAATGGAAGAAGGATCTAGATGCAAAGTGTACCTTACAGGATGGGTCACCGGTTCCCTGCCTGCTGCTGGCTAACAAAGTAAAGCAAAAGAGGAGGGTACAACACCTTCCCGTCTCCTCTCTCTTGGCCCTGCTTACTATCTACTCTGCTAACTTCTGTATTTAAACTTCAGCATGCTCAGAAAATGTTATTTGCATAAAATTGTTTGCATCATTTAAAAGATGACAGGTTTGCAATTTCTGTTTTGTTTTTTTTTATTAGCTCACCAGAGCACAAAGTGCTCAGGGTGAGCTTTTGTGATCGCCTGATGTCCGTCGTCCGTCGGCGTGCGTCGTCCGTCGTCGGGCGTCAACAATTTCAACCTTAAAAAATCTTCTCCTCTGAATCTACAGGGTTCTCAGCTTTCATCTTTGGTACATAGCATCATCTGTAGGTCCTCTACAAAAGTTATATAAATTAAGCCCCTGGGGTCAAAATTGGCCCCGCCCCAGGGGTACCTTGTTTTCAATAGAAACATATAGTAAAACTTTGAAAATCTTCTCCTCTGAAACTGGGAGGTTCTCAGCTTTCATATTTGGCACATAGCATCATGTTCAGGTCCTCTACAAAAGTTATATAAATTATGGCCCTGGGGTCAAAATTGGCCCCGCCCCGGGGGTGGGCAGTTTTCAATGGAAACAAATAGTGAAATCTTTGAAAATCTTCTTCTCTGATACTGGAAGGCTCTCAGCTTTCATATTTGGCACATAGCATCATGTTCAGGTCCTCTACAAAAGTTATATAAATTATGGCCCCGGGGTCAAAATTGGCCCCGCCCCAGTGGTGGGCAGTTTTCAATAGAAACAAATAGTGAAATCTTTGAAAATCTTCTTCTCTGAAACTGGAAGGCTCTCAGCTTTCATATTTGGCACAGAGCATCATGTTCAGGTCCTCTACAAAAGTTATATAAATTATGGCCCTGGGGTCAAAATTGGCCCCGCCCCAGGGGTGGGCATTTTTTGAATAGAAACAAATAGTGGAAACTTTGAAAACCTTCACCTCTAAAAACTGGAAGGTTCTCAGCTTTCATATTTGGCACATAGCATCATGTTCAGGTCATCTACAAAAGTTATATAAATTATGGCCCTGGGGTCAAAATTGGCCCCTCCCAAGGGTTGGGCAGTTTTCAATGGAAACAAATAGTGAAATCTTTGAAAATCTTCTCGTCTGAAACTGGAAGGCTCTCAGCTTTTATATTTGGCACAGAGCATCATGTTCAGGTCCTCTACAAAAGTTATATAAATTATGGCCCCGGGGTCAAAATTGGCCCCGCCCCAGGGGTGGGCAGTTTTCAATAGAAACAAATAGGGAAATCTTTGAAAATCTTCTTCTCTGAAACCGGAAGGCTCTAAGCTTTCATATTTGGTACATAGCATCATGTTCAGGTCCTCTACAAAAGTTATATAAATTATGGCCCCGGGGTGAAAATTGGCCCGCCCCAGGGGTGGGCAGTTTCCAATAGAAACAAATAGTGAAATTTTTGAAAATCTTCCTCACTGACACTGGAAGGTACTCAGCTTTCATATTTTGCACATAGCATCATGTTCAGGTCATCTACAAAAGTTATATAAGTTATGGCCCTGGGGTCAAAATAAGCCCCGCCCCAGGGTTGGGCAGTTTTCAATAGAAACATATAGTGAAAACTTTGAAAATCTTCTCGTCTGAAACTGAAAGCTCTTAGCTTTTATATTTTGCACAGAGCATCATGTTCAGGTCCTCTACAAAAGTTATATAAATTATGGCCCCGGGGTCAAAATTGGCCCGCCCCAGGGGTGGGCAGTTTTCAATAGAAACAAATAGGGAAATCTTTGAAAATCTTCTTCTCTGAAACTGGAAGGCTCTAAGCTTTCATATTTGGCACATAGCATCATGTTCAGGTCCTCTACAAAAGTTATATAAATTATGGCCCCGGGGTGAAAATTGGCCCCGCCCCAGGGGTGGGCAGTTTCCAATAGAAACAAATAGTGAAATTTTTGAAAATCTTCCTCTCTGAAACTGGAAGGTACTCAGCTTTCATATTTTGCACATAGCATCATGTTCAGGTCATCTACAAAAGTTATATAAGTTATGGCCCTGGGGTCAAAATAAGCCCCGCCCCAGGGGTGGGCAGTTTTCAATAGAAACATATAGTGAAAACTTTGAAAATCTTCTCGTCTGAAACTGGAATGTTCTTAGCTTTTATATTTTGCACAGAGCATCATGTTCAGGTCCTCTACAAAAGTTATATAAATTATGGCCCCGGGGTCAAAATTGGCCCCGCCCCAGGGGTGGGCAGTTTTCAATAGAAACAAATAGGGAAATCTTTGAAAATCTTCTTCTCTGAAACTGGAAGGCTCTAAGCTTTCATATTTGGCACATAGCATCATGTTCAGGTCCTCTACAAAAGTTATATAAATTATGGCCCCGGGGTGAAAATTGGCCCCGCCCCAGGGGTGGGCAGTTTCCAATAGAAACAAATAGTGAAATCTTTGAAAATCTTCCTCTCTGAAACTGGAAGGTACTCAGCTTTCATATTTGGCACATAGCATCATGTTCAGGTCCTCTACAAAAGTTATATAAGTTATGGCCCTGGGGTCAAAATTGGCCCCGCCCCAGGGGTGGGCAGTTTTCAATAGAAACATATTGTGAAAAATTTGAAAATCTTCTCGTCTGAAACTGGAATGTTCTCAGCTTTCATATTTGGCATATAGCATCATGTTCAGGTCCTCTACAAAAGTTATATAAATTGTGCCTCTTGGGTCGAAATTAGCCCGCCCCAGGGGAGGCTAGTTTTCTATAGAAACATATAGTGAAAACTTTGAAAATCGTCTCCTCTGATTGTCTGGTGAGCGTTTCAGGGCCATTCTGGCCCTCTTGTTAAAGATATAGAGAATAATAGGTTAGTGCCGTAGATGGGACGGCTTTATCCGACGAGGGGAGAAAACGTTGAGGCGAGGCTTGCCGAGCCTCAACTGTTTTCTCTCCGAGTCGGATAAAGGCGTCCCATCTATGGCACTAACCTATTATTCGATTTATCCAGTCAATTTAGTTAAATATCTTTTTTCATGCTCATAAAACATAACACTCTTGAAATAATTTACATTGAAAATGCGGTTTTTCGATCAACGGATCCCTCCCTTTTCATTTCCATTTAGACGTAAATAGATATAATGAGCTACCGCAGAGGAAAATAGTTTCGATACTTGCATTACAAGAGGGGAAAACGTGGTTGAATTTGAAAAATAAGATGATTTGAATCGAGGGTCGATAAGTTATTTTAAATAGACATGGTTATGTTCGATCTCTGGTCAAATTCGAGTTCCGTAGTCTCGGTTTCTATTTTTAGATAGACCTAACGTCACTCATAAATCGATGGAACTGAACAGGCTATATTTAGGTCTATGACTATCACTGCCCCTGTAAAAGTTTATCAATCAAATTATCATGAGAGTGAAAAGAAAACATTTACTATTTATCTGTCACTCTTTGCTTCCAGGCTTGATTTTATCAAAAACGCGTTTCGCCAGCGGTGGATTAAATTAATAAAACTGATAAATCAACGTCACTTTGTATGTGGCCTCAGTGGCGTAATCGGTAAGGACGACGTCTCTAGAGTAATTAGAATTGGTTTTTGTAGGATCAGGCGCGGGTTCGAATCCAGCTATAGCCAATTATTTTTATTTTTTCTCATTTGAATAAATCTTTTTTTGAATTTTCTGTTAGATCCATTTCGTCAACATGATTGTATGCGTATTTACAGAAAATTAAAATAGTTCCATGGTTATAGAATCATTACGCGTATCTACTAACCTAATAAACATTCTACTACCGGAAGTAACCTAATAAACCTATGTTTATCTGCACCCCCTTTATTATGTCACTAGAGAAGCCTGGTGACTGGATAAAATGATTTCCAAGATGAGCACAAAATTATTGAATAGCTTATCTTTATCAAAACTGTTGGATATTTTTATACCCCCACAAACGAAGTTTTTGCGGGATATACTGGAGTCACCATGTCCGTCCAGTTGTTAGTCCGTCCGTTCGGCCATCCGGCTGGTCCAGATCATAACTTCCAAGGTATAAAAGCTATTGACTTCAAACTTCATATACATATAGATCACATTGACTGCAAGTGCAGTGCATAAGGTTTGTAACTCTGTCTTCAGTATTTTTGGAGTTATTGCCCTTTGTTATTTTTCTCAAAATCTGGAGCTTCTAAAACTTTACAGATATTGAATTGATAGTTGGTATGTGGCATTATTACAATGAGTTACAGATCAAGTTTGAATTCCGTTACCCTTCAATGAATTTTCAAGGAAATACAGTGATTTTACTTAGAAATGTTCTGGAAATTCAGGTTTTCCGGAGTTTTTTTCTAAACCCTTGCAGATATTGATGTGATATTTGGTATGTAGCTTTATAATAATGAGTTACAGATCAAGTTGGAATTTTGTTACACTACATTGATTTTTAACGGAATTACAGCATTTTGACTTAGACATTTTTAGGAAATTTCAGGTTTTCCGGAGTTTTTTTCTAAACTGTAGCAGATATTGTAAAGTTTTGATTTGTCGCTTCGTGCATGAATGAATGATCTCCCTTTTTGTAATTTAACAAATGAAAATTTAGCGGTCTGGAGCTTTATTTCTATAACCCCATCTCTGTGTCAAATGTGCTAGTAGGGGTATTCATCACCTTTAGTGGTAGTTCTAGTTTCATTGGGAGCTAAAGGCAAATCAATGTTTAACCCTTTACTCCATAAATATGCCTTTTTTCACCTTTGCAAACAGAGTAGATCCAGATCAGACGACTCTTATCAGGGTCTACTCTGTTTGCTTATGATATAATATAGATATGATTCTACAGTTTCTTCCTTGGCTAAAACATCCTGTGTTCATGCGGAATTATAAGAAATCAATTGAATTAATAAAGTAAAACCTCTCTATAATTACCACTAAATTGTGTTAATTAGTTGGTGTTTAGGGCAGGTGATTGATTAAAGCTAGGTGAAAGTAAAACAGAACGCTCCTACAGGAGTGTTCTGTTTCATTTTCACCTTGCTTTAAGCAGCCACCTGCATTTTACAGCCCTGTGAATACAAAGTACAGTAAAACCTCTCTATAACGGCCACTAAATTGTGTTAATTAGTTGATATTTAGGGCAGGTGGCTGATTAAAGCAATGTGAAAGTAAAACAGAACGCTCCTATAGGAGCGTTCTGTTTTACTTTCACCTTGCTTTAAGCAGCCACCTGCCTTTAACACAAAATACTTGATGTAATTTAGTGTCCGTTATAGAGAGGTTTTACTGTATATGCCATAAAAGGTATTTCATCTAGATTCCTCATAGTGTTTTTCCGATTCCGATTATCTACTATCGATGATAATTTTGCCTAATTGGTTATTGACTGTATAATTTGTACAGCAGTATCAGTAAATTTTTGTAGGCATTTTGATAAGAATTTAAGGGTTTAAAATCCTGTACCTGTGTAATCATGATAATGCTAGTACTGCTCTACCAAACAGTATCTTGTGATCATTCATTAGAATCATCTCTTTGCGACTATTTTAATGAATGATCGCAGGATACTGTTTGGTTGACAATCGATCGTCAATAGGTTGCATCAAAGCAATATAATCGAGAGTAAAAATTAATCCTATTTCCAACACTAATTCATCATTTTACACACTGATTCTTTTATGAAGTAAATAAAATTTTGTAATGAGAGTACCGGTATTTTGTGTTTCATGAAACACATAAAGCTGATGAATATTGAGCATGTCAAGATACATGTACTGGAAAACCTCAGTGATTCAAAATTTTAGTATAGAGGAATTGAGACCCTTTTAGGCAGGTGGCTACTTAACGACTTTCTTTTGGCGACTCTTTAAAAGTCACTTTGTGAAACCATTGTGATAAATAGAGCATTTCGAGGGCTTGGTGCAAAACTATTCTAACTCCTTCACTAAAGTGAAGGAGTTAGAATAGTTTTCCACCAAGCCCTCGATTTGCTCCTATAGGAGCAAATGCTCTATTTATCACAATGGTTTCAAACTACAAAATTCTAAAAATTTTCCTTTTCTCTAGTTAATGCTCATTTTCGGTAGAGTTATTCAAAGAGGTCGTATCTAAAAATAGCCTATGAGGTAATGGGTTAATGCAAGGTGGAAGTCATGCAGAAAACTTCTAGAGGAGCTTTCTGCATGACTTTCACAGTGCATTAAGCTGCCACTAGTCTTAAAGATCGATAAGTATATGTCTAGGAGTGTTCGAACAATCGAGATTCTTATGAATCAGACAAATAACTGCAGCATGCTGAAGGTTTTGATATTTAACCAGATATTCTGACCATAGTGCAGAGCTTTTATAACCAGTTTCATATTCAGATATTATTGAATTTGCACCCAGATTGGCTGGACACACTTTTCTATATGATAAATGACAGCCTACTCATATACATGTGCATGCTGTGTCTGTGATTCATGTCTGTGGTTATATGTGTCTGGTGATATGTGTATGTGGTATTGTGGCTGGTCTGGATCTAAGTGCCCCCTCTTCTAACAATGCAAGCCATAAACTAGTCTGAATTTTTGGCTCACCTGAATATGCTCAGGTGAGCTTTTGTGATCATTCAACATCCAGCATCCGTCCTTCTGCCCATCCATCAACAATTGCTTTAATTGACTTCTCCTCTGAAACCACATGGCAGAATGTAACCAAACTTTACAGAAATGACCTTTGTGTTATACTCTATCGAAATTGCTAAAAGAATCTGGATCCATATAGATTATATGATTAGATTATATCTATATATATATATAAAGAAAAAAATTTAAACACCTTTTTCTCCAAAACTAGTGATCATGACTGAATGCTTTTTAATAGGAATAGTCTTCTTGTGACCCTCTACCAAATTTGCTAAAATCACGTTGATATCTAAAAAAAACATGGCCACCAGGGGCTGAGCTAGATTTCATTATATAACTACATGTATATAGAAAACCTTTAAAAATCTTCTTCTCCAAAACCAGTGATTTAATTTGCATTTGGTAGGAGTAGTTGCTTGGTGACCCTTTATCCAAATTACTAAAATCATGTTGATATCCAAAAAACATGGCCGCGAGGGGCAGAGTTAAATTTCCTTATATAACTAAATAGAAAAGCTTTAAGAATCTTTTCTCCAAAACCAAAGGTCCAATTTGAATGGCATTCTTAGAAATAGTCGCCTGGTGACCCTTTATCAAAATTGTTAAAACCATGTTGATATCTCAAAAAACATGACCGGTGGTCCAATTGAATGGTATTTTTTTAGGAATAGTCACCCCAGGACCCTTTATCAAAATTGGTAAAATCATGTTGATATCTCAAAAAACATGGCCCCCATGGTTGGAGGTAAATTTCCTTATATAACTGAATAGAAAACCTTTAAAATCTTCTTCTCCAAAACTGGTGGTCCTATATTTATGGAATTTTGTAGGAAAAGTTGCCTGGTGAGTGGTGACCCTTTATCAAAATTGCTTAAATTATGTTGATAATTTTAAAATAATATAGCCGCCAGGGATAGGGTTAGATTTCCTTATATAACTGTATAGAAAACCTTTAAAAATCTTCTCCCAAACCGGTCTGACATCCACTTTGAATGGTATTTGGCAGGAATAGTCTGCTGGTGACTGTAACATGGTGAAAAAGTTGTGACTTGACTGTTCTTGAACCCAGGGCCTTTAGCTTACCGTGCCAACACTCTCCTGACTCAGCTATCAAGCCACACTGTCTAAAGCCAATCTACTGTTTCACCACGATCTCTACCCGGCTACACACACCCCCTCTACACAAGTATTCATCTCGATTTTTACTTAAAGAACACTCCATGAGTTTCTTATCATTACAATTTTTTTTCTTCATATAAATCATCCTGTACGCCGAAATATAACATGGTGAAAAAGTTGTGACTTGACTGGGACTTGAACCCAAGGCCTTTGGCTTACCATGCCATCCTCTACCAATTGAGCTATTAAGCCACACAGTCTAAAGCCTATCAACTGTTTTACCACAATCTCCTCCCGGCTACATGATCTTTTATCAAACTTGCTAATAACTGAAAAAACATGGCCGCAGTGGGCGGAGCTAAATTTCCTTATATGACTAGGGAAAATCTTCTCCAAAACCAGTGGTCCAGTTTTAATGGTATTTAGTAGAAAAGTTCCCTGGTGACTCTGTATCAAAATTGTTAAAACCATGCTGGTATTTGAAGAAACATTGCCACCATAGGTAGGGCTAATTTCCTTATATGACTGTAATGAAAACTTTAAAAATCTTCTCATCCAAAATTGGTTGTCCAATTTAAATGGTATTTTTAGGAATAGTCCTCTTGTGACCATATTGAGAATTAATTGAAAAAACAATGAAAAATTAAAACTACTATGGCCATCTTATCGTCATTTTCCAGAGATTATTGTGATTAGTTCATCTGTATCTAGTGCAGGTGAGGGATATAGGGCCACCATGACCCTCTTGTTTAATCTCTGAACCCTTTACTCCATAGATACGCTGTTTTATTGCCCTTGCAAACAGAGTAAACCCAGTCCAGACAGCTTTTGTAGTTTGTTTAACCCTTTCCTACATATTAACGTGCTTTCATGCATTTGAAAACAGAGTAGACCCAGATCAGACGGCTCCTATAGGAGCCGTCTGATCACGGTCTGCTCTGTTTGCTTTTGACATGATATAGATATGTTTCTTTGCTTTCTAAAATGCTTTCAACTTTCCCACTTCCTTATTTCATTATAACTATTTTGTCCATGAAGGTTCAGTAGGTATTAAAATTTGGAATAAACACAGAACAGGGAAAGGGTTAAGGAGTAATATTAGTCTGATTCTGCAGTTTCTGGCATGGCCAAACTTTTCTGTGTTCATGAGTTACCATAAAAAATCAGTTTAATAATATTCATAAAGTCATACTATTTCTTTCTTGAGTTTTGATGAAGTAAAGAGTTAATAAACATCTTGGATCCCATTCAGTCCACAGACAGATCTATTTGCACTTTAAAAAAACAACTTGTCATTTAAGGGATGTGGCTTTATTTCTTAATGAGTATGTACGAAAATTTAAAAAACCCTTCCTTCATATAAACGCCTTTTCAGGCATTTGCAAACAGAGATCTGTTCCTTTGGTTTCTAAAATGGCTACAACGTTCCACCTTCATGTTTCATTATAACTATTTTGTCCAAGAATATTCAGTAGGTATAGAAATTTTGAATAAATATAGAACCGGGAAAGGGTTTTAAAAAAAACATGTTTCCATGAAAAAAAAAATTCTACCAGTAGTGAGTACAAACTGTGGAGAACAAAATTATGGTTGATACAAAACAAAGTACACTTAATATTCTAATTAATGACATACAGAAAATAATTGTCTGCAAGAAATGGCATCTGTCTCAATTCTTAACCCATTCCCTCATAGGCTATTTTTAGACCGAACCTCTTTAAATAAATCTACCCAAAAGGAGCATTTACTAGAGAAAAGGAAAATGTTAGAATTATGTAGTATTGAAACCAGTCAGCATTGTGATAAATAGAGCATTTGCTTCTATTTATCACAATGGTTTCAAGAAGTGACTATTACAGAGGTGTAGAAAGGTGTATTTATGGAGGAAAGGATTAAAGTACCATATGACAACAGTCTGTCTCAGTTCTTAACCCATTCCCTCCTTTTCACTTTGTGAATAAGTCATAAGTCACTTTGTGAAACCTATAGGAGCAAATGCTCTATTTATCACAATGGTTTCAAACTAAAAAAGTCTAAAAGTTTCCTTTTCTCTAGTTAATGTTTCTTTTCGGTAGATTTATTCAAAGAGGTTGTATCTAAAAATAGCCTATGAGGTAATGGGTTAAAGTACCATATACCAGTAGATATTTCAGCAATGTTTACAACAATATGATCATGATGTGAAATAGATTCTGTATCTATCGTGGTTCAAACTGATTGCAAAGGTAATCTTGAATTCACCTACAAGCTGCTAATAACCCTTGCACCACTATGTAACAGTCATTTTTGCATCCCTTTGTATGTACATGATAGCTGCTTGTTAACCCTTATCTTCATATAAACGTGTTTTCACGCATTTGCAAACAGAGTAGACCCAGATCAGACGGCTCCTATAGGAGCCATCTGATCAGGGTCTCCTCTGTTGGCTAATGGAATTTGATTTATCTATTTCTCTATTTTCTAAAATGGCTACCTCTGATACTTCATAATAACTATTTTGTCCATGTATATGCAGTACTCAGTAGGTACTGAAATTTGGAATACCGGTAATATAGAACAGGGACAGGGTTAACCCTTTACCTCAGGAACTTTTCTACAAATAATTCATAACTTCATGAATATTAATTAGACTAAATTTGTTTCTGTCATCTGAATTTTAACTCATATCAAATATATGGCCATGACAAACACTGTAGACTCAGATTATATTGGTTCAACAGCAAATAAAGCAGACCCTTATCAGTCTCACAAAATAACTATTTCTCTGTATTTACCCATTACCTCATAGGCTATTTTTAGATACAACCTCTTTGAATTAATATACAGAAAAGGAGCATTAATTAGAGTAGTTTGAAACCGTTGTGATAAATAGAGCATTTGCTCCTATAGGAGCAAATGCTCTATTTATCACAATGGTTTCACAAAGTGGCATTTACAGACTCGTCAAAAGTCGTCAATATGAGGGAAAGGGTTAATGGTATTTGTATAACAGAGTAGACCCAGATCAGATGGGTCCTGTTACTCCTGTTGGAACAGTCTGATCAGGGTCTGCTCTGTTTGCTTATGAGATAACATAGATCTGATTCTACAACTTCTACATGGTCAAAATTTCCTTGTTCATGATTCCATTATACATTTCAGATTATTCATTATTTCTCACATTAATATTCACGAGGCAAAGAGTATAAGGCTCTGCTTCAGTATTTAGGTCTTATATGTTTGATACAACTGTATCAAATGTGTATACATATATGATTAACCTTTTCCCTCATACAAACGTGTTTTCACGCATTTGAAAACAGAGAAGACCCAGATCAGACGGCTCCTATAGGAGCCATCTGAGCAGGGTCTGCTCTGCTAGTGGAATTTGAAAGATCTTATTCTTTGCTTTCTAAAATGACTACAATGTTCAACCTTCCATATTTTGTTATAACTATTTAGTCCATGAGTATTCAGTAGGTATTGATATTTGTAATATTAAACATAGAACAGGGAACAGGTTAACCCTTTCCCTGTTGAATATTCATGTATTATTAGCTGATTTTTTATAATGGCATATGTACACAGGACATTTTAGCTCAAACAGAGAATATAGAATCAGATTTATATTATATCGTAAGCAAACAGGGTAGCCCTTGATCAAACGTCTGATCTGGGTCTACCCTGTTTGCAAATGCATGAAGAGGTGATATAAAGGAAAGGGTAAGAGGGATCAAGGTATCTGATGCTGTCTAATGCATTGTACACTATTTATTTCTGTAACTTGTTTAGGACCTTAGATTATTTCTACTTTTGACAGTGTGATTTGGTAGCTTTGGATGAATCTCTATCAAAACCAAAGGAATTAAGAACTTTGGTATGTAAGTACAAGTAATACAATTGCAGCAAATTCCATGCAGTTTGCCCATACTACAGACCTTGCCAGTTGTTCCTTCCCTTGTGTGTTGGGGTTATTGTTAAGTTCCCATACTTTGATTATCATGCTGACTGTAACTGTACCCATAGGGAGCTAATCTCATCATTAACTCTTTAGATACTGGAGGGGAAATTGTAATAGTCTTTGAAAACAGTTTGGATCCTGATGAAATGCCAAGTAACTCGGGATCAGGATCCAAACTGTTTGATACTCTCATTCTGGGTTTTTTACATAAAAATGAAAAATATTAGAAAATGAAAATTTTGGCAGACAACAAAATTGGCAGACTACAATAAGTAGCAGTGAAAGAGATAAGCCATTTTGTTATAGTTGTTGTCATGCATGTACATTGTCATGGTGCAAAAAACTAGCATGTGCTTAGTACTTCTATGTTATTTACTATTAACTTTTTCATTAATATACTTCAGATTTTCTATGACTACTATTTTATACCTTTATTCCATAGATATTCATGTCAGAAATAATGACATCATAAATATTAATGAGATGACTTTTTATAATGGAATGTGAACACCAGAAAATTTAGCTGTTGCAGAAACTAGAATCAGATCTATGTTATAACATAAGTAAACTGAGCAGACCCTGATCATATGGCTCCTACAGGAGCCATCTGATCGTGGTCTTCTCTGTTTACAAAGGCATAAAAAGGCATACCGGTATCTATGAAGTAAAGGGTTAAATCACAAGATTTTAAAGTAAGTGTCACAGTCCATCAGGTATGCATGTGTCATTTCCTGATTATGAAAGCCCACACTATTTTTTGCAAATCTCCTTGTTTTTGCTTGGAATATGTACATGATCATCGGAGGCCACTAGCAGGAGGGGTTGAAAAATGTAAATTCTGCATCTCTGACTCTCCTGCAACTGTTATTCCCTCTTTGAACTCATTCTCTCCTAGACCCAACGTTTTTGAATTAATCTACAGAAAAGGAGCATTAATTAGAGAAAAGGAAATTTTTTAGAATTTTGTAGTTTGAAACCATTGTGATAAATAGAGCATTTGCTCCTATATGAGCAAATGCTCTATTTATCGCAACGGTTTCACAATGTGAATTTTATAGATGCGCAAAAGTACGTCACTAGGGGGTAATGTGTTAAGCTCACCTGGCACAAAGTGCCAAGATTAGCTATTGGGATCACCCCTTGTTCATCGTTGTAAATCATCAGCAATTTCTTTAAACAAAATCTGCTCCTAAACCACTGACAATATTTCCAGCAAATTTCACAGAAATGATCTGCAGGTGACATTTAACATATACATGTATAAGTAAATTATTCTTGTCCACTGCATAAGTAGGTCACTGAAGTTAAAAGTAGATTTTAACCCATTCCACCATAGGCTATTTTTAGACTAAATCAACCCAAAAAGAGCATTTACTAGAGAAAAGTAAAATTTTAGAATTTTGTAGTTTGAAACAATTGTGATAAATAGAGCATTTGCTCCCATAGGAGCAAATGCTCTATTCATCACAATGGTTTCAAGAAGTGAGTATTACAGAGGCGAAGAAATGCGTATAGATTTATGGAGGAAAGGGTTAACAAACAATTTCTTTAACCCATTCCCTCATATTGATGCCTTCCACCAAATTCTCCAGCAAAGATTTTCAGATGACCTTTGATCAAAGTTGTATAAATTGTTCAAGTTCATTTCACTGGAACTTAAAATACATTTGAACAAATATTTCTTTAATCTTTTCCTCCATGAATAATCATGTAAGAAATAGATGACGTCATTAATATAAATTCGAATAATTTGTTATAGTTGCACACAGACACATGAAGTTTTGGCCACGACAGAACTAGAATCATATCAGATTCTATATTATACCATAAGCAAACAGAGCAGGCCCTGATCAGATCACTCCTCTAGGAGCCATCTGATCTGGGTCTTCTCTGTTTGCAAAGGCGTATTTATGGAGTAAAGGGATAAACATCATCTCATTCTAAACCAGTGACTGGGTTTCATAGGAATAATCTGTAGGAGACCCCCTATCATAATAGGTCACAGAAGCTGAAAATTGATTTTAACTGACAATTCCTTAAAGGACATCACCTCTTAAACTGTTGAATGGATTTCCACCAAATTTCACTGGAATGATCTGCAGATGATACTTTATTAGATGTCTATAAATCATTCCACTACATAAGTAGTTCACAGTGACCTAATTGGCTAATTAACTAGGTGAGCAATACAGTGTTTAGTTATGATGGTCCTGTTGTTATAATTGGTTTTTGTGCAATAAACCCTGATTCTTTCCTTCACTTTAATGCATGTTTGAACACACTTTTACTCTTTCCTTATTGAGTACTTGTTGTCTGCAAACACGTTTGCCTGCAAAATTTGTCGTCAGGTGCAGTGCTCAGTGTTTTCGTGTCCTCTATCTGTCACCAAGATTACAGAGTGCGAAACAGTTCCTATCCTGATAAAATGCTGATCTCATAAACGTCCAGAACATTTTGCATAAATTATAGAATTAATTAACTACTAAGGTCCATAGAGTTAAACATGTACCATTGCAGCAAGTTAACCATTTCAGTATTTCACTATAGTATGAAAGGTTCACTTAGTATTTAACACTATAGAGCCAACTAAGTAGTATGAAAGGCTTAAACTTGAGTGGAAAAGCCCATCAGAGTATAGAGTCCACACAGTATGAAAGGCTTAAACTTGCTAGAGGAATTTGAATGACAAACAGTCCAGACCCACAGTCTGATCTGGATCTACACTGTCTGCAGATGACAGTATGTATCCCACATTCAAAGGTTTAACCCTTTCCCTCCTATAGGAGCAAAAGCTCTATTTATCTCATTGATTTCAACGGGTGACTTTTACAGAGGCATAGAAAGCGGTATTTATGGAGGAAAGGGTTTATTCAATCATATATTTTTATACTCCCGAAGGTAACTAAGGGTGTATTATGGTATGGCGCTCGTCCGTCCCTTAGCCACATCTTTGTCCGCTCAATTTTGAGGTCAGTTGGTCAAGGGTCAAGGTCACAGTGACTTCAACTCAAAAATCTTGTCCGCTCAATAACTTGATAAGTACATGTATTAGGAGTGCTGTTTTCATACATAGTTGGAAGGTTGGTCATGGCCATTAGATGATCCCTGTTGATTTTGAGGTCATTTGGTCAAAGGTCAAGGTCACTGACCTTCAACTCAAAAATCTTGTCCACTCAATTACTTGATGACTATTGGGTGTGCTGTCTTCATACTTTGTGTGGTCGGTCATTGCAAGTAGATGACCCCTATTGATTTTGAGGTCAGTCTGTAAAAGGTCAAGGTCAAGGTGACCATCAACTCAAAAAACATTGTTTGCTTAATAACTTTATAACATGAGCCACCTCCCATATAACAGTGTGCATGTTACGACAGCACATACTTCCAGCGTATAATAATCTGACACATGGAGCTCTTGTTAAATTCAATTATACATTTTTAGGTGCAGTTAAATTGCAGTGTCAGATAACTAGGATAGCCCTTTTAACCCATTCCCTCATACTGACGTCTTTTGAAACCTCTGTAAGAGCAAATGTTCTATTTATCACAATGGTTTAAAAACTACACAATTCTAATAATTATGTCTCCCCCCATATTTATATGGGGGAGACATATTGTTTTCGTGAGAGTTGTCTGTCTGTCTGTCCGTCTGTCCGTCACACTTTTTGTCCGGACGATAACTTCAATATGCCTGATGCCAGTTGATTGAAACTTCATATATGGAAAGAGCATAATGAGAGGAAGTGTCATGCACAAGGTCCATAACTCTGGCTTCACTAATGTAGGAGTTATTGCCCCTTGTAAAAAAAATCACACTTTTTTGTCCGGACGATAACTCCTATATGACTCATGCCATTTGATTGAAACTTCATATATGGAAAGAGCATAATGAGAGGAAGTGTCATGCACAAGGTCCATAACTCTGGCTTCACTAATATAGGAGTTATTGTCCCTTGTAAAAAAATCACACTTTTTTTGTCCGGACGATAACTCCTATATGTCTCATGCCATTGGATTGAAACTTCATATATGCAAAGATCATGATGAGAGAAACTGTCATGCACAAGGTCCATAACTCTGGCTTCACTAATATAGGAATTATTGCCCCTTGTAAGAAAATTCACACTTTATTGTCTGGACAATAACTCCTTTATGGCTCATGCCATTGGATTGAAACTTCTTATATGGAAAGAGCATAATGAGAGGAAGTGTCATGCACAAGGTCCATAAATCTGGCTTCACTAATATAGGAGTTATTGCCCCTTGTAAAAAAAATCACACTTTTTTGTCCAGACAATAACTCCTGTATGGCTCATGCAATTAGATTGAAACTTCATATATGGAAAGATCATGACAAGAGGAAGTGTCATGCACAAGGTCCATAACTCTGGCTTCACTAATATTGGAGTTATTGCCCCTTGTAAAAATAAATTTCACATTTTTTTGTCCGGACGATAACTCCTATATGGCACATGCCATTGGAGTGAAACTTCATACATGGAAAGATCATAATAAGAGAAAGTGTCATGCATAAGATCCTTAACTTGGGCTTCCATAAATTTAGAGTTATTGCCTCTTGTACATTTGTTTAACGCTTTCTTGTCCGGACGATAACTCCTACATGGCTCTTGCCATTGTATTGAAACTTCATACATGGAGAGAGCATGATGAGAGAAAGTGTCATGAACAAGGGCCGTAACTCTTGCTTCAATACTTTTGGAGTTATTGCCCTTTGTTACATTTTTGGCCGATCAATAACTCCTGTTCGACTGATGCTATTGGAATGACGTTTTTTTCATGGAAAGGGCATGATGAAAGTAAGTGTCATGCACAAGGGCCATAACTCTGGTATCAATATTTTTGGAGTTATTAGCTGTTATCATTTTGTTTGGAAAGTGCATCATGAGGGGAAGTATCATTCATCAAGTCCATAACATTTTTAGTGATTTCCATTTTACATATTGTTTTTATTAGAGGGGAGACATCCGTTTTTGTGACAAAAACCTCTAGTTTTCTTTTCTCTAGTAAATGCTCCTTTTTTGGTAGCTTTATTCAAAGAGGTTGGGTCTTAAAATAGCCTATGAGGGAATGGGTTAAGGTCAGAGCTTTCATACAATAGCTTAAGTATATGAATATATGAGTACCTATGTTAAATATGTTTTTTTCCAAATGGTTTTCTCGTAAGCTTTTCATGCTTCAGACAGTATACATATATAATATTATCACTGTCTCTATTAACCCTTTCCCTGTTCTATATTTATTCCAAATTTTGATACCTACTGAATATTCATTAACAAAACAGTTATAAGAAATATGGAAGGTGGAGCATTGTAGACATTTTAGAAAGTAAAGAAACAGATCTATCAAATTATTTTTAGCAAACAGAGCAGACCCTGATCAGACGGCTCCTCTAGGAGCCGTCTGATCTGGGTCTACTGTTTGCAAATGCGTGAAAACACGTTTATATGAGGGAAAGGGTTAATTGCGTTGCTGCTATTGGTGAAATGACAGTGCCATTCATTTTTCCACACTCAGGCCAAGATGGCTTCTGTATCATTTATAAAGTTATTTGTAAGTTCCAGTGAGGGACAAGTTGTTATATTTTAAAATAACCCTTTGCTTCATATGAACACCTTTTCATGCATTTGCAAGCAGAGTAGACATAGATCAGACGGCTCCTGTAGGAGCCGTCTGATCAGAGTCTACTCTGTTTGCTAATTAAATTATAACAGCTCTGACTGTACAGTGTCTACCAATATCAGCATCCTGGTGTACAGAATCACCAAATCATGAGACACAATTTTCTGGGACTGTCTGATCAGGGTCTGCTCTGTTTGCTTATTGTATTATCCCTTACCCTCATATAAACGTGTTTTCACGCATTTGCAAACAGAGTAGACCCAGATCAGACGGCTCCTAGAGGAGCCGTCTGATCAGGGTCTGCTCTGTTTGCTAATAAAAATTGATAGATCTGTTTCTTTACTTTCTAAAATGTTCACACTGTTCCACCTTCCATATTTCTTTCTAACTATTTTGGTAATGAATATTCAGTAGGTTTTGGAATATGGAATAAACGTAGAACAGGGAAAGGGTTATAAGGATCTGATTCTACTACGGCCAAAATGTCTTCTTTTTTGCATACCATTATCAAAATGCAGTTAATAACAATTTGTGATGTCATTATTACTCATGAATATTCATAATGTAATGGATAAGTTACAAAGAGAGAGGCCCTTAGTCAGATGCCATATTCCTAAGAGATTTGACTGTTGTTAGTATTCTTTGTTTTCTTACACAAATGAAGATGATGATGTTCAGTGTTTGGGCCTTTCGTTTGGGTATATTTAGATTTAAGCTGTATGTTTTAAGCCTATGGATCTGGAAATAATAATTGTATTTAGAATATAGCTTTATGAATTAAGCTTATAGATCTGGAATCAATATTAAAATTGTATTTCCAGATTAAGACAAAAGGACAACAGTATTTTCAAATTTACATGCGATTCATTTTTCCTCATTCAGGCCAAGAAGGCTTCTATATTTATAAGATAATTTGTAAGTTCTAGTGAGGGACTTGATATAAAAAAAAATGTTAACCCTTTGCTTCATATTGCCAGGGCTCTCAGGCTTGAGACTAAGAATTTTCTAAAATATATTTGATTGACTCCCAGCTTTTACCGTACATATCTGGTAGAAGCTAGAAACCAAGCAAACATGTCTGAGAATACTTTTGATATAAAATAACCCATTCCCTTATGTTGATGCCATTTTACACTTTTGTAAATGTCACTTTTTGAAACCATTGTGATAAATAGAGCATTTGCTCCATAGGGGTATTTATCACAATGGTTTCAAAACTACACAATTCTGAAAGTTTCCTTTTTCTAGTAAATGTTCCTTTTCAGTAGATATATTCAAAGAGATGGGGTCTACAGATAGCCCATGAGAGAATGGGTTAAGCCCAGTACTTAAGACATCTCGCTTTGTGGTTATAAAACACTCAGTCAGATTTTGAATGCAACTCAAAATCAGATTCACACTCAAACACCACAGTTTTATAACCTCGGGACTGTATTTCATGTACAAACATATCTGTTTTCTTCTACAGTGTGATCTGAGTCACAGAGAAATCGAACAAGCTGAGATTGAAGAGATGTGTAAGGAACATGACTTTGTTGGATGGACAGAAATATCAGTCAAAGAAGGGCTGATGGTGGACGAATCTATGAGGTATTGTTTTTGATTTTATCAGATGTATGTGTGGGTTAGTTCTGATAATCTTTGTAAACTGTGTTTTGATTTTGACAACACATGGAGTACTCATCATCTCAATAGGAGTTGAAAACGGTTTGAAACTATTTTGCTGACAATCATTACTTAATTAACTTATTCCCTCATAGGCTATTTTTAGATCCAACCACTTTGAATAAATCAACCAAATAGGAGCATTAACAAGAGAAAAGGAGTTTTTTTTATAATTTTGTAGTTTGAAACCATTGTGATAAATAGAGCATTTGCTCATATAGGAGCAAATGCTCTATTTATCACAATGGTTTCAACAGGTGATTTTTACAGAGGCGTAGAAGGGCGTATTTATGGAGGAAAGGGTTAATGTTAAAATGGTTGAATAGAAATGAAAGAAAAAGATATTTAAAGGAGCTCATCCCATGCCTGGTAATTTAGTGTAATTTAATGTCTGTCGATTATCTGTTTAGTTACTTATCTATGGCATTAGACAGAAGTCAAAACAGCGAAACTTGTATGTAAGACTCTGCCTATAAGAATAGTAAGTACATGTACATGTAATTTAATTTTTACTTTGAAAACACAGTATAAGAAAACTTACTGCTTTGACTATTGGCAAATGGAGAATCAGATCTATAACATATTAGCAAATAGTGATCTGGGTCTACACGAAGGTGTAAAACGGTCTAGTAAATTAAAGCATTTCATACTGTAAGTACTTCATCTTTAAACAATGATGGGTCATTCTACATTCAAATGGTTAAGCAATCATGTGTTATTTAATCCTTTATTCCATGAATATTCATGTAAGAAATAATGACATCATGAATATTTTTATGCTCCCAAAAGAGGTAGCCGCTTTGTTTGTCCGTTTGTTTGTCCGTCCATCATAACTTTGTCCGAAGCATACCACAAACACCGTAATAGATATCAACATGAAACTTCATAGGTAGATTGGTATTGATGAGGAGAAGTGCAGTGCACAAGAACCATCACTCTCTTTTGCATAATTCAGGAGTTATTGTCCTTTGTTATTTTTCATTATTAAATTCTGCCCGGAGCATAACTCAAAAACTATAATAGGTATCAACATGAATAGATAGATCTTGATGAGGAGAAGTGCAGTGCACAAGAATAATCACTATCTTTTTCATAATTTAGGAGTTATTGCCCTTTGTTATTTTGTGTTAATAAAAAAAAAGCCCTTTTGGAACTAGCATTTATTTGGGGTGCATCCGTCGATTCTACCGATTCTCTTGTTAGATTAACGTTTATAATTGCACATGGATTTTTGGCTATGGCAGAAACTGTAGAATCATAGATCTATATTATATCATAAGCAAACAGAGCAGACCCTGATCAGACAGCTCCTACAGGAGCCATCTGATCTAGGTCAAATCTGTTTGCAAAGGCATGAAAAAGCGTTATGTATTATTTTTTTGAAATTTTTTGTATTAGGGAAAGTGGATTGGTCCATCAGTGTTTAACTATAGAGCCTGATATGCTAGTATGAAAGGCTTAACCTTGCTAGCAGATTTTGAATTACAAACAGTGCATACCCTGATCCTCTAGAAGCCCTCTGATCTGTGTCTACACTGTTTGCAAAAGACAGTGCATGTATATCCAGTATTCAAAAGTGTTATGTGAGAATACTAGGGGAAATTTCAGAATATGATCATATGTACCAGTTTACCACGATTGTTTGTTTCAGATTTCTTATTGAAGAAATGATGGCCAAGCATGCAACGTTTGATGAGTTTTCAGACTCTCTGAGGTTGTCAACTAATCCAACAATACGTCCTCAACAGCAAGAAAGTCAGAATAGTTCCTCTTGTGGCTGTTGACAGAACTGGATCATAGAACCATGAACATAGATATAAATATGATTGAACTAGATCATTGAGTCTGACACTTTCTGTAAAACATAGATTTCCTAGATTTTTTTCTCAGGATTATTGAATCAATTTATACACAGTAAAACCTCCCTTCAATGACTACTTCAATGAAGTTCGTGTTCTTTAAGACAAGTTGTACCTAAATGCACTTCAAAAGTTATGCAGAAAGCATCCATAGGAACTGTGTGTTACATTGTACATTGTCCAGCGTTAACCCATTCCCTCCTACTGACGCCTTTTGATGCCTCTGTAAAAGCCACTTTTTGAAACCATTGTGATAAATAGAGCATTTGCTCCATAGGAGCTTCAAAACAATAGATTCAAAAGTACACACTTCTAAAAATTTTCCTTTTCTCTAGTAAATGCGCCTTTTCAGTAGATTATTCAAAGAGGTTGAGTCTAAAAATAGCCTGTGAGGGAATGGGTTAAGTAGCCACCTGCTTTAAATATGTCCATCTTTATTCATTGAGTGATCTCTTTAGGGAGATGCTGCTGTACGCCTTTATTTGTTTGGATCATGAATATTCCAGGCCTTCTGAACCCAGAGTTATTTAACCCTTTCCCTATTCTATGTTTATTCCAAAATTCAATACCTAATGAATATTCATAAACAAAATAGTCATAAAGAAATATGGAAGGTGGAACATTGTAGACATTTTAGAAAGCAAAGAAACATATCTATCAAATTCTATTAGCAAACAGAGCAGACCCAGATCAGACAGCTCCTCTAGGAGCCATCTGATCTGGGTCTACTCTGTTTGCAAGTGCGTGAAAACACGTTTATATGAGGGAAAGGGTTAACATTACAGTAAAACCTGTCTAAATGGGATAAACATACCAGTATCAATACCAGTCTCAACCCTTTCCTCCATAGGCTATTTATAGACCAAACCTCTTTGAATAAATCTACTGAATAGGGGCATTTACTACAGAGAAGGAACATTTTAAAATTACATAATTTTGAAATCATTGTGATAAATAGAGCATTTTCTCTTAAGGAGCAAATGCTCTATTTATCACAATGATATCAAAAAGTGACTTTTAAAAGGCGTCAAAAGGAGTCAATACAAGGGAATGGGTTAACACATTCCCTGTTCACTATTAATGTAAGAAATAGTGATATCATTAGTATTGATAAGATTGATTTTTATAATGGTATATGAATATATGACATTTTTACTTGGGCAGAAACTGTAGAATCATATCTATATTATATCATGAGCAAACAGAGCAAACCCTGTTCATAGGGCTCCTATAGGAGCTGTCTGTTCTGGGTCTACTCTGTTTGCAAATTTATGCATGAAAAGGCATTTCCATGCCTTTATAAGCAGGGTAGACCCAGCTCAGATGGTTCCAATAGGAGTTGTCTGTTCAGGGTCTGCTCTGTTTGCTTCTGACATAATATAGTTACGAGTCTACAGATTCTGCCATGGCCAAAACTTCCTGTGTCCATATGCTGTTATAGCAGTTAATCTAGTTAATATTGATGATGTCATATTTTCATATATGAATATTCATAGAGTTAAGAAATAAAGTAAGGAAATTCATTGCTATGGTAAACAATAGAGAATTTAATTTGTAACATATAAGCAACTACAGTAGACCCTGATCAGACACCTCTTGCTTATATTGGTCTGCTATGATTGCATCAGGAGATGGGGTTATGTTTTGCATGCAGGACACTATAACTGGACACCTCAGTTTTGATCAAAAATGTTTCTTTGTATATGTATCTTGACGAATACACATTACATGACTTTTTCGCATGACTTTGATTGATATTTTCAGTCATTTTAGTAACAGCCTTATGCATCTTAAAAGAGTGCATCCCATGCCTGGTAATTTGGGGATGCATGAACTGTGACCCTGTTCCTTGTATTAGTTTTTGCTTTCATTTCATTTATAGCATAATTTCTGAACCATGGGACATGAAATTTATGCTTATATACAATAATGAATGCATCCATTTTATGAAATTCTGATGACCTTGACCTCCATAACCTTGGTTAACCCTTTACTCCATAAATATTTATACAAGAAATAACGACATCATGTATATAAGTTGGATTATTTTTATAATGGCCCATGGATGCAGGAATTTTTGGCCATAGTTGAAACTGTAGAATCATCTTTATTATTCCATAAGCAAACGGAGCAGACCCTTATTAGACGGCTCCTATAGGAGCCTTCTGATCTGTGTCTACTCTGTTTGCAAAGGAGTAGAAAGGCATATTTATGGAGTGAAGGGTTAAGATTTTGTGTGTTCAGTTGCCTAAGCAACAGAATTCTTCAAATTCATATGCACATTGGTTGGTACAACACAGTACATGGCATTATAACTTTGATGTTTTACTGCATCGTCACTTTTTTGTTTAGATCAAATGTTAACCCACTCCCTTATAGGCTATTTTTAGACCTATTCTCTTTGAATACATTTGCTGAAAAGGAGCATTTGGTAGAAAAATGGAAATTTGTTGCTCCTATGGAGCAAATGCTCTAATTATCACAATGGTTTCAAAATGTGACTTTGCAGAGGTATCAAAAGGTGTCAATATGAGGGAATGGGTTAAGGACTATAAAGTTACTCAGCTAAAGTCAAGAAACATCACAGGTTTTGGCTTTTTAATGAGTAGCTGAAATTGTGTTGAGCTTTTACATCAACATGATCTTCTTATAGGATGTTTTTGCAATTAGAAGCTATTCTATATCTGGAGCAAAACTGTATTTGGAAATCTGCCATGTAAATCTTTGTAATACATGTATTTTTATTACATGTAGTTATGTAAGTTTTTTTTGTTGTTTTTTTATATATATGTTACACTGATGGAAATCTTATTTGTATTTGTTCACTTTTGTATTTTATCATAATACGATTACACCTTGTGATTTTATTTTAGCTATCTGTAGTTAGGCAGGGATATAACGGTATCAACTATAAAACCTTTCAATGCTGAATTTTCATAGCGAAATAGCCCACCAATGTTTAACTATAAAGCCCACCCAGTATGAAAGGCATAAACTTCTTAGATGATTTTGCATGACTAATAGTGCAGACCCTTATCGGAGGGCATGTTTATAGCAAATTGTGTTGACCTGACTTAGAATTAGACGGGCATTGTAGCACATCGTGTTGACATTGATCAGACTGCTCTTTCAGGAACAGATTGGTCTGATTCTGCAGTATTTGTATAAGTTTGTCTGTCTGAATATTGAGGATAAATAGGATGTTTTATTAAAGAAATGGAAATACATGTATGTGTATTTTAATTATGAGATGTCTGTTATTAACTGACTTTAGCTTTCCAAATAACCAGATATTGTTGTTTAATTGTTTACTTTGATATTAATGATAATTTTACGAAAAAGTGATCAAAACATTTTATTGCATTACATGACATTTTTAAATTTTTCATTTGGTATATGTATATATTTTTTTATCAAGTATGGAAAGCTCTCCCTTAACTCTTTCACTGCCAGGTACTGTTGTCTGGAAAAAAAAATTGTTTTACTTCACTTCAGTTTTCTACCCTTTTGTTTCAAGAACAATCACAGTATGGATTCTGGTATTTATATACAGTAAAATCTAAATTCTAAATTCATCTACACAGAAAATGCAAATAATCGAGATTTTACTGTACATAAGTTAACGAATTATTTTAACCAGTTTAACCAATTCCCACATAAGCTATTTTTAGATCCTACCTCTTTAATTAAATCTACCAAAAAGGAGCATTTACTAGAGGAAAGGAAAATTTTAGAATTGTGTAGTGTTGAAACCATTGTTATAAATAGAGCATTTGCTCCTATCACAATGGTTTCAATAAGTGACTTTTACAGAGGCGTCAATATGCGGGAAAGGGTTAACTTTAACTTGCAGAAATAAATTTTGTAAGCAGAATTATTTTCTGCCTTAAATTGAAATTTAGATTTTTTTAAACATTATGTGATTGTCAGAAATGATGGATCTTGATGATTCCTTGAATTTACCTCGTATTTCACCTGGACTGTAATACTGTTGAACTCAACCATGGATTTCTAAGAGCTAACCTTTGTATTATCCGTTTACTCCATAAATACAGTAAAACCTCTCTATTATGGTCACTAAATTGTGCTAATTAGTTGTTTTTTAGGACAGGTGGCTGCTTAAAGCAAGGTGAAAGTAAAAACAGAACGCTCCTATAGGAGCGTTCTGTTTTACTTTCACCTTACTTTAAGCAGACACCTGCCTTTAACACAAAATACTTGATGTAATTTAGTGGCCGTTATAGAGAGGTTTTACTGTATGCCTTTCTTAACCTTTGCAAATAGAGTAGACCTAGATCAGATGGCTCCTGTAACAGCTGTCTGATCAGGGTCTTCTCTGTTTGCTTATGGAATAATACAGATCTGATTCTACAGTTTCTGCTTTGCCAAAAATTTCATGTACATGTATTAATATGCCATTTAAAAAATAGTCCAATGAATTTGTATGGTGTCATTACAAATGTATTTCTTACATGAATATTCATAAAGTTAATGTTTATTACTGTCCCAGGTTTACATTACATGCACTTACTCTGAGCCATTTTGTTGTTACTGTGTGATAATATTTAAAATATTACCCTCACATGCCTCTTAAAAATAAATATTTGTATTCCAAATGTCCATGTTCTAGAGTATGCACTGCATTATAATCTGAAATTGCCTGCCAACAAACATCTCTCGACTGTACACTTCCACATGTAAAACTCTTACTTATAAAGCGTAACATTAAAAATACAACTTTTATACATAACGCATACAACATTGCTTTAGCTAAGGATGGTGTAATGTAACATGGTGCCAAATTATGCCAGATTACATTACCCAACATCAAGCTTGTCAACATCAAAAGTTCAATTCACTATTAGGTCCTTATGTACATCAATGACATCAAATAAAGTTTATCCTTTACTCCATAGAAGGCTTTTAACACCTTTGCAAACAGAGTAGACTCAGATCAGACATCTCCTGTAGGAGCTTTCTGGTCAGGGTCTGCTCTCTTTGCTTATGAAATAATAGAGATATAATTCTAGTTTGTGACATGACCAAACTTTCTTTGCTATTATGTCAATTACAGTATTAAGTAATATTCATAAAGTCATTATTTTTACAGGGTTAACAGATTTTGTAACTATAGGCACTTTATTTCCTTGCAGACAATGAGTTAAAACCCTGTGATTTAAGTAGTTATCACCTATCATGATATTGAAATCTATACAGTATATTACTGTACTATCTGTTGGCTATAATAAAATTTATATCAGATCCATAGGGGGATGACAGCAAAAAAGGACATAATTATGTAATTTTGAATGATGAGGAAAGTTGTTGTTTGTATTTATTCTTAACCCTTTCCTCCATAAATATGTCTTTCTAAACCAGACCCAGATCAGGGCCTACTGTTTGCCAATGGTGTAATATAGATATGATTCTACAGTTTCTGCCAGGGCAAACAATTCCTGTATGCATGTACTATTTTAACAATTAATCTAATTAAATTTTATGAGTCCATTATTTTTCACCTGAATGTTCATGGAGTAAAGAGTTAAAGCAGATTTTTCTTGTAATATTTTACTTCAAAAATATAGCCAGAATGTCAAATAGTTTAGATTCTGATGAGATATAAAGATTCTCTGCATCATATCTGGATTCTGAAGAGGCACTAAGATCCTCTACATCATATCTTGATTCTGATGAGACATTAAGATTCTCTACATTATATCTGGATTGATGGGGCACTAAGATTCTCTGCATCATATCTGGATTCTGATGAGGCACTAAGATTCTCTACATCATATCTGGATTCTGATGAGGCACTAAGATTCTCTGCATCATATCTGGATTCTGATGAGGCACTAAGATTCTATACATCATATCTAGATCCAAACTTGCTGCAAACATTATCACAAATTTGCCTTGTGTGTGAAGTGTTGTGAATGTTAACCCATTCCTCCATACACTCTTTTTAGACCCAACCTCTTTAAATGAATCTACCCAAAAGGAGCATTTACTAGAGAAAAGAAAAACCTTTAGAATTTTGTAGTTTGAAACCATTGTGATAAATAGAGCATTTGCTCCTGTAGGAGCAAATGTTCTATTTATCACAATGGTTTCAACAGGTGGTTTTTACAGAGGCGTGAAAAGGCATATTTATTTCAACTGTTGAAACCATTGTGATAAATAGAGCATTTGCTCCAATAGGAGCAAATGCTCTATTTATCACAATGGTTTCAAACTACAAAATTCTAAAAAAAATCCTTTTCTCTAGTTAATGCTCCTTTTCGGTAGATTTATTCAAAGAGGTTGGAGATCTAAAAATAGCCTATGAGGGAATGGGTTAATACATTAGCAAATAGTGCAGACCCTTGTAAAACTGCTCCTTCTGGGTCTTAACTGTTTGCCTAAGTTTGTTAGAATATTTAGGTAAATTAAGGTAAAATGTTGCTGAAGCCATTCAGTACGCAAGTTGTGAATAAGATACTGTTGTTCATCTGGATGTGAAATTGTACTCATAGTTCAGAAATGCTTAACACATGTACCTGAAATATTGCAAACATATGTGCTTGTTAATGTACATGTATTTTCAAATTAATTTTTCATGAATGACTTTCAGTATCGCTTTCTTACTCAAATAGTTATCATCTGATCTTCACGAAACTTACAAAGAATATTTATAGGTGCAAAATCTTGACCAAGTTTGATTACCACCTAAATCGCATTAGACATCTCTGAGTTATGGCCCTTTATTCAGTCAAAATTTGTGGTTTTAGCCTTGTCCACTCTCTAACTCAAATAGTTTTCATCTGATCTTCACCAAACTTGCAGAGAATGTTTATAGGTGCAAAATCTTGACCAAGTTTGATTACCACCTAAATCACATTAGACACATTTGAGTTATGGCCCTTGATTCAGGCAAAATTGGGCGTTTTAGCCTCGTCTGCTCTCTTACTCAAATAGCTTTCATTTGATCTTCTCCAAACTTGCAGAGGATGTTTATAGTTGCAAATTCTTGACCAAGTTCGATTACCAGTCTAAACGCATAACACCCCTCTGAGTTATGATTCTTGATTCAGTAAAAATTTGCCATTTTAGCCTTGTCTGCTTTCTAACTCAAAAAGTTTTCATCTGATCTTCACCAAACCCTGCAGAGAATGTTCATAGCTATAACATCTTGGCCAAGTTCGATTACCAGCTAAATTGCATGTGACACCTGAATTATGGCCCTTGAATTGGGTCAAAAGTTGCCATTTCAGCCTTGTCTGCTCTTTAACTCATTTCTCATCTGATATACACCATACATGCTGAGAATGTTTATAAGTAAACAGTCTTAGCCAAGTTTGATCACCCTGTTGGGCCCTTTCTGACTTGGTCAGTGTTCTAGTTTTTATTTATTTCTCCTACATCACATTCTACAAGTTAATAATGTAAAAACAGGTACATGTGTTTGTAAATGTCATCTTAGAATGTGTTTTGTATTCCCTTTTCTCTTCTTATTTTCTTTTTTTCTCATACAGTGCATGGCCATATTTATAATGTACCCCATCATCATAAATGATAAAACCTTTACTCCATAGATCAACCTTTTAATATCTTTGCAGACAGAGTAGACCCAGATCAGTTGCTACTGTAGAAACCGTCTGATCAGGGTCTGCTCTGTTTGCTTATTTAATCTATAGTTTCTACCATGACCAAAAGCCCTCTGTTTATTTGCCATTGTAAAAATGGGTATAAAAATCAGCAAATTAACATTCATAATGTCATTTTGTCATACATGAATATTGAGTAAAGAGTTAAGTGAACTGAACGTAAATATATTGTTTGTATATGCATATACATGTAGTTGTCATGACTTCTTGTTATTTTTACCCAAATTTTATCTCTGTAGATATGACTTGAAAGCCCTTTCAGCACTGATTTTTCAAATGGACTATTCCAAAATTCAAACAGGCCAAGCTTATGGTGAATATTTGGGGATTCTTCTAAAGAAAAGTGTAACATGACAAACAGTGCAAATCCTGATGAGAGGGCTCCTCTGTGTGTTTATAATATACTATAGATATGAGAGTACAGTTTCAGCCATGGCCTTAAAAAGGGTTAAGGTTAGAAAGCATGTTCTGACATAGCTGTATTTCTTCATGGTACAGAGTTTAAAACTTTACAATGAATGTACCATATGGGCAGAGTAATGTCTACTGCATGGAAAGGGACAGTCATGTTTACATTATGGACAGAGTCCTGTCTACCATTTGGACAGTGTCATGTCTACCGTACGGACAGAGTCATGTCTACCATATGGACAGTGTCATGTCTACTGTATGGACAGTGTCATGTCTACTGTATGGACAGTGTCATGTCTACCATATGGACAGTGTCATGTCTACTGTATGGACAGTGTCATGTCTACTGTATGGACAGTGTCATGTCTACTGTATGGACAGTGTCATGTCTACCATATGGACAGTGTCATGTCTACTGTATGGACAGTGTCATGTCTACCATATGGACAGTGTCATGTCTACTGTATGGACAGTGGCATGTCTACCATATGGACAGTGTCATGTCTACTGTATGGACAGTGTCATGTCTACCATATGGACAGAGTCATGTCTACCATATGGACAATGTCATGTCTGCACTGTTCAGTATTAGCTGTTCAAAATCAGAAATTCCTCCATGACGGAGCATATTTGACACTTATCAGTATACGTAGTATTTCATTTCCCAATATGAAAAACAGGGTAGATCCTAAAAACATGTGCACTGTAGATTTGAACTTTGCTATACAGAAACCGACCTTTCGGCTTTCCAGACAGTGTAGAACCAGATCAATTGCCAGATTTAAACATGGTGTTTGATCAAGAACTAATTTTTAAACAGTCAGAACTTTGTAAACATTTCTTGCATGTCCAAACAGATAACTTCCCAAACTGATAGTTTGTAATCATTATATCCTTAACATTCCAAAATGGTAGTTTCAGTTGCCGATATCCCTAACAGCTAACTTCCCAAAATGATAGTTTCAGTTGCCGATATCCTTAACAGCTAACTTAATTCCCGAAATGATAGTTTCAAGTGCTGATATCCCTAACAACAAATTTTCCAAAATAATAGTTTCAACTGCTGATATCCCAAACAGCTAACTTACCCAAAAGATAGTTTCAAGTGCTGATATACCTAACAGCAAATTTTCCAAAATAATAGTTTCAATTGCTGATATCCCTAACAGCTAACTTCCCAAAATGAGTTTTTAGTGCATATATCCCTTAAACAGCTTACATTCCAAATAGTGCTTATATCTATATCCCTAACTACTAAACTATTTTGGTCTAGGTCTACACTGTTTTCAAAACGTGACACTCCAAGGCACTTTTTTCATGTGCAGCATCTCATTTAAAGTTATAGAACTTACAAGATTGATCCTCTAACAAATATTTAATAGTTTTTTGTCTTATTGTGAGCAATATTTGATTCAATATTGATATTGTAATATGTTGCTATTAAATTATTTTCAGAAATAATTAAACTGTGTTTGTCTTTCTCAACTGGGACTCTAAGCCATGGCCTTTGGCTTACCATGCCAGCACTCTACCAACTTAGCTACCAACCAGCTGTCATTCTGTATTTTCGTGATTAGCTGCTTCCAGACATTTTATATGCCTGTCAAAAGACGAGTCGTTTTATATGAAACCCTGTGACAGGTGGGCAGATGGCATCCAAAACATGTCCGTTCTGTAAGTTGAGCAGTTGATATCCAGTTGTCACCAAACTTGCTAAAAATATCTGTGGTAATATATCAGCCAAGTTAGATGGCAAGCTAAAGGGCACAAGGGCAATAACTCAATAAAGCCCTATAGACCATTAAGGTCCAGGGCAGTGAATATATAGAGTTCTGGCCATTAAGTTAGCCAAAATTTCACATTTTAGCCTTGTCCCCCATCTAAGTTAACCAGATTTTATCTGACCCTAACCAAACTAAATGAAATTGTATGCCACATCATCTCAACCAAGTTCAATAACCAGTCAGATGGCCCCTGGCCCTTTAGAGTTATGGCCCTTGAATTAGCTAAAATTGTTTTTATGCCCCCACATAGTGGTAGCATATAGGGTTGCCCTAATGTCCGTACCTCTGTCCGTCCGTACGCACATCTAGAAGAATTTGTCCGGATTCTTTGTCAAGTTCGATAGCCAAGTACATTGCTTCAGTCATTTAGGAGTTGCAGCCCTTTATTTGCAAAAAATGACTTTAAAATATATTGTCCAGACTACTTCTTGGAATGTATTTGTCCAATCCACACCAAGTTTGATTACCAGCCAAATGGTCCCAGGCACTTTATAGTTAAGGCCTTTGAACTAGCCAAAATTAGTTACAGTACTTTGTCCTTGATCTTCACCAAACTTCATGAAATTGTTATGGCTATATCAGCTTGGCTAAATTCTATAGGCTGGCAAATGGCCCCAGACTGGCATTTTTTTGTCAGTCTGGCACACCTGTTCAGACTTTACTTAAAATATTTTTATACTTTAGTAAGTAGCAATCAATACAAGTTAGTAAGTAGCAATGAATACAAGTTGATTTGTGACTGATTCATATGCAAAATTTGTGACCTAAGGACTTTGAAAAGTTCATGAAATTATCAAAATTGACTATTTTCAGCATTGCTTACAGATACTGGGCTGCATTTTTTGTACTATTTAACCCTTTCCCTGTTCTATGTTAATTCCAAATTTCAATACCTACTGAATATTCATGGACAAAATAGTTCTAATGAAATATGGAAGGTGAAACATTGTAGCCATTTATGGAAATTAAAGAAAAATATTTCAAATTACATTAGCAAACAGAGCAGACCCTAATCTGGATCTACTCTTTTTACAAAGGCATAGAAAAGCGTCTTTATGGAGAAAAGGGTTAATAACAATGAGTTACAGATCACAGTTGACTTTACAGGTCTTTGGTTGGCCCATTTTCAACAGAGTTGTTGCCCCTGATCTTTTCTGTTTTAATTTATATTTCCAGACAAGTTCTTGCACATTTTGTGCTGCTATTTTTATGTGTGATTAAATAATAATGAATAAAAGATCAAGTTTGACTTTCATCCTTCGACTTATTACCAACAGACTTATTGCCTTTGAACTTTCATGGTATATAAGTAAACGGTTACCATTAATTTAGTTTTACGGATTTTTTAGCGGGGCAGTGTTTGTAGATATTGAGCTAAACTTTTGGGTGTGATTGAAAACAATTCAAGGTTTCCTTTGAATATGGCCAATGGACTTTTAAAAGTTCACCTTTCTGTCATAAATAAGTTTTTTTGACATTTGTTCAGTGCTTGCAGAAAGCTTAGCTATGTTAATGAGTTACGGATCCAGTTTGTCTTTCTTTCTGGTTCAGTAATACTCAACAGGCCTTTGACCACAGAAAAATTACCCCCTCTATCATAATTAAGATATTATCTCACATCCACGCGTTTTCTCTGTTTGACATACATGTTGTGTTTGTGCAATTTTGAATTGCTCGCCAGCTGATTAAATTCCAACCAGGGTTGGGCGGTAAATACCGGGGGTGGTAAATACCGCTGGTAAATACCGGTATTTACCGGTCTGGTAAATACTCCTAAAATGGCCAATACTGGCATTTACTGGCAAATACTCCAGAAAAGGTGGAATATATATTATTTCTTTGAAGTTTATTGTTTTTATAAAGGCTGTTTTAAATTGCTGGTTAGTGGAATATTGATATTAAAGTTTATTTATTGATTTCTAACCATCATTTTACTGAGGGTTTAAACTGTTTCATGCCTGCCAAGGGTACTCATCAGATGGTTTATATATCTTATCTAGGAGTTTCATCTGGTTTACAGAAAAGTCCTGTATAGCTCTAAATTTTAAATAATGGCATGATTCTGCTGGTATATTGTGTTAAAATCATCAGTACAACAGACCAACTCCTTTGTCTGATACTGCAGTTTGATTGGTTTAATCTGAATCACTGCCCCCTCCAAATTGTCTATATTGTGTTTGACACTTCATGGTTCATTATGTGTATCTCTTAAATGAAAAGTGTGTATGTTTTACAACAATTACCATAGTGGCCAGTAGAGGTGTCAAAACTGTTTTGAGAGCTGATCTGACTAATTTGCAGTGGGTTAGGTGGCCAGTATTGTTTCTCTTATCGGTTACTCAGTTTTCTACAACTGACTGCCAGTCTTTTGATTTTCATGAAACTTGGTTCATTCAAAATTCAGCTTAAACTAGAAAACGGACTCGGTCACAGAGAGAGAGAAAGAGAGAGAGAGCCCTGTAATCAAGGGCAGATAGCTCTAGACATAGTGATCAGATTCAACCCAAAAACTATAGGCGTCTTCCTCTCATGATACTAAGCATATGCCTTAATATGAAACCAATATGTGAAGTACTGTTTGAGTTGTCATGTCACATCAAAAGTGCTAACGGATGGACAGAAATTGTGATTCCTATAGGGCTCCTGCATTTCCAAGCAGGGCCCTAATTACACCTTTTATTTTATTTTTTGGGTTGTTTACACTGCAAATATATAAGGCAAAACTTGTATATATGATTAGAGAACTAATAAAGCATATTAGGATGGTTTAAATATGTGCTAAGCCCCTGGACAATTCAAAATACCAGTAAATGCCAGTAAGTGCTAGTAAACGCCAATAAATCCCGGTATTTACCGCCGGCACGGTAAATACTCATAAATGCCGGCATTTTGCCAACCCTGATTCCAACAGAGTGAAAAATTATGGGATCAATATGCGATTTATTATCATATAATGGTGTTATATAATTTCAGTCTTTCCTACATAAAACTAAACATAAAAATCCGCATACGGCACTTGGGACATTACATGAAAATTTTCGTTAGTATGCTGCCAGTTATCTCCAGTAAAACTCTTAGACGCGCGATGCAGTTAAAATATGGTAAGTCTTACTCTAAAGTAATTATTACGATTCACCGACCAACCAACATCACTGCTGTGTTCAGTTTATTTGTTCATTTTAGATTAAATTATAGTTATCAACGATGGGAAAACCTGATCCTTACAAAGACCGACCGAAACTTCCAAGCAGAGAACAAATTATTGCTGACCTCGATACAGCATCTCATGATGACATAGTTTTCCAAGAGATCGAGGGGTGTAAGTATTTTCGGACTTACCACAGTTTCGGACACAATTACAAGCATTGCTTTTGGTCATGACTTCATACTAGTTACAGTGTCTACCGAAATGCTAAGTGTGGCATTATAATAATTATAATTTGGATCAATCAAGTAAGTAGTATAGTGTCGGTAAAAACAAAAAAAAGCTTGTTTTGACAATAGAGAGGATACAAAAAAATCAATAGGACCTAAATTCTTGCTCAGTTGCCATGTGGGTTAATGAGTATCCACGTAGTCATGAATTGTTGTATAATTATTCATGGTTTAAAGGGTTAATCTTATCCTTCAGGACCAAATATTAGACAGTTTTCGTATGTATGTAAAATAAGTTCCAGAACAGTATTTACTGTTAACATTTAGTTTGAAGCAGCTGTCAAACTCCCAAGGAATCATTTTCATGTAACCTTTAGATAACTAAATGTGCAATGAATGATCCATAAATTCAGAGCTCCAGATAAGATACATATTAAGAAAACGTTGAGGGTATGCACACAGTGGCTCAGGGCACATTCTCCATTAGGGAGAAGTTTGATATAATTCAAGGAGAAGTTTTTGTCCTGATTTTGTATCTCTTTATATTATAACAGGATTGAGTTAAGTCGGTACAGGTAACTGGTGGAAAATCATAAGTCCTGGATTATGTGGCCCAGTAGCTCAGTGGTTAGAGTGCTGGCACGTGACGGTAAGCCAGAGGCCCTGGGTTCGAGTCCTAGTAGGGCCACAATCTTTTCACCAGTTATCCTACAGCAAAACTTCAGACCGTATACATCCTGATTTCTCGCGAGTTACAGGGAGTTCCTCAGTGAAAAAGGGGGAGTATTGTAACAGAATTGAGTTAAGTGGGGTACAGGTAACTGTTAGAAAATCAATAACCCGGAGGGTGTGGCTCGGTAGCACTGTGGTTAGAGTGCTGGCACGGTAAGCCAGAGGCTTGGATTCGAGTCCCAGTCTGGCCACGATCTTTTCACCAGTTTTCCTGTTACAATATGTTGTATATATTTACATTTTCCCCTCAGAGTCAGCTCAAACAGTTAGAAGTCAGCAGGTTAGAGAGAAATTTTCTCCCAAATCGCCCTCAGCCTACAGCTGTGTACCTAGTGAATTAAGTACACAACAGATGTACAAGACATCCACAAGCATAGGATATCCATGAGCAAATAGAGCAGAACCTGATTAGACAACTCCCACAGGAGTCCTCTGATCTGAGTCTACTGTTTTTGCAAGGTATTAAAAGGTCTATCTATGAAGTAAATGATTAAAAGGAATCACATCATTTTCAGGTCCTTCTCTTCAACAGAGACTAGCAGGTGCAGATGGCCAAGGTGAAAATAGTGGAATTGTAAGCACACCAGATAAAGAAACGATAGACAGTAACTATCAGCATGTGACTCGTTTGCTAGAACTGCAAGTCCAGCTGAAAAATGAGCCACTGCTCTTGCAGGAAAAATATGAGCAGCTGGAAAAGTTGGGTAAAGATGTGTCAGAGTCAATATCTGAACTGAAATCAGCAGCAGAATTAGTTGTGAAGAAGTCATGATATGTCTGTAGAACTGTGATGTGAATGCTTTCTATCAATATGCAAGGCTGACTTTTTTCTAGGGCAAACGTTCCATCTTTGGAGAAGGTTTATGAGCAAAAGCCACATTGAGAAATATGGTAAAATAACTTGGTCATTATCAAACATATACACCTTTCACATACGCAGTCAGTGTCAAACATACGGTATACACCTTTCATATACACCTATTTTACAGTGAACTTTACCCTTTACTTGATACATACACTTTTTCAAACAGAGTAGACGCAGATCAGATGTATCAAGTAGAAGCCGTCTTATCAGGCTATGCTCTGTCTATGAAACAGTTAATTATGTCTAATTCTATCATTCTACAGTTTCTGCCAAAGCCAAAGATCATGTGTTCGTGTATCATAAATATTCAGCCAATAAATATTCACCATGTCATTATTTCTTACATGAATATACATGAGGTAAAGGGATAAAGTGGCCAGTAAGGGCACAATAAATGTTATAGATATTGAAGTTTGTCATGGATATTTATAATTCATTTTTATCTTCTATTCTTTTCAGAAACTTAATATCAAATTTGCTTAACCCTTTCCCTCATATGAACCCATTTTAATGTGTCTGCAAACAGTAGACCCAGATCAGGGTCTGCTCTGTTTGCTAATGGAATTTGATAGATCTTTTTCTTTAGTTTCTAAAATGGCTACAATGTTCCATATTTCATTATAACCACTTTGTCCATGAATATTCAGTAGGTATTAAATTTTAGCCTATATACAGAACAGGGAAAGGGTTAACAGTTTGGATCTTGAGGAGACACCAATTTATTCTGGATCTCCCCTGGATCCAAACTGTTTGCAAAGATAATCACAGATCCATTCATAGTGTTTTCAAGAATGACTCATTTGAATCCAAACTACATTTGGTTAAATCTGTTCAAAAGGTACCGGGTACATGTACATTGTACAAATAGTTGTTCACATGTGTGCATGTGATTTGAAATTAAAATATGTTAATAATTGTTGAATGTTGTTTGCAGCTTGTTTATCCCGCCATACAGCCAGTCACTGGAATTTGTTACAGTGCTGAACCATTTTGAATGCTGATTTTTCAGAGTGGAATAGCCCATCAGTGTTTAACTAGAGTCCACACAGTTTAAATGCTTAAATTTTTACTATATGATTTTGAATGACAGACAATGCAGACCCTGATCAGAGGGCTCCCTTAGGTCTACACTGTTTGCAAATACTAGTGCATGCATGGCCCCACATTGAAAGGGGTTAAATTATACAAGAACCTTTTGAAATACAATGTATATACTTCAGGTCTATTCAGATCAAATCTGCACAAGTTTGCCAATTATGATATGTTTAGCATTCAAACATTTACAAACATGATGACGTCCCTTAATTATACATCCTTTGGAATACAGGAACTTGTTTTAACAAATTTTATAATTTTGTCAAGTCGTTGAGCACAATACTTGACAGTAGTGAAAATTTGTATGCCGATGCTGGTCTGTCTGCAGAAAACATTGTTTTAACCTTGTACTTTATATAAACACCTTTTCATGCCTTGGCAAACACATTAAACTAAGATCAGATGACTCCTGTAGGAACTGTCTGATCAGGGTCTGTTTTGTTTGCTTATGGAATTATATCGATGCGAGTCGGCAGTCTCTGCAAAGGTCAAACATTCCTGTATTCATGCACCATTATAAAATTCAGCTAATAAATGCAGTAAAACCTCTCTATAATGGCCACTAAATTGTGTAAATTAGTTGGTATTTAGGGCAGGTGGCTGCTTAAAGCAAGGTGAAAGTAAAACAGAACGCTCCTATACTTTCACCTTGCTTTAAGCAGCCACCTGCCTTTAACACGAAATACTTGATGTAATGTAGTGACCGTTATAGAGAGGTTTTACTGTATGATATTCTTTCTTACATGAATATTCCTGAAGGAAAGGGTTAACTGTTTAATATTTATTCAAGATTGCTTCACCTCATGAATATTTATGGACAGAATCAATAAATTGGAACATGAAAGGGGAATTTTTTCACTTTTGTGGAAACTACAGTTTCATACTATAAATTTTCATAAGCAAACAGAGCAGACCCTGATCAGACAGCTCCTACAGGAGCTGTCTGATCTGGGTTTACTTTGTTTGCAAATACATGAAAATGCATTTATATCAGGGAAAGGGTTAATAGACTATACCTTTTAATATGCATGACAGAGTACTGGCCCCTTTACAATATTATAATCCTCATGATGGTTGCACAACACCTAAAAAGGTATCTTTTCTTGTCATTTATCATGTATAGCCAATGAAATGATTGAAGGTACAGGGACAGCAAAAGAAAAACAAAATGGCAAAAAGTATTTTAAGTTGTATTTGACATTATCATAATAAATTGCATGAAATCGGGACAGATAAATTTAACCCTTTCAATGCTAAATTTTCAGAGGGGAAGAGCCCATCGGTGTTTAACTAGAGTCACTTGGTATGAAAGGTTTAACCCATTCCCTCATAGGCTATTTTATAGACCCAACCTCTTTCAATAAATCTACCAAAAAGAAGCATTTTATAAAGAAAAGGAATATGTTAAAATGGCATAGTATTGAAACCATTGTGATAAATAGAGTATTTGCTCCTATGGAGCAAATGCTCTATTTATCACAATGGTTTCAAGAAGTGATTATTACAGAGGTGTAAGAAGGCGTATTTATGGAGGAAAGGGTTAAACTTGGTAGAGGATTTCGAAAGACAAACAGTTAAGACCCTGATCAGAGTGCTCCTAGAGGAGCCTACACTGTTTGCATGCATGTCCCACATTCAAAGGGTTAGTTAGAACAATGGATAAAGATGTGTATTCAAATATTAAATCATCATTTCTCCAACAAACCATATGTTGTGACCTATAATAGGCTATTTTTAGAACCGTCTTTTCAAGATGGTTTAAAACAGTGATCACAAAATAAGGTTTGATGGAGAAATAAAGGAGCTCTTCTTGAAATTGTTTTAATTTAACCCTTTCCCTCATATAAACGTGTTTTCACACATTTGCAAACAGAGTAGACCCAGATCAGACGGCTCCTAGAGGAGCCGTCTGATCAGGGTCTGCTCTGTTTGATAATTGAATTTGATAGATCCTTTTCTTTGCTTTCTAAATTGTCTACAATGTTCCACCGTCCATATTTCTTTATAACTATCTTGTTAATGAATATTCTGCAGATATTGAAATTTGGCCTAAATACAGAACAGGGAAAGGGTTAAGCATCTTATCTGGACCTCTGGATAGCTGAATTTACTGCATAATTATGAACCATGCTATGAAAAAGGCATGGGTTGGTATATCAGCCTACACTGTTTATCAGACTGGTTAACCCTTTTCTCAATAAATACGCCTTTCTACGCCTCTGTAAAAATCACCTTTTGAAACCATTGTGATAAATAGAGCATTTGCTCCTATTCCAGTAAGATATCATGAATATCACATGTACATTAATTGTTACAGCAGCACATGGACACATGAATTTTTGGCCATGTAGAATCATGGATATCATAAGCAACCAGAGCATACCCTGATCAGACTGCTCCTGTTGGAGCCATCTGATCTGGGTCTACTCTGTTTGCAAAGGGGTAGAAAGGCGTATTTATGGAGTACAGCGTAAATTAGCATGCAAAGATTTAATTAAATCAGTTTATAAATGCTGATGAGTGTCACATGGAGTAGATCCAGACCAGATGCAATGCCACATATCCATGATGCTGTGGCTGGTCTGTCTACATGGCAAAGTCCAGGCAGGATCTTTTCTTCTAATGTGGATTGTATTATGCACAAGTTCATATGAAAAAATACACAATACACAATTTTGAGTTTTAAACCACTTGCTTCTGAAAATCAACCTTTAAATGGCTGTAAAAATAATATACAATCATGTTTATGATTTCATTCTGCAAATCTTCAAAATTTTAACAAATTTCAAAATGATAACAATAGCAATAAAAATGTGTAACAAACATCAAGGAAATTATATACATACACATTTACAAGATTAAAAAAGTACTATTCTCATTCAGACTGATGCTGGGTCCTGAATTTTAAGTTTGTGGATTAATTAACCTTGGGTGAAGCTACTCATGTTGTTAGTTCATACAAACTTTTCATAATGAGGTCTTAACCCTTTCATATAAACATATTTTCACGCATTAGCAAACAGAGTAGACCCAGATATGGGTCTGCTCTGGTTGCTAATGGAATTTGATAAGATTTGTTTCTTTAGAGTCTAAAATGGATACAATGTACCACCTTCCATTTTTCATTATAATAATTTTGTCCATGAATATGTAGCAGGTATTGAAATATGAATACGCAGTAGGTATTGAGTATGTGTATTGGAGTTTTAGAAATGGAACTTTCAAATAAAGGGTAACTCAATGGTCAACTAAATACAGGGAAGTCGGAACAAACATAAGCGTTTCAATGGAGGTCTATATAATCAATATCAACCTACTGTGTATTTTTGTTCCTCCGGTTCTACATTGTTTGCCAAAGATTTTGTACCCCTTTTTCTCATGACAGCGGCACGATATAATCTGTACAATTCTCACTTTGTGTCACTTTGTGTCATTCCATCATAACCTTGAATACATCGAATTAACCCTTAACCCTTTCTACTTAAAATTCACTTTTTGAAACCATTGTGATAAATAGAGCATTTACTCCTCAGGAGCAAATGCTTTATTTATCACTGGTTTCAGAACTACAAAATTAGAAAAAAAATCCTTTCCTCTAGTTAATGCTCCTTTTTGGTAGATTTATTCAAATTTGTTGGGTCTAAAAATAGCCTATGAGGTAATGGGTTAACCAGCTGAATATTCATGTAAGAATTAATGTCATCTTGACTATTAATTAGCCGAGATTTTATACTAGTAGATAAATACATGAAATTTTGGCCATGGCAGAAACTACTGAATCAGATCTATATACGTGTAATTCCATAGCCAAACAGAGCAGACCCTGATTGGATGGCTCCTAAAGGAGCTTTCTGATCTGGGTTTACTCTGTTTGCAAAGGCAGTAAAATGTGTTTGTATGATGGAAAAGGTTAACCCATTCCTCCATAGGCTATTTTTAGACCCAACCTCTTTGAATGAATCTACCGAAAAGGAGCATTAACTAGAGAAAAGGAAAATTTTAGAATTTTGTAGTTTTGAAACCATTAGGAGCAAATGCGCTATTTATCACAATGGTTTCAAAAAGTGACTTTTACAGAGGCGTAGAAAGGTGTATTTATGGAGGAAAGGGTTAAAGCAAGAAGAACAGTCACATGCTTCCGAAATTTGCCCCACTTTACTGTCAAACTAATTCTTGGCAGAGCTGTAGATAAGAGTTATAAAAGTTATAAATCAATGTAACCCTTTCAACCATGAATTATAAGGGTGGGGGGGGGGGGATAGCCCATCTGTGTTTAACTATCGAGTCCACTCAGTATGGAAAGCTTAAACTAGGTCTACACTGTTTGCAAATGACAGTGCATATTTGTCCAGGGTTGAAAGGATTAAATTTTGTAGTTTGAAACCATTGTGATAAATAGAGCATTTTCTCCTATAGGAGCAAATGCTCTATTTATCACAATGGTTTCATAAAGTGACTTTTACAGAGGCATAGAAAGGCGTATTTATGGAGGAAAGGGTTAAGAGACTGTCACACCTACACTTGATATCATGAAATAAAAAACAACAAATGAAATAATGTAATGAACAACATCAAAAGTTTTCATGAGTTATTGCCATTACTGGAAATTGTGTATGTTTACTGATGCACGCAAGCAATGTCACTGAAGTCATATCTGAGATATAAATACACTGTAAACCTTTCCAAAACAACCACTTAAAACAATTACATGTATATGTCCATTACAAAACTTACGCAGAAAACTCACACAGGAGTTTTCTGCATTAACCTTTTTTCTCTATTTTTCTTTTGAATTACCTTGAAGAGACGAGTCTAAAGACTGGTCACAACAGAAGGTTTGGTGGAGAAAATTCAATATTAGTATTTCTATATATATGCACCTTATTTATAGAGAAATTACAATTTTAGTATTTGAAATATGCTACTTATTTATGTAACTGGTCTCATTAGAAAGCTTTCACTGTATTCAATTTCATTAAAGGATATATCAAATGCTTTTTCAATAAACAAGTCTCCTAAATGTCAAAACAAGTTTCATGAAAAGTTAAGGCAATGGCACTCATAATTAATCACAGAATTCAACCTTTGCAATGGTAGAAAGCAGGCATCGCCAGAACAGGGATACTTGATTAGAGTATGCATTATTACGATTCATCTTCTGCAACAGCACCTTGTCCACTTCAGTTGCAAGAAGAGTATACTCTGGTCAGACTTTACACCTGATCTGAAGCAACCACTCAAATAAATTCTACTTTTAGGCCTTTCTGACAGGTGGTAGCTTAATGAAAGACCAAATAATGGTTACTTCTGCATTCCATTTGTTTTGCATTAAGCAGCAACCTGCTTTACTCCTATGTGTATTCAGTAACTGGTTGTTTAACTCATTACTCCATGAATATTCATATAAGAAATAATGATGTCATGAATATTAATAAGAGTAATTTGTTATAATAGCACATGCATACAGGAATTTTTAGCCATGGCAGAAACTGTAGAATCATATCTATATCATAATCAAACAGAGCAGACCCTGATCAGACAGCTCCTGATCTGGGTCTTCTCTGTTTGCAAAGGCGTAAAAAGGTGTATTTATGGAGTAACGGGTTAACACTTTACCTAAAAATACATCTTTTAACACCTTTGCAAACAGAGAAGACCCAGAATCGGCCAGCTTCTTGAGAAGCTGTCTGATCAGGGTCTGCACTGTTTGCTTATGAAATAATTATATAGATATGATTCTACAGTTTATTCTATGGCAAAGCATTCCTTTATTAATATTGCCATTATAAAAATTCAGCTATTAATCAATATTCATAGTCATTACACATATTAATTTCTTGAATATTCATAAGGTAAAGAGTTAATACAAGTTTAACTGTACGCTGTGTGCAATATTTGTTCTGTGTCTAGCTGTCTAGACAGTCCATCACATGAATCTGTAGTGTGTCAAGATCTGGGCAAGATATTCCACACTTTGGACATGTCATCTGGTCTTCTGTATCTTCAACACCACTGCTGCCACTTCCATGGGACGCTGGTTGCTGCAAATAAGAAAAAAAAAGAATACTCATTTGAATACAAACGTAACAGTCATCTACAAATAAGAGCATCATGAGTTAGTGACAAAACCCACTGTTACAGCAAAAAATAAATATTTTAAACCTCTATTCCATTAATGATGACATGAATATCAATTACATGTAGATTAATTGTTATAATATCACATTGACACAGAAATTGTTTTGACCATGACAGAAACTGTAGAATCATATCATTGTTATATCAGAAGCAAACAGGACAGACCCTGATCAGATGGCCCATACAGGAGCCTACTCTGTTTGCAAAGGTATCAAAGGGCATATTTATGGAGTACATGTAAAGGGTTAACCCTTTCCTCCATAGACTATTTTAGACCCAACCTCTTTGAATGAATCTACCGAAAAGGAGCATTAACTAGAGAAAAGGATTTTTTTTAGAATCTTGTTGTTGGAAACCATTGTAATAAATAGAGCTCCTATAGGAGCAAATATCTATTTATCACAATGGTTTCAACAGGTGATTTTTTCAGAGGCGTAGAAAGGTAGATTTATGGAGGAAAGGGTAAAAGGGCCAGAATTCTTTAACCCATTCCCCCCCCCCCCACCCCAAGGAATATTAATTTAAGAATCTATTACTGTATGCATATTCATGGACTAAATTTGTATAATTACACATTAATAATGAATGTTTTAGCTGTGACAGAAACATTAGAATCAGATCAAAATTATTACATAAGCAAACAGAGCAGACCCTGATCAGACAGCACCCAGAGGAGCCAAAAGCCGTTTCTATAAGGGAAAGGCTTAAATATGCAAAACAGATGAATGGTTTATTACCAGAATGTTGATTTTGAAAAAGTGTGGGAAATTTGATAGGGATAATTAAACTGGTGTCAAAATTGTGAAAGAATTTTTTTTATTTGCATAAACCCCCCACAATGACAACATAAGGCTATGTCAATACCTCCACTTCTTTTCTTTTAAAACAGTCAAAGCAAAAAGAAACAGGACATTGATTATCAGATTTAAGTTTAAATTTCTTTTCATTAACTCTTTTGAACTAATGGAACAATTCTTGATGACCTTTGAAAAGGGTTGGATCCAGATGAAATACTGAGCCACTTGGCATCTCATAAGGAGCAAAACTGCTTGACACTCAGACTTTAACCCTTTCCTCCATAAATACGCCTTTCTATGCCTCTGTAAAAGTCATTTAATGAAACCATTGTGATAAATACATGTAGAGCATTTGCTCCTATGGAGCAAATGCTCTATTTATCACAATGGTTTAAAAACTACACAATTCTAAATTTAACTTTTCTCTAGTAAATGCTCGTTTTGGGTAGATTTATTCAAAGAGGTTGGGTCTAAAAATAGCATATGGAGGAAAAAGTTAAAAAGAAGAAAAAAGAAATGGAAGAAAACTGTTTTTGATGATTGTAGCATATGACTTTTGCAGACCAAAGTTCATTTTAGTGTTCCATGTTGAATACTAATGTTAGGAATAATGACATCAGGAATATTTATTAGCTGAATATTTATAATGGCATGTTTAAACTAGATCATTTGGGTGCTGGTTGAAACTGTAGAGTCTGGTCTTTTATAATTCCATTAGCAGACTGAGCTGTAGGAGACGTCTGATATTGTTCTCTCTGTTTGCACAGGCATAAAAAGGTGTTTATATGAAGGAAATGGATTTTAATAGAAGAATGGCAAAATGTTTGAATTCTAGAGATGCAACCACTTTCACCTGAAATTCAAACTCTTTCAGAATAAGTGAAATAGTTCATTCTTCAGTAAATCTATCCTTATCTTCAATAACATATACAATGTTGAATATACATATAGATTCAACCTTTAAGTATATATATAAGTTGTGTGTGTGTGTGTGTGTGTGTGTGTGTGAACATAATGCAACATCATTCCTTAAAATCAGTTGTTAACATAAACATTGCAAAAAGGGAAATCTACATCTAGTGAGCAAAAGTACTTTTAACCCTTTCCTTCATATAAACACCTTTTCACACCTATGTAAATAGAGTAGAACAAGATCTTATAGGAGCTGCCTGATCTGGCTCTGCTCTGTTTGTCTATGGAATAATATAAATATGAGTCCATAATTTCCGACATGGCCAAAAATTCATGTGTACCATTAAAAAAAAATCTTATAAATATTCATGATGTCATTACTTCTTACATGAATATTGAACAGGGAAAGGTTTAATATACATGTACAGGAACTAAACAATGTCTTTAGGCTAGAATACATGTACAGTAAAAACTCAATACTACAAAATTTTAGTATGAAGAATGTATGTCTTTGTAGGCAGGTGGCTGCTTAATGCATTGTGGAAGTCATGCAGAAAGGAGCTTTCTGCCTGACTTTCACCCTGCATTAAGCTTCCGTCTGTGTTAAGATCAATAACGGTACATATTTGAGTGCTTGTAGTATTGAGTTTTTACTGTATTACCCACCTGTAGTTGGGAGTTTGATGGGGGTCCTTGTGGCTGTCCACTAGCATGTTCCATGCCACCCGAGTTCTCGACTCCCTGGTGTGGATATCCTTGTTTTGATTGATAAGTTCCAGGGGACCCATGCGGTGAGTATCCTGGGTGTCCTTGCTGATGGGCCTGTTGATAACCCGAGCCCGGGCTCCCAATCTGCAGATAGTTCTGCATCTGGCTCTGATATGAGGTTGGAGCATGCCGCTTCTGCATCTCTGCAAGAGACTTACGAGAGTAGCTCTGTACTTCATCAATGAGCTGTTGATTCTTGATTTCCAAATTTTTCATTTCCTGAAGCAAGCCCTCTTTTTCCGCAACTTGACGTTCCCGGGCACTCCTCTCTGCATCAAAGTCCTGTTTCCATACATCAGCCTAAAAGAAAATACATGTTTAAAAATAAATAAGACACACAATCTCCGAAGTAAATAAAAACCAACAACTGAAAATTGAAAGTATTTAATAATGTCTGTTTTGATAAGAACACTTCAAATTTCATCCAATTTCTACTTTGGAAAGGTAAAATATAGTAGAACTAACGATCTCAGGGGTTCTAATTGTAACTTTTTAATTTTATAACCAAACGTTTTCGACCTACAATTAGGTATTAGCCCGTTCCTTCATATAAACGCCTTTTCACACATTTGCAAACAAAGTAGACCCATATCAGATGTCTACTACAGGAGCCGTCTGATCAGGGTCTGCTCTTTTTTGCGAATGAAATTTGATAAATATATTTCTTTACTTTCTAAAATGTCTACAATGTTTCATCTACTATATTTCATTATTACTATTTTGATCATGAATAAGCAATAGGTATTGAAATTTGGAATAACACAGAACAGGGAAAGAGATAAAAATGTAAAATAAAGAGAATCAGTTCAGTAACATATTTAACCCTTTACTTCATGTGTGTTCATGTGAGAAATAGTGACATCATGAATATTCATCAGATTGATTTTTATGATGGCACATGGACATAGTAGAAAGTAGAATCATATCTATATTATATCATTAGCAAACAAAGCAGGCCTTGAACAAACGTTTCCTTCAGGAGCCGTTTGATGTTGGCCTATTCTGTTTACAAAGGCATAAAATGTGTTTATATGGAATAAATGGTTAAGCAATCACAGCAAACCTTTTTCAAACAACTTATATAACTGTCTGTTTTGGGTCTACTCAGTTTGCAAAGATGTAAAAAGGCTGGATAAATTGTAAAAAGGCTTGATAAATTGCTTAAAAATCGTAAAAATCATTCAAATGTCAATCAGTTAATACCAGTTCCATAGCCAACCAATGCAGTTTCCATCTTTCATTATGAATGTCATTACTCCATAAATATGCTTTTCTACCGCTTTGCAAACAGAGTAGACCCAGACCAGACAGCTCCTGTAGGAGCCGTCTGATCAGTCTACTCTGTTTGCATATGAAATTTGGTTCTACAGATTCTGCCATTGCCAAAATTTCCTGTGTTCATGTACCATCATAAAAAATAATCTAATCAATATTCATGATGTCATTATTTCTTACATGAATATTCATGGAGTAAAGGATTAACCCTTTCCTTAATATAACAGCGTTTTTTATGCATTTGCAAACAGAGAAGACCCAGATCAGATGGCTCATGCAGGAGCTGTCTGATCAGGGTCTGCTTTGTTTGCTAATGGAATATGATAGATCTGTTTGTTTTTCCATTTTCTAAAATGGCTCCTATAGAAGTCGTCTGATCAGGGTTTGCTCTGTTTGCTCATGGAATTTGATAGCTCTGTTTCTTTAGTTACTATGGTTAAACATTTAGTTTCTAATATGGCTACAATGTTCCACCTTTCATATTTCATTATAACTATTTTGTCCATGAATATTCAGTAAGTGTTGAAATTAGCAATTAAATATAGATCAGGGAAAGGATTAACCCTTTCCTCCATAGGCTATTTCAGACCCAACCTCTTTGAATGAATCTACCCAAAAGGAGCATTAATTAGAGAAAAGTGAAATTTTAGAATTACAATGTATATAGTTTTGAAACCATTGTGATAAATAGAGCATTTGCTCCTATAGGAGCAAATGCTCTATTTATCACAATGGTTTCAAGAAGTGGTTATTACAGAGGCGTATTATGGAGGAAAGGGTTAAATACATACATCTAATGAATACTGATATTTTGATGATAGTGTCTTTCTACTGTACCTGTGCTCTTAGTACTGGTATGGTGTGGTCTATCTCTTCCTTCAGTTTGCCATTTTCACCCTTGAGTTGTTTGATTTGATCATCTCTGTATGTTATTGCCTCCTCTGCTGCTATTGTCTGAGCTGTCAGTCTGTTGATCTCATCCATGAGCTGTTTGTTTTGATTTCCAGCCTGCAATAAGAGATGTTTCATATTTTACTGGTGCTATAGAACTCGCAATTCAATTTGATACATAAAAATTTAATTTTTTACTTCATACCTTTTAACCCTTTCCTCCATAAATACACCTTTCTACGCCTATTCAAACAGAGTAGACTCAGATCAGATGGCTCCTATAGGAGTCGTCTGATCAGTGTTGGCTCTGTTTGCTTATGATATAATGTAGATATGATTCTACAGGTTCTGCCATGGCCATCACTTCCCATGTCTGGTGCTATTATAAGAGCTAGTCTAATCAATATTCATTAATTCTTGCATAAATATTAATGGAGGAAATGGTTAATCTGTAGATTAGTTTCTGATCACTACAGTTTTAAGGGTAACTCTTTATCCCCGTAACCCTTTTCATGATAGATACTTTGCAAACAGAGCAGACCCAAATCAGATGGCGCCAATAGGAGCTGTCTCATCAGTCGTTTCTATTTACGTATTAACCCATTCCTCCATAAATACGCCTTTCTATGCCTCTGTAATAACCACTTCTTGAAACCATTGTGAAAAATAGAGCATCTGCTTCTTTAGGAGCAAATGCTCTATTTATCACAATAGTTTCAAACTACAAAATTCTAAAATTTTACTTTTCTCTAGTAAATGCTCCTTTTGGGTAGATTCGTTCAAAGAGGTTGGGTCTAAAAATAACCTATGGAGGAAAGGGTAAAGGAATGTTTATCAAGCAGGTAAAGGGCTGAACTGAAAACTATTTTTATTACAATGTAGCTAAATGTAGATTTTTATCAAATCTGTTATCTTATCATCAATATTATATAAATGGGTTTAATAACCCTTTCCTTCATATAAAAGCGTTTTCATGCCATTAGGGTCTGCCCTGTTTCACTGTCTGCCCTGTTTCACTGTCTGCCCTGTTTCACTGTCTGCCCTGTTTCACTGTCTGCCCTGTTTCACTGTCTGTTTGCTTATGGTATACATGTACTAAAGATATGATTCTACAGTTTTTACTATGGCCAAATATTCCTTGTGCTATCATAACATATTAATCTGATTAATATTCATGAGATTATTATTCCTTACATGAATATTCATGTAGGAAAGGGTTAAACACTGATGGGACATTCTACCTTGATTATGTAGCATTCAAAGTGTTATTAACCACTTCCCTGTTCTATGTTTATTCCAAATTTCAATACCTACTGAATATTTATGGACAAAATAGTTACAATGAAATATGGAAGGTAGCAGGAAGGAACATTGTAGCCATAAAAGAAACTAAATGTTTCATATTAGAAACTAAAGAAACAGATCTATCAAATTCCATGAGCAAACAGAGCAGACCCTGATCAGACCGCTCCTATAGGAGCAGTCTGATCAGGGTCTTCTCTATTTGCAAATGTTTTAACCCTTTCCTCCATAAATATGCCCTTCTACGCCTCTGTAAAAGTCACTTTTTGAAACCATTGTGATAAATAGAGCATTTGCTCCTAAGGAGCAAATGCTTTATTTATCACAATGGTTTCAGAACTATAAAATTCTAAAATGTTCCTTTTCTCTAGTTACTGCTCCTTTTCGGTAGATTTATTCAAAGAGGTTAGGTCTTAACCTCATAGCCTATGAGGGAATGGGTTACATTAGATACAGTACTTACCTTGAATTTATCAAAGGTGTCTAATAACTCCTTATAGTCATTTACCAATCTGTTAAATGAAGCTCTCAGTTCTGTCAGCTGATGCCTGAAAAATGAAACAAAGCTGTACATGTATTATAGCAAGAATTATGACTCAAAACAAGTTAAAATTTGAATATTCTCAGTATGGACATCTCAGTAGTAGATAACAAATATCATAGAATTTACCTCAATGACACTTATATCATTAGTTTTGTGTTCAATTCTTATAAAGTAACCATTAGTTTAGTTTTCGATTCTTATAAAGTATTTTTGTTAATTCTTTCCTTGATATAGATGACTTTTGGAACATTTGCAAACATAGTAGACCTAGATCAGACAGCTCATGAAGCTTATGGAATAATATACATGTAGATATGATTGTGAAATTTCTATATGGACAAAAATTACTTCATTGATGTGTAATTATAAAACTCGGTCATTAATATTCATGCAGTAAAAATATTAAATTTTATAATGGACAAGTGAAATTTTGGCCAAGGCAGAAACTTTAGAACCAAATCTAAATTATTCTATAAGTAAACAGTGGTAGCTCTGTCTGTCCTGGATCTACCCTGTTTGCAAATGGTTAATAAATATGCTTCTTAACCTAGTAGAGGGTTAACACATATGAAATGTAACTCACATAAATGGATATACATTGTAACTTTCCCCAATACCTTTGTAAAAAAAACCTGAGTAAAGGTCATGTGTGAAAAGCAAATGATGTCCTTGGTTAACCCTTTACTCCATGAATATCCATGTAAGATTCTAGCCCTTTAAATAGTGTTAAAATCTTTTAAGATTGATTGGGATAGCTGCAGTGATGTTCAAACTGTGACAAAATAGTTCTTGTATAACTACAAAAATGACAACAACAACATTACAACATCTAGGCTATGGTAATAACCCAACATTTTGTTCTTTGAAAAAAAAATGATGACCGAAATTTATTATATGACAATAATATTCCTGTTCATATTCTTACTTAGAGTTGGCATGTTCCTGTCTCTCTCGGCTCAGTGACTCATCACATCTTGCCAGTTGCATTTTCATATTTTGTATCAGTGTACTATCTTCATGTTTGGATCTGTACATCTCTTCCAGCTCTCCACCCTGTTGTTGGGCAACCCGCTCAAGCTCAAATAGTCTAAAACACACCAATTTATGAAATTTAAACATCTGGTATGTAAGGGCAAAACCAATGCATAGTTTAACCCTTTACTACATGAATATGAAATTGTAAAATTTTCCTTTATTCTAGTAAATGCTCCTTTTCAGTAAATTTATTCAAAGAGGTTGGGTCTAAATATACTTTTGTTCTCGTTTCCCACATTCAAAGGACAAGTGGTAGCTTAATGCAACACTAGTCTGTCGCAGGACAGCAAAGCTCGCCTATTGTAGACCTTGTCTGCAAAGATGAAGTCCAAAACAGGTGAAATTTTAACTAAAATTCAGTTTTATTTTAAATTTTAACTACACTACATCAATGTTCAACACACAAGGAACCTCCATTCCAAATATCAGTTTTCTATGGCAAATATTTCATGTAGTATTAGTGCATTTGAACACTTACCCCAAAACTTTAACCTTGAGATTTCAGCCCAAAAAGCCAAGTCCAAAACAGGTAAAATTTTGACTAAAATTCAATTTTATTTTAAATTTTAACTACACTACATCAATGTTCAACACACAGGAAACCTCCATTCCAAATATCAGCTTTCTAGGGCAAATATTTCATGTAGTATTAGTGCATTTCAACACTTACCCCAAAACTTTAACCTTCCTATTTCAGCCCAAAAAGCGAAGTCCAAAACAGGTGAAATTTTGACTAAAATTCAGTTTTATTTTAAATTTTAACTACACTACATCAATGTTAAACACACCGGGAACCTCCAATTCAAGTATCAGCTTCCTAAGGCAAATATTTCATGTAGTATTAGTGCATTTCAACACTTACCCCAAAACTTTAACCAAAAGCAAAAGCCGACGCCGAAGCCGGGGCGATTCCATAAGCCCCCCCTATTCTTCGAATAGGCGAGCTAATAAATGCTTTATAATACTGCATTACTCTTGTTCTGCATTATGTGGTCACCAGCTTTTACAGACATTCATGTTTATTCATTAGCCCTTTCCCGTATAAACATTTATGCATAAAATTGATCACTTCATGGATATTCATTAACTTAACTCTTATATCGTAATTCTTTAAGGAATTTTTGGCCTAGAAAAAAAATCTTGGATCAGATCTATATAACTCAATAAACAAAGAGAGTAGACCCTGATCAAAGGAGCTTTCTGATCTGGGTCTACCCTAATTGCACAGGTGTTAAAAGGCATGACAATGTGGGAAATGGTTAAGTGGTTGTTTTACAGAGGTTCAATTACAAACTATCACTCACCTGGTGGTCTTTTGATCCATAACTTTTGTTGTACTTGCCATCTGTGTTGACAGTTCCTGGTTTTCTTTGATGAGACTCATCACTTGTGCCTTCAGACTTTGGACATCACCAGCATCAGACTGAACAAAAAAAGTTAATATGATTAACCCTTTCCTCCATGATTATTCATGTAAGAAATAATGACGTCATAAATATGAATTCGATTAATTTGTTACAATAACCGGGTACACAGGAATTTTTAGCCAAGGCAGAAACTGTAGAATCATATCTACCATATCCGGCTGAATATAAGATGCACTTTTTTCCATCTTTTAGAGAATTAAAAACCTCGGTGCACCTGTACACGATATTGCAAAGGAATCTATTATTCTCACAATGTCACCTATATTATAACCTAAGCAAACAGCAGATCCTGATCAGACGGCTCCTACAGGTCTACTCTGTTTCCAAAGGCGTAGAAAAGCATATTTACAGTAATAGAAATTAACCTTTATAACACTATAATAAAATAATGTTTTCTCAACTTTGGATCTGATGCCAATTTGGCTACTATAGGTCTATGTGATCAAGCTTTTGAGAAACAATTGATTCACATAATTATGCAAACAGCTTGGATCCAGATGAGACTCAGAGTAACCCGATGTCTCATCAGGATCCAAGCTGTTTGACACTTTGACTCAGTCAATGGTTTCTCAAACGCTTGATCATGTCTTAACTCTTAACCCATTACCCCATAGGCTATTTTTAGATACAAACTCTTTGAATAAACCTATCGAAAAGGAGCATTAACAAAAGAAGAAGAAAATTTTAGAATTTTGTAGTTTGAAACCATTGTGATAAATAGAGCATTTGCTCCTATAGGAGCAAATGCTCCATTTATCACAATGGTTTCACAAAGTGACTTTTAAAAACGCGTCAAAAGTTGTCAATATGAGGGAATGGGTTAACATTTCTGCACTGTTAGTCATGTCTTTCAACTTTCGCTAGGAAAAAAGTATCCTTACATAGATACATGTATACCGTATATATATGAAATCCACCATTAAACAATGGTGGACCTTTTTATTTTCAGTTGTTGACAGGGCGATAGACAAATGCAAAGTTTTTTCAGACAGTTTACATCCAGACGAGATATCAAGTTACACAGGTTAACCCTTTCCCTCATACAAACGCCTTTTCAAGTAATTGCAAACAGAGTAGACCCAGATCAGACGGCTCCTATAGGAGCCATCTGATCAGGGTCTTCTCTGTTTGCTTATAGAATTTGATAGATCTGTTTCTTTACATTCCAAAATGGCTACAATGCACCACCTTCCATATTTCATTATAACTATTTTGTGCATGAATATTCTGTAAGTAATGAAATTTGGAATAAATATAGAACTGGGAAAGAGCTAACCCATACCCTTATGAATAATCATGTGAGAAATAATTATGTTATAAATATTTATTAGCTGACTTTTTATAATGATATATGAACATAGTTTTGGCTTTGACATAAATTGTGGAATCATATTTACATAATCCCATAAGCAAACAGAGCAGACCTTGATCAGACAGCTTCAAGAGGAACTGTCTGATCTGGGTCTCCTTTGCAAATGCAAAGACATGAAAAGGCATCTCTATGAGATAATATGTGTAGTACACCTACCCTTTTTGTTTGCTGGAGCTGAGCTCTAAGGTCATCAATCTGTTTCTGTTTCTGCTGATGCTGCTGATTGATACCCTCTGTCTGACTGTCCAGTCGCTGCTTGTAGTGGTCAATCATCTGTTCCTTCTCCCCAAGCTGCCTTTTCAACTTGGTTATCTGCAAACAGTACAACAATTCTAAAATTAACATACACTAGAAATTGTCGTAAGTGTTCATTCTGGGTCATTTAGGCAGGTGGTAGGGTTAATTTAGGACAAAAGTAGCTTGCTACAATACTTTTGCCCTGCCTAAGGTAATCACCAATTTAACCCATTCCTCCATAGTTTATTTTTAGACCCAACCTCTTTGAAAGAATCTACCCAAAAGGAGCATTTACATGTCCTAGAGAAAAGTAAAATTTTAGAATTTTGTAGCTTGAAACCATTGTGATAAATAAAACATTTGCTCCCATAGCAGCAAATGCTCTATTTATCATAATGGTTTCAAAAAGTGGTTATTACAGAGGCGTAGAAAGGCGTATTTATGGAGGAAAGGGTTAATTCTTTCCCTCATATTAATGCTTTTTCACACAATTGCAAACAGGGCAGTCCCAGGTCAGAAATCTCCTATAGGAGTGATCTCATCAGTGTCTGCTCTGAGTGCTTTCCACATGATATAGATCTGATTCTACAGTTGTTGTCAAAGTAAAAAAAATCCCTTCAAAATGTAGCCAGGTAGAGATTATGGTGAAATAAGTTGATAGGCTTTACTGTGTGGCTTGGTAGCTCAGTCGGTAGAGTGTTGGCATGGTAAGCCAGACGCCCTGGGTTCGAGTCCCAGTCGAGTCACAACTTTTTCACCATGTTACATTTGGCGCCCAACGTAAATAACCCACAGGGTGATTTATATGAAGAATATATGAAGATAATGTGTAATAATAGGAAACTCGTGGAGTGTTCTTTGAGTAAGAATTCGGGACGAATTCTTGTGTAGAGGGGGCATGTGGAACCGGGTAGAGATAATGATGAAATCAGTTGATAGGCTATACTGTGTGGCTTGGTAGCTCAGTCGGTAGAGTGTTGGCATGGTAAGCCAGAGGCACTGGGTTCGAGTCCCAGTCGAGTCACAACTTTTTCACCATGTTACAAAAAGTTTATATAAAATTCAGTTTAATAATAAATTAGTATCCATGATGTAATTTAGTTCTTACATAAATATTCAAACTGGGAAAGGGTTATGACTGCAAGATGTGGTTTGGTGCACAAATATAACAAATATTTTTATCTAGATTTCCTACATACACCTCTGATCTACAGCTGTGAGAAAGCTTAGCTCTTTATAAACCTTTCCCTGTTCTGTGTGCATTTCAAATTTAGATACCTACTGAATATTCATGGACAAAATAGTATTGTAGCTATGTTAGAAAGAAAAGAAACAGATCTTTTCAAATTCCATTAGCAAACAGCAGACCCTGAAGGAGCCATTTGATCTGGGTCTACTCTGTTTGCAAATGCAAGAAAACGTGTTTATATAAAAAGGTAAAAGTGAGGTTTATAGTCTGAAACTACATACAATGTACATATTCTTCCGACTTCACAATTTACCCCCTGATCACTGGGTTATAAGCCGGCCATTAACACTCGGCGCCTAAGACAGCCATGGCACATTGGCTTATTTCCCTCACAGATACCCATTTATACACCTGGGTAGAGAGGAGCAAACATGGGATGCATTTTTTGCTCAGAAAAATTCTGATAGTCCGATGGCAGGATTCGAACCGGGGACCTTCGATCCCAAGTCTAACATCCTACCACTGGACCACCACTCCCAAATGAAGGTTTATATGAAGGAAAGGGTTAACCCCTTCAATGCTGAATTGTCATTTGGACTATTCTTAAATTGAAACTGATCAAGCTTACCATGAATCTTGGGGGGTGGGGGGTTACTGTGTCTTCACTGTGTGCAAATGAATTAAGTGATTCATTACCTGCACTGAAAGGGTTAATCCTTAGCTCACTACAACATAGCTGTCTGCAAAAGTCTGTAACCCCCCCCCATAACATAATGTCTATTTATTACAATGGTTTAAAACTACAAATTCTAAAATTTTCCTTTTCTTTAGTTAATGCTCCTTTTCTGTAGATTTATTCAAAGAGGTTGGATCTAAAAATAGCCTATTTTATGTTTATTCCAAATTCTGATACCTTCATTCATGAACAAAATAATTATAACGAAATATGGAAGGTGGAACATTGTAGCCATTTTAGAAACTAAAGAAACAGATCTATCAAATTCCATAAGCAAACAGAGCAGACCCTGATCAGATGATTCCTACAGAAGCCATCTGATCTGGGTCTATTCTGTTTGCAAATGCATGAAAAGGTGTTTATATGAAGGAAAGGGTTAACCCATTCACCGCTAGGCTATTTTAAAGCTTAGCCTCTTTGAATAAATCTACTGAAAAGGAGCAAAAAAAAGGAAAGTTTTGGAATTGTATTGTTTTGAAATCATTATGATTATGATAAACAGGTTTCACGATGGTTAAAAAAAAAAAATTTTACAGAGCCATCAAAAGGCTTCAATATGAACACATGCAATTTTTGTCAATGCAGAAACTGAAGAATCAGATCTATATTATTCCATAAGTAAACAGAGCAGACCCTGATCAGACGGATTCTCTGGAGCCATCTGATCTGGGTCTACTCTGTTCACAAAGGCCTAGAAAGGCATATTTATGGAGTAAAGGGTTAAATTTAGATCTGGACCAATTTTGAAGACATCAAAATTGATCAAAGTTTTGAGAAACTACTGACCAAGTGTTAAACAACTTGGATCCTGGTGAGATGCTGAGACTTATCTGGATCCAAGCTGTTGCAAATACCAATCAAGTTGCACTTAGCAGGGACAGATTGATCTTCACTTGAACCCTGAACAACAATCACTATTAAATGACAAACAGCAGCTTGGAGTCTTGTAAGACACTGAATTATTTTCATTCTGATTTGGATTTAAGCTGATTGAAATTTCAATTACATGTACATAATTGCACAAGGGATAATGGCAGTTGAGGATTTTCACTTTTGTAGTTCAGATGAAGTTACCTTGAGATAAAAATTGATAATATATATATATATATATATACATATATATAACTGGATTGTGATTCTTGTCAATTTATGACCAGAACGGGATCCAAAACAGAAGTAGGTATTACACTCACCAAATCTTCTTGATCACCAATCTTTTGTTGCTGTTGTTGACTTGTCTGCTTTTGAAGCCTCAACTCATGACTGAGTTCAGCTGACGACAATTCCTCAGACCTCGCAGCCTCCTTCTGATGAGACTCTGACAGTTTCTCAGCAGCAGCTGTCTGCATTTCTAAAATTTCAATGTCCTGTTTGGCAGTTACAGAAACATGTCCGGAATTTTCTGTTGCACTCATTTCATAATTGTAAGATTTGTTTCCTTCCCCTTGGCCCCCTGTAGCCCCAATAGAATACTTGCTTTTGTTAATATCACCAAGCATACACTGCAATTTCTTCTGCAATTCAAGGTTGTCTGTGTTCAGTTTGGTGTTCTCGGCCTGTATGGATTGTTTGAGGGCTGTAACTTGCTGAAGATCCTGAATTAACTGTTCATTCTGCTGATGGAAGTTTTGAACCTGGGTGGCCAGCTCTATGCAGCGCTTTTTGTAGCATTCTATCTCACTCTGATCAGCCATTGTATTCACAAATACCTACATAAAATGTGAAAAAGACCATAGAGTCAGCCATTGTATTCACAAATACCTACATGAAATGTGAAACAGACAATAGAGTCAGCCATTGTATTTACAAACACCTACATAAAACGTGAAACAGACAATAGAGTCAGCCATTGTATTCACAAATACCTACATAAAATGTGAAACAGACCATAGAGTCAGCCATTGTATTTACAAACACCTACATAAAATGTGAAACAGACCATAGAGTCAGCCATTGTATTTACAAACACCTACATAAAATGTGAAACAGACCATAGAGTCAGCCATTGTATTTACAAACACCTACATAAAGTGTGAAACAGACCATAGAGTCAGTCTTTGTAATCAATTATGAATTCAAACTGTTACAACATATATTGTACAAGCAAAAATATTTTTTTTAAAAATCAATACATAGGATTATTTTAAATGACATGAGCATGTATTTGAGCTCAGTCACACCCATAGCAAACCCAATGCTTCATACCAAGTTATATTTCAATATATCACTCTAAACCCAATATCTGACATAGTTCCACTCACATCAGACATCTACTGTGTGTGCTGTCTGAAATGATTCAGAAATCAATCTACAGTTTCTCCCAAGGTCAAGAAATTATTTTGTTCATTCTGCCATTATAACAATTTAGCTGAACTGACAGTCATTATTTCTTTAAAACATGAAATTTCATGAGGTAAAGGTTTAACCCATTCCTCCATAGGCTATTTTTAGACCAACCACTTTGGATAAATCTACCGAAAAGGAGCATTTACTAGAGAAAAGGAACATTTTAGAATTGTGTAGTTTTTAAACCATTGTGATAACTGGAGCATTTGCTCCTATGGAGCAAATGCTCTATTTATCACAATGGTTTCATAAAATGACTTTTACAGAGGCGTAGAAAGGCGTATTTATAGAGGAAAGGGTTAACCCTTTACCTGTTCAATATTCATGTAAGAAAGAATAATATTTATTAGCTGAATTTTTATAATGTAAACTTTTCAAGGGAATTTTGTGCTTTGGCAAAAACTGTAGAATCAGATCTACAACGCATATCAGGAGTAAAAGCAATCAGAGCAGACACTGATAAGACGGCTCCAATAGGAGATATCTGATCTGGGTCAATTCTGTTTGCAAAGGTGTAGAAATAATTCATGGAGTAAAGGGTTAAAACAGACAATACTATCTGGAATTTTTGTTAGCCCATAGAAACTTTGTACAAGAGTTAACCCATTCCTCCATAGGCTATTTTTAGACCCAACCTCTTTGAATGAATCTACTCAAAAGGAGCATTTACTAGAGAAAAGTAAAATTATAGAATTTTGTAGTTTGAAACCATTGTGATAAATAGAGCATTTGCTCCTATAGGAGCAAATGCTCTATTTATCACAATGGTTTCGAGAAGTGGTTATTACAGAGGCGTAGAAAGGCGTATTTATGGAGGAAAGGGTTAAACTTCAATGATAACTGCCGGCCACAATTGCCTAAAATGTCATTGTTTGCTCAAAGCCCCAATGGAGAGGTTGTGTAAGTATAATTCGTTAACCCTTTCCCAGGGCCCAAGGTTACAAAACTTCTGAACCTGGGATAATTTTCAAGTATCTGATTGGTCAGATTCTGAGCAAGCTTATTAAATAAGATCTGATTCAACAGTTTGTTTCATAATAAGAAATTCTATTGTTAGTAATGCCATTTTACCCCTTTCCCTCATATAAATGCCTTTTCACGCACTTGTAAACAAAGTAAACCCAGATCAGATGTCTGATCAGGGTCTGCTCTGTTTGCTTTTGAAATGATATAGATCTGATTCTACAGTTTGTGTCAGAGCAAAAATTTCCCTTGAAATATTTAGATTAAAAATTTAGCTATTAGATATTCATGCTGTCATTATTTATAACATAAATACTGAAAAGCATAGGGTTAAAAAACATGTGATACATGTATTACAGTATAATATACATGTATATGAATATTCATGGAGTAATGGGTTAAATAACCTCTGAAGAGAGCTTCTACTATACTATGCTTTACCATATCATCGTCAGGTGACTTGTCGCCTAGTTGAGACTTCAGATCATCCACCTTTTTCTGCAGTTTTTCTCTCTCCTGTTGCACGGACAGTTTCTCATCTTGCAGTAACCTGATACGACTCTGCAACTCCTCCAAGACAGAACCCTAAAAACAACCAGAGACATTGATCTATTTCAAATACAGTAAAAACTCGATACCACAAACACTCAAATAGGTAGGTTCCTTTTTTTATCTTTAACGCAGGTGGCAGCTTAATGCAGGGTGAAAGTCACCCTGCATTAAGCAGCCACCTGCCTACAAAGACATAAATTCTTCATAAACCCTGTTTCTTATTGTGACTACCATTCAGAATCGTCTTCTAAAGACAATTTCAAAGAATGGTCACATCACAGGGTTTGGTGAAGAAATCAAGGCACTATTCTTTAAACAAGAGGGCCATGACGGCCCTGATATCGATCACCAGGTGGAGAAGATTTTTAAAGTCTTCACTATATGTTTCTATAGTAAACTGGCCAGCCCTGAGGTGGGGTCATATTTTACCAAAGGGGCATAATTTATAAAAAAAATAATTGTAGACGACCTGAACATGATGCTATATGCCAAATATGAAAGCTAAGAACCTTCCAGTTTCAGAGGAAAAGATTTTCTAAGTTTTCACTATAATTATGTTTCTATAGAAAACTGGCTGCCCTTGGGGCGGGGCCAATTTTTACCTCAGGGTCATAATTTATGTAACTTTTGTAGAGGACCTGAACATGATGCTATGTGCCAAATATGAAAGCTGTGAACCTTCCAGTTTCAGAGGAGAAGTTTTCACTATTTGTTTCTATAGAAAACAAGGCACCCCTAGAACGGCCCAATTTTGACCCAAGGGACATAATTTATAAAACTTTTGTAGAGGACCTACAGATAATGCTATATGTGCCTAAGATGAAAGCTGAGAGCCCTGTAGATTCAGAGGAGAAGGTTTTTAAAGGTTTAAATTGTTGACGACTGATGACGGACGACGCATGACGGACATCAGGCAATCATAAAAGCTCACCTTAAGCACTTTGTGATCTGGAGGGCTAAAAATGTATCTTAAATAGAGCAGGAACAACAATCATGAAATGGGACAAGAAAATCATCTATGATGTTGATTTTTTTAATTCAGCCCCTGAACCGTACATAAATGAGACATCAGCAAACAATGTGGACCTATATTATACTTTTTATTTTAATAGTTTACTATCTAAGACATATTCATGACTGAATTATATCAATTGCAGAAAAGATTTGAAAGGTCTGGGTGAAATTCAATTCCATCTCATTCTTACTTTGTCTTTTTGCAGGCTAACAGCAAAACTTTTATTATCAATGCAAACAGTTTGGATCCAGATAAGATGCCGCATGATGTGGCATCTCATCAGGATCCAAACTGTTTGACACTTTGACCATATTTTTGCAAAGATATGAGAGAAACTTTATTTCAAGAATTGAAGCAGACGACAATTGTTGCAGACAAAAAATTACTTAGCATGCAATGTATGATGCAACAAAGTTTTCAAATGATTGCAGTTACATAAGTTGGTATGTTTGGTTCCATATGCCATATTACCATAATAAATAGGAACATTTCTTGCTCATTATACAGTAAAACCTCTCTATAACGGCCACTAAATTACATCAAATATTTTGTGTAAAAGGCAGACGGCTGCTTAAAGCAAGGTGAAAGTAAAACAGAACGCTCCTATAGGAGCATTCTGTTTTACTTTCACCTTGCTTTAAGCAGCCACCTGCCCTAAATACAAAATAACAAAATAATCAACACAATTTAGTGGCCATTATAGAGATTTTTACTGTACATGAATGATGTTGGCTGACAAAAAGATTTCAGATATAAGTCAGATATAAGGTAGCGGTACATATGATTGTTTATCTGACAATGTCACACACTATCTGTATTTCCTATTTTTAATCCTTTATCTTGAGAGAGACATATTCTCACACATAAGCAAACAGAGTAGACACTATTGCAGATGTCTGGTCAAGGTCTGCTCTGTTTGCTTTATATTGAATATCCTATTCCACAATCCAGTACCAGCAATGGCCAAAAATTCCCATGTTCATTTACCATTACAAACAAGAGGGCCAGAATGGCCCTGACATCGCTCACCAGACAATCAGGAGAGAAGATATTTAAAGGCATTTCAAAGCTCCTTATATAAGTGACACCCCCCCCCCCCCCCCCCCCCTATATACACAGTATCCAGCTGTGCTCCTGCAGTGTCCAGTCAGGGTCCATAGCCATAAGTGATAAAGTTATGCAATTATACATTGATCCTCTGTGATGGTAGCCCGCCTTATCAGTTTGTGTATCAGACGCCTCACAGTCAGCTCCCAAAATACACAGCATGGGGTTAATGGGTCAACATTCCTTTCGAAATGCCTTTAAAGATTTCACTATATGTTTCTATAGTAAACTAGCCGGCCCTGGGGTGGGGCAAATTTTAATTCAGAAAGAATAAATTAATCTATACTTATGTTCAAAATTTCAGATATTTTCATTACATCTTCACGAGTTCATATTATTATTCATCTCTTATCTTAAGATTGATGTACTTTTAACCCTTCCCCTGTTCTTTCAAAATTTCAATACCTAGTGAATATTCATGGACAAAATAGTTGTAATGAAATATGGAAAGTGGGACAGTATAGCCATTTTAGAAAGTAAAGAAACATATTTCAAATTCCATTGACAAACAGATCAGACCCTGATCAGACAGCTGCTATAGGAGTCGTCTGATTTGGGTCTGTTCTGTTTGCAAATGCATGAAAAGTCATTTATATGAGGGAAAGGCTTAAGTAAACATATTATAAGTGCATGTATATTGTACACAAAATAAAAATAATTTAATGCAATTTGCACTATATTATATCATAAGCAAATACAGCAGATTGATCAGATGGCTACTACATGAGCCATCTGATCTGGGTCTACTCTGTTTGCAAAGGTGTAGAAATGCATATTTATGGAGTAAAGGGTTAATTGTTCTATTTACAGGTCAGATCTAATTTGCAACTGCCATTATCCAGAAGGGAGGCAATCCAGTTGTAATCAAAAAGTGTGAAAGGGAGATGTATGCTTAAAATTGCCAGCTAAAAATAGACACTGCTCTCCAAGATGCAATAGAACACTTGAATTTGTATAGCTGGCAGCTTAATGCAGGGCATAGATATGGAAAAAAGCTTTAAGAGCTTTCTGCATTTTGAGTATTATCCACAAAGTTTTCTCAATCTAAAATGAGTGTGTGTAATTTGTCTAAACACAATTTCTACTCTACTGATCAGGCTAAGGGTGATTACCAATACACTCTGGCCAGCTAGTCCTATCAGAGCACTGGCTTATCTCTGAATATGGGGAAAACTTTAACCTGTAGAACCTTTAGACTGTAGATGTGAAAAAGTCTATATACACAGGGCAGGGCCAATTTTAACCTCAGAACTATGATATTAACAAAACTCATAAAGGTATGCTAAGTTAATCTATACAACAAATATCTAAGCTCTGGGACATGTAGTTTTGACAAGAAGAGTTTCAAAGTTTTTCCTATGCATATATAGTGATCCCATGGGCTGTTTAAGCAGTCAGCTACAAAAAACTGTCAATCCCTGGGGTGGGGCCAATTTTGACCCTAGGGGCATAATTTATATAACTTTTGTAGAAGACCTGAAGTTGAAGCTATGTGCCAAATATGAAAGCTGAGAACCTTCTAGTTTGAGAGGAGAAGAATTTCAACGTTTTCACTATATGTTTCTATTGAAAACTGAAAACCCCTGGGGCAGGGCCAATTTTGACCCCAGGGGCATAATTTATACAAATTTTGTAGAGGACCTACAGATGATGCTATGTACCAAAGATGAAAGCTGAGAACCCTGTAGATTCAGAGGAGAAGATTTTTAAAGGTTGAAATTGTTGACGCCCGACGACGGACGACGACGGACATCAGGCGATCACAAAAGCTCACCCTGAGCACAAAAGTGCTCTGGTGAGCTAAAAATAAATCAGTATTCATAAAGGCATACAGTAAAACCTCTCTATAACAGCCACTAACTTGTGTTAATTAGTTGGTATTTAGGGCAGGTGGCAGCTTAAAAGCCAGGTGAAAGTAAACAGAACGCTCCATAGGAATGTTCTGTTTTACTTTCACCTTGCTTTAAGCAGCCACCTGCCTTTAACACAAAATATTTGATGTAATTTAGTGGCCGTTATAGAGAGGTTTTACTGTATTATTTTTTATATGAATATTGATTCGGTAAAGGGTTTACCCTTTCCTCCATAAATACGCCTTTCTATGCCTCTGTTAAAGTCACTCCTTGAAACCATTGTGATAAATAGAGCATTTGCTCCATAGCAAATGCTCTATTTATCACAATGGTTTAAAATCCAAACAATTCTATCATTTTCCATTTCTCTAGTAAATGCTCCTTTTCGTCAGGTTTATTCAAAGAGATTGGGTCTAAAAATAGCCTATGATGGAATAGGTTGAAGTGATTGCCAAATGTGGTACCTGTTTCTCTGGTGAAGACAAGCATTGTCTGTATTTGTCATTTTCAGACTTGAGTTCACTAATCTCATGGTGCAGATCTTCAAACTTTTTCAAGTTGATCTTGTTGGTTTCCTTTACTCTCTCTTTCCACTGTAGCAGTGTCTGGTATTGCCTCTTCATGTTCTCATTGTTCTCTCTCAGACACTCTGGAAACACAAACATATTCTACCATTTCACCCAATCAATGTTCATGTAAGACAGATGGATTTATGAATATAAACTAGAAAATTGTGTCTGTAAGACACAGCGATGCCCCGTGGTAGTGCTTGCCTAGCTGCATGTAAAATTCCTCAGCCATTTGACCTTGACCTTGGACTTGTGGGCAATGAAAGTATGGATGGTGATTAATGTGTAAATGCAATTCCATGGCAATAGCTACAGTGGTTAAGGAAATATAAGACAATGAAAAAAACTATGACAACCAACTGCAAGTAAAAGCGTGACAGATGGACAGACAGACAGGTGCAAAACATAATGCCCCCTGATTGTCGTCACAGGGGCATAATTAATCCTTTCCCTATTGCATATTCATATTCCCTGTTGCATATTCATGTAAGAAATAATGACATCATGAATATTTATTAGCCAAATTTTATAATGGCATAATGTACACAGGTGTTTTGGTACTGGTAGAAACTATTATAATTTCACAAGCAAACAGAGCAGACCCTGATCATACAACTCCTGTAGAAGCTGTCTGATCAGGGTCTGCTTTGTTTGCTTACAGAATTATATAGCTCTGATACTACACTTTCTGCCAGTCAGAAAAATTCTTAGTTAATAAAATAGTTTAGCTCTTTGATATTCAAGATGTCATTATTTCTTACATGAATATACAACAGGGAAAGGATTAACCAGTGTACAAAGAGGTAAATAATAGTATTTATAATAATTAATAATAGTAATAATATTATTACATGTAATTACAAGTACACATCAATGAAGATTGACAAGATGCCATTCAAAACAAGTAACATTTATCCAAACTAAGAAATCTATTGTTAACCCATTCCCTCATAGGCTATTTTTAGATACATCATACACCCACCTTGAATAAATCTACCGAAAAGGAGCATTAACTAGAGAATAGGGACATTTTAGAGTTTTGAAGTGATTAATAGGAGCAAATGCTCTATTTATCACAATGGTTTCATAAAGTCACTTTTGCAGAGGCGTCAAAAGGAGTCAATATGAGGGAATGGGTTAACAATGTAAACAAATGAGTTTATGGTAAACTGTCATTTTGAAATAAAATAATGTAAAAGTCAGAACAGGCATATTTTGTTTGACCTGAGAGATGACTGAAAGATCTTATAAATCTTAACACTGTTTATTTTCCCAGGATGTTTTGGTGCTATAAAAACTATAGAGTCACATCTGAGAATTTCAAAAGCAAACAGAGCACTCTGTTTGCAAACATGTGAAAAGTATTTTATATGAGTGAAAGGGTTAATCCTTTCCCTGTTCTATGTTTATTCCAAATTTCAATACCTACTGAATATTCATGGATAAACTAGTTATAATGAAATATGGAAGATGGAATATTATAGCCATTTTAGAAAGTATATATTAAAATTCAATTAGCAAACACAGCAGACCCTGATCAGACAGCTCTTATAGGAGCTGTCTTATCTGCGGCTACTCTATTTGCAAATGCGTGAAAACATGTTTAAATGAAGGAAAGGGTTAATATACATATGCATGTACCTCGTAAAGTGGAATTTTCATGAGCCAGTTCTTGCACTTTATCCATTGCTTGCTCCAGTGTTACATCTGTTAGGGACAGCATGTTGATGTTTGGGAACACATTGGTAAAGCTACCATTGGTCATCTGGCTGCTACTGTTGTTTGTGAGTAATGTGTATGAGCTGCTGGGCGATACGCCATAGTTCCTGTTGCTGCCTGCTGGAGACACAGCAGGCGGAACCGTACCATTCAAGTTAGAATTGGACATGTATGACTGCCAAAATAGAAAAAAAGTTGATCTGTCATAGTTTTATTTCTTATCTTACTTCAGATATAACAATTTCATTCAAATAATTTATCTTGTATTATATTACTGTTTTGAGCTGAGATTTGGAGAAATTCAGATCATGGGTCCTTTAGGCAAGGTGGTCTAATTACCAATATCAGACAACCAGTGATCTGATGAATGATATAGCACTTGAATTAAATAACTGTTTCAATTCAAGCATGCACATACATTTTGCAATGTCATCAAAGTGCCAAAAAAAGTAGTTGACTTCTTCTTTAGATTAATAAAGTAACAACAATTGGCTGTTACTTTAACACTTCACCAGATAAATATTTGGTAAGAAATTTTGAAAGTATGAATATTAATAAGCTGAATTTCTATAATGGCATTATGAAGAACAGAATATTTTACATGTACCGTAGCAGAAATTGTAGAATCATATCTATATTTTTTCATTTGTTAGCAAATACAGTAGAACCAGATAAGATGGCTCCTAAAGGAGCCATCTGATATGGGTCTATCATGTTTGCAAATGCATGAAAGGAATTTATTTGGGTAAAGGGTTAGTCAGCACTAAAATACTAGTGTAAAAATAGGAAAGAAAATTGACATATCTTTAAACACATTCACTCATAGACTATTTTTAGACATTACCTCTTTGAATAAATCTACTGAAAATGAGCATTTACTATTGTGTAGTTTTGAAACCATTACTCCTATAGAGCAAATGCTCTATTTATCACAATGGTTTCAAAAATGACTTTTACAGAGGCACCAAAAGGTGTAAATATAAGGTGTGAAAAAGAGTTTATATGAAGGAAAGGGTTACACTTTAACATGTCTGCCCCAATGCCTTTCATATGCAGCAGTTGATCTTAATTAAGATCAGTGCTGATACATTTGCTCAATATCATTTATTTTGATAAATGACAATTGTCAGATAGTACTAAACAACAACAAACATTAACCCTTTACTGCACACGGTCTGTATAGTTAACTTTGTACCATAGGGGTTTGTATATATATACATATATATACTAGACTCCTATGAAGCAGTACAGACACATATGCTTTGTAAAATGTTGCACAAGAATTTTACTCTCATCAATGAGCTGTTCAGATGGCATACTAATTATATGATGGTTGCCGTCTGATGGGAATATAGTCAAAACCGAAAGTAGCTTGATATCACTATTTAAAGTACACATGTTAGGACTACACCATTGTAAGACCAGAATTATACAGGAAGAAAGAAAAGGATACAGATGCCTACATCACTACATGAATCATCTGATCTTGGTCTACTCTGTTTGCAAAGTAAGTTTTAAATGGGCATTTATAATTATATCAAGTAAAAATTCATGCTGAAGATCAATATGAATATTTCATACATTTTAAAATGGTAGATCCAGATCAAATGTGGCTCCTGTATGCGCCATCTGATCAGCTTAATGCAGAACGAAAGTTATGCAGAAAGCTCCTGTTCTGTTTGCTTATACATGGGATTATATTGATCATTTTTTGCCATGACCTTAAAATTCCTGTGTTTGCATACCATCATAAAAGTTAAGCTAATAACATTCATTACGTTACACAATTTTTAATAAATATTTGATAAGTTGCAGGGTTAATCTTTAGATCTTTATTGTATAAATACCATTCAAACCTTTGCAAACAGAGTACTCAGTAGACCATGATCAGATGACCCCTGTAGGAGTTGTGTGATCAGGGTCTATTCTGTTTGCTTATGATAAAATAAAGATTTGATTCTTCTTTATGTTTACAACACTCTCTCACCATCGAGAATTATATATATTATGTGCTGGCGCCAATTAAAAAATAATGATGAAATACATAAAATTCTATGCCTGGATGCTAATTAGTTCAAGATCTTGATAATACTAAATTTATTTAAGATAGTCTAACATAGTAAGGAATTAGCTATGGAAAATTGGTGAGACTGTGCACACAGGAACAATTTAAGAGATTTATGTGTGTCAACTGTGTCTGCTGATAAGTCATTGTGTATTCCATCATGTCCATTAGTTCACATCTGTGTACTCTAAATGGTGATATCGAGCTACTTTCTATTTTAACGCTATCCCGGAGAGGAATTACAGTCAAACCGGCCCCAAGTCAAACCGGCCCCTGGTCAAACCGGCCTCCAAAAAGTCAAACCGGCCTCATGTGAAATATTTTTTTGGTCAAACCGGCCCCACAATTTAAAAAAGATTTTCTAAACATGTTTAATTATTTTTGGGGGATTTAGTTTCGTAATGTAGTTTCATATCGGAAATATTTGGGCCATTTGGAAATATCTGCATATTAGTGTGTTCTATTCGGCTCACGTTTAAGATCAATAAAGTTAATGCCAGTTAATGGCACGCATTTCGGTAGGTGTGATAATCCCGTTAATGGCACGAGTGTGTATGTATATTTACGATAATCCAATTAGACACGCGTTCATTGTGTCAGTTGAATGAACATTATTAATGTTTATCTTGGTTATTAGGCATATTTGCATGCGAAAATGAATTAAGTAAATTTTTTGCGACTGTTTTAAAATAGTGTCATCCAGTGAAATTTTTGATTTTTTTCCAAACCAGAACTAAGTATTTCCTATTTCCTTCCTGTATTAATGTATTTACAAACAGCGTAGGAGCCGTGTGATCAGGATCTGCACCGTTTGCTCATGGAATTTGAAAAAAAACCTTGATAAGCACAAGGTATTGAAACTTTGGAGAATAAATATGGAACATTGAAATATTTAAATCTTGTAATGGAAAAAATTCTCGAATTAAACTGGGTGACACGGTTTATTAATATTGAAAGAAGCTATAGTATGTGACGACCAACGTTAATGAAGCTAGAAAAAAAACAGAACACTGATCCAATATTTGTAATATTTTATAACACATATCTCAAGTCAATTCATTATAAACTTTTAAAGTATATTTAAAACGCTTTAATCTATGAATCAGTCATTATGTACGAAATAATGATAATTAACATTTATTAAAATCATTTTTATCATGGCTTTGTTTAGGCAGACACTATGGAATCGGGGATATAGTAGACTTTATTAAGCAAATAGAGCACACCCTGATCAAAAAGCTACTTTATAAACTGTCTGATCTGGATATACTCTACACATGCGTATATTTAATAGCACATACCAAGTCAATTCAAGAAGTAAATCGTATAAAGTATATGTTTAACCCTTTAATCTTTGATTTTTGAATTAGTCATTATATAAGAAATAATGACAATTAATATTTATTAGATTCATAGAATATGTTAAGCAAACAGAGCAGACCCTGAACAAAGAGCTCCTTTATAAACCATCTGATCTGGTTCTACTCTGTGTCAATATGACAGTTAACTATTATCTAAGTTATGCTCATAAATAATCAAGCAAAAATGCATGTAGCACGTGTCCATGTTAATTTAATCAGTGTCACATACTGATACATCAATCTAATCGGCTTATCGGCGGTACCTGTGATCTCGGAGTGGACAACATTTACACTAATGTACATTTGTGCGTTACCGCCCCGTGCATACGTTAGCAATTAGTGCTCATCTTTAACAACCATAAAAGGGATTAACACCTTTAAGTACCTTTAATGACACGTGCATAACATGCCAATTAGTCATAGTCTGTACATAGCTAAAACTAATATATTAATGTGTTAATTGTGCGGTTATATTAAAGTCACACACAACTAATTACTGTGTGTCTTAAAATTAATGAGTGTCTTACGATAAATGTTAAAATTTCGGTTACATTATAGGCACAAATTTAAAAAAGTGTTGTTTGCTAACATTTACGCAGAAACATGATACCACCCGATCAAATGATTCTCGAACATTACATTTTATGATACATAATAATATAACATTACATTTGAGGATTTTTTTTAAAAAAATTATGAGGCCGGTTTGACCAGCAAAAAAATATTTTGGGGCCGGTTTGACCAAAATGAGGTCCGGTTTGACTTTTTGGAGGCCGGTTTGACCAGGGGCCGGTTTGACTTGGGGCCGGTTTGACTTGTTCCCCCGGAGAGTATGTAAGACGGCACCTGTCACACAATTAGCATGCTGTCTTACGGGTCATTAATGAGACTACATGTCCATGGCCAACAATTCCTGCGTCCATTATCGGAATTCAGCTAACAAATATTCATTATGTGATCATTCCTTAACATTCATGGAGTAAAGTGTTAAGAACCGTGTACAGTCTTGTACAGTTTCATTTGATTGATTAATACCAACATCATTCTTTTAAGTCTTTTAAACTTGTCTTTACGGATTGTGTCATTGCTTGAAGTCAGTACCTGTCAAACAAGCATATCTGCAGTACTATATATATGTGCACTACTGTAAATCATAAAGGAAAGTAAAATTACTGTCAGATGACCGTGTTATTGTCAACAAACTTTTCCCAAGATTTTCAACTCATTTTGTATTTAGAACTGTATACTAGATCGTCGCCTACTGACAAAATAACTTGTTTGTGTTATGTACTTATAAGAAATATTATCTTACCTTTGAAATATCAAGACGTTTTGGAATTAATTAAACATAATCGTGGGTATGTCAAAATAGGGGATTTCCCGATAAATATTGATGACAATTGGGATTTCCTGTTGACTGGTTCTCGGTTATGTAGTAATAATGGAGGACCGGAATCCATTGCCCAGCTTTCATTTTTATCGTCGATTGTGACCGAGAAATTGCGATTGTAAAGTCACTTGAACGATTGGAATAATTGGAAAAAGCGTCTAAAAGACAATCAGAATCATCTGTCAAATCGTGCACAAATGTTTAAGAAAATTTGATTCGAGTTTTATGAATAAACACTATTCATATAGAGGTTTGTATTATGGCAAATACAGATGGAAAATTTCAGATGCATTCTTCCAAACCAGCTGAAAAGTCATTACAGCGAAAGTAAAAAACAAAGTTAGTTCGCTTGCAAATCCAGTGCAGCATCCATGTAATATTGTTGTTAACATAACATAGTGATGATGAAAACAGTAAACACATGCACTGCCTTGGATGCAAGCTCTGGAAGTTTTTATTTTTAAACAGTATTTATCCAATCCAGTTGGCACCCAAAAAGCTTATACGCAAATAGAACATTACATTTAATATTGTCAGATCAGCCTACATCTGTATATGTGTGCTTTTGGGTGCTGGAGAAATCGCCTACTGTCCATTTCAATTTACTTTGTCACTGAATTTGAATCGAGAATTTTTTTCATTTCTTACCAGATCGAGATCAAATTTAAACCACTTGTGTCATCGTTTTTCACGAACTCTGTGTCCGAGTTTCCCTTTAATCAAGCTTTAAATAAAGATTTTATGCATAAAAACAATGTTTTCCCATTGTAAACACGTTCATTTCAAATTGCAAATGGCAGACGATCGACGTCGAGTGGAACGTTCGAATTTATCTACGGGTAATTATAGCTCTTAAAAGATGACGTCATACACGAAATTACGTCATTTATTTCATATTTGTATGCAATTCACCCCTGTTGAAAAATGATACGCTCCACGATCCATACATACGGCGGCCATTTGCAAAGGAACAGCTGATCGAATTAGCATGTAGAAAATGCATTTTCGGCATTTTATTCCTTGTTACTGCATGATATTGACGGATATTTAGCATGGGAGTTCCTGAAAAACGATGCGACCAAATGAAGTATATCTAAGGTCAGTCTGACTCGAAATGAAAAAAAATATCGACTAAAATTCAGTGACAAAGTAAATTGAAATGGACAGTAGTGACGAAATCGCCTAAAATTAGATATATAGTAAACCAATTGGAGAAATCGCCTAGAAAGCAATTATATAGTGTTTGTATTTCGCACCTATGGTACAGGTAGTGATAACATGACAGAACTATAAAGAATGTTTGTAACAAGAATAAATTGTCCTGTTGGGTTGTTTTCCAGATCAAGATGACCAAGATTGGAGGATCAGTGCAGCCCCTGATCACCAGCTGGAATTTGACAGCGGAATATTACAGGGATTGATAATTATATTAGTAGAAAGTGAAAATGTCATACACACAGAACAAGTTATAATACGAGTCTTCCTTCTTATTAGATTATCTGGATCCAATAAATGTTCGAAAAGCAATATTAGTTAGTAGATCTACAAAATGTCGGATACCAAAGTACAAAATAAAATTGTTTTATCAATAAAAAATATCTACGTAAAGTGTGTATTGTTTTTATTTCACATAGACATCTTTACACATGTATGTTGGAATACAGAATAGACCCAGATCAGACATCTTTTGTAGGAGCCATCTGACCAGTCTGCTCTGTTTGCTTACGGAATTTGATCCGTTTCTTAAATGAACTCACTTTCTCTAATGGCATAATTTATGTAAGCATGATATTTTGGTATTGGTAGGAAATACTGTCATATAAACAAACAGAATAGACCCTGATTACACTGCCATATATTATTGCTATTTGAATATTTATTGAACCCAGATCCTCTGACATGAAGTAAGACTCATATTTCGAACATTTTAATCATGAGACAATTTAGGTATATAATTAACACTCCCTGTCGAATTCTATGTTGTGATCAGGGGCTACACTGATCCTTCAATACTGTTCATTGCGATCTGAAAAACAATACCACACAACAATTTAATCTTCTCGGTGGTCTGTGGAATTATTCAATTCCTATAAAGTGACATTCATGCTTTCTGCATAACTATTGTATTTATTGCTCCTTATATATAAATATCTTCTGTCAAATTAATTCTATGTAGTGATGAGGGGCTACACTGATTGATCAATCTTGGTCGTCTTGATCTGGAAAATAATACCACAGAACAATTTAATCTTGTTACAAACATTCTTTATAGTTTGGTCATGTTATCCGTCCTGTACCATAGGTGCGAAATACAAACACTATATAATTGCTTTCTAGGCGATTTCTCCAATTGGTTTACTATATATCTAATTGTAGGCGATTTCGTCACTAGGCGATTTCTCCGTAAACCGTGCTTTTCACTCATCTTTGTCACTGGATTTGAAACCAGACTTTTTCGATTTCAGGACAGAATTAATTTTAATTTACCATATTTGATTGCATCATTTTTTAGGAATTCCCATGCTAAATAGCCCTCTATGCCATGCAGTAACAAGGATCGAAGAATACCCCGAAAATGCATTTTCTCTGAGCTATTTCTTTGCAGATAGCAGCTGCATGATGTAATCATTGATAATGCACATACTGTGTTTGCGTTAACGCCATAATCATATCTATTTACGCAAAAAAATTGGCCTGGACGCAGAATTTCGGAGGTCGTCTAGTCTCTGGGACTCAAAGCTAAAACGTCAGTTCTTAATGCCGATATTTACTATTCTGGTAATCTGGTCAGTATTTTAGATTTTGAACGTTCGAAATAATTAATACTATGTGTCACTGTCATCAAATTAAATTATTGATAATAAAGTTTAATAGATTTAGGGCACGAGTACAGTTTGGTTTTTGAACATTTACATGTATCACGTGACGTTACAGCGTGGACTCTGCGATTTCCTTATCTAATTGCTTCACCGCGGGCCGGGGTTAAATATGCAACAGCATAATGAGTAATGATGGCATCTCCACCTAAAAAGCCAAAACACACCCGTCGCTTCCAAGAAGTATGGTTGATAGATCCTAGCTATTTTTAAAGATGAAACTATCACAATTCAAGATATTCTCACAAATGATAATAATAGTCACAAAAAGTCAAAAACATCATGCTTCATTTACTTCAACTAGTTATTTAGAAAAGCTTGCAGAAAGATCATAGAACTAAATATATGTAATATAGATATACTTTAGGCCTGGTAAGCAGGGAGAGACTGGACGGCTAATTTAAACACGTCCAGGCTCGGGGCAGACACAACGCTAGTTGGCAGCAAGTTCCACACTGGGATAGCTCTTGGAATGAAATAGTGCTGATAAACGTTAACTCTGCATTGGGGTTGGATAAACTTCCAGTCATTACTATGTCTTGAGTGGTGAAGTGAATGAGTGCTGGAATTGACAAATATAATGTTTGTACTGAAACTAGACCATGCACAACTCTGTAGAGGAGGATTATGTCTGCTTGCTGATGCTGGGACTGCAACGATGGCCATTGAAAGGATAAAATAATAGAGGAAACACTGTCTGGCTGATGTGGATTGAAAGGATGACTGGCTACAAATCTGGCTGCATTATGTTGAATCTGTCCAATTTGTTTAATTTGAGTCTGCTGTTGAGGGTTCCAAATAGATGTAGTTGATTAATATTCTAGCTTTGGTCGCACAAGGGTCTGATAAGCTAGCTCTTTCATTCTTGATGTCATTAGTTTACATGTAGTTTGCAATTTCAAATGAAGGTCGTAACAATGGGTTATTTAAGGATGGATTCAGGGGAAAGCCAGACACAAAGTTCCTTAAGAACTATGACACAAGAACATGTAATTTAAAGTTGGACTTAGTCTGGTAAGAAATAAAAATTAAAAAAAATCTTAATTCAAATTGAGTGACAAAAGTGAGAGAAAAGCACTAGTACATTCTTATTTCTATGCTGCACTGGATTTTCACTGGAAATAACTTTTTGACATAAGCAGTCAAATAATTCAAGACATTCTGGCCCTTACATGCTCTGGTCCTGGTCATTGCATAATGAAATTCCAATGCAATGAAATTCCATTGAAGTAAGACAAATACTTATATTCAAATGAGGAGTAAAATGAGATGTTAAGACAGCATGTTAGTTTTGTGACCATGGTCGTCTTAAAGCATGTTAGTTTTGTGACCATGGATGGTCATCTAGCAGCATGTTAGTTTTGTGACCATGGTCATCTTGCATCATGTTAGTTTTGTGACCATGGTCATCTAGCAGCATGTTAGTTTTGTGACCATGGTCATCTTGCATACTGTCAAACTGAAAATAGCTTGATATCACTATTTCAAGTACACATATGCTGACTACAAAAGTATGTGACGGTTTATTTAATATATTTATTGCAAACAAACTTTCATTGATGTAGACCCAGCCAACTACTGTTTTACTGTCAAGGAAGGATATAGTGTTGGCCCTGATGAAGTCAACCAGTGATGTGGTTTTACGATTGATTTTTTGGTAACAGTTGCTAGGCTCATACATGTAAATATATAGCTAGGACTACAGAAATAATCCTTACTTTCATAAGCCCCAAAATGTGTGCTGTAGTAGTGGTTTGTGCTTCCAGACATTTCAGTTTGTTGCATATTCACTTACAAATGCCAAAGGTTTGAATCATGAATTTACAAATCCCCATCCTACTGATAAAAATTAGCAACAATAGTACAAATAGTGTAACATTAATCAGAGCAGCAATAGTACAAATAGTGTAACAATAATCAGGGTCTACAATAGTATAACAATAATTAGAGAAACAATAGTGTAAAAAAGTGTAACAATAATCACAGCAGCAATAGTGTAACAATAATCAGAGCAAAAAATCCCCCCCCCCCCCCCCCCCAAAATAAAAAAAAAAAAAAAAAAAGGATGCACCAATAGACAATAGTACATGTACAAAAAAAAAAAAAAAAAAAAAAAAAAAAATAATAATAATAGTGTAACAATAATCATAGCGACAATAGTATAGCAATAATCATAGCGACAATAGAACAAATAGTGTAACAATAATCAGAGCAACAATAGTACATACTACAAAAAGTGTAACAATTATCAGAGCAACAATAGTATAAATAGTGTAACAATAATCAGATTAACAATAGTAAAAAAAGTAACAATAATCAGAGCACTTTTACTTAGAATATGTCAGCACAGGTCTAGTTTTAGCATTCTATACCACTATCCCTAACCCCAACTCTAACTTATCCCTAATCCTAATCTCAATCCTAATCATATCCATAACCCTAATCCTAACCATAGTGTGTAAAATGAATATTTATGGAAATTCACATGTTTATTAAATACACATGTATGCTCTGTAAAAGTTATTTTAGGTGTGGACAGATTCTAAAGTCTAGCCCAATAATCTTATTAGCAACAATAAAACAAATAGTGTAACAATACTCATTTTGAACTAAAGGCATGCCACTCCTCTAGATTTTTCTGAAGTCATAGCTTAGAAAATGTTGTTTACTTGCAGTTCTGGGTAAACATTATGCTAATTTTTCATAGGGTTAATGTTTCTGTTTTGTTGAATGACAATGTCATTTCATTTTTTTCTTTTTTCTTTTTCTTGATAAGTGAGCCATTGGCATTGGTATGCTGATATTGGATAAAGTATTCAGATGGGACATCAGATAATTTGGGGTCTTGTTTGGGTCCTGATTGAGAATGGCATACCATATAAGTCTTCAGACCATAATCTCAACTATGTAGACTAAAGGTCAAAGGTGAAATTGATATGAGTTCACTATTTACTTGAGATCGTATTAGTAACCTTCCATCTTTATACTTTATAGTTTATACATGTAAATGAAAATACCAGTAGTAATATTTGCCATTTATTATACTGATGTTTACAACAATAGTCTGATCTTAAAACCAGAAGATCATTCATATGATATACTTGAATTCACTGACAGGGTGACCCTTGAATTCAAGGGTAAACATATCATTTAAAAAATAGGACGTACTATGGAATGGTGCTGTCAGTTCGTCTGCCTATCTGTCTCTCTGTCTGTCCATCTGTCTGTCCTTCTGTAACATCTCTAACTCAAGTTCTGCTTAGTGGATCCTTCTCAAACTTCACCACAATGTTTATCTGGTCATGCTACAGTAGCATGGGTGTTTTCCCATACGTATATCCCACAGGGGTCTAGACCACTTCATGGGGGTCTATATGTACTACATGTATATAATAACGTTATTATATAGTACATATAGACCCCCATGAAGCGGTCCAGACCCCTGTGGTATATCCAAGGTCAGGGGCTCACAATTTGACTTAGAATTTGCTTTTAGCAACAATATTAACCTCAATCTGTATGTCTGGAACCTTTCTAATTCAAGTTCTGCTTGGTGGATCCTTCTCAAATTCCACCACAATGTTTATCTGGACATGCTGCAGTATCATGGGTGTGTCATGGTACATATATCCAAGGTCAAGGTTGCATAAGTTAACTTGTCTCTGTCTGTCTGTATTTACTCTGTAATATCTCTAACTCAAGTTCTACTTGGTGGATCCTTCTCAAATTTCACCACAATGTTTATCTGGGCATGCTACAGTAGCATGGGTATGTCCCGGTACATAATTATATCCAAGGTCAATATGGCAAAATTGGACTTAGAATTTGGGTTTAGCAAAAATGTTAACCTCACTTTATCTGTCTATAACATCTCTAGCTCAAGTTCTGCATGGTGGATTCTTCTCAAATTTCACCACAATGTTTATCTGGACATGCTACAGTAGCATGGGTGTGTCCTGGTACATATATCTAAGGTCAAGGTCGCACAATTGGACTTAGAATTTGCTTTTATTAAATACGGTATGTTTGTCTGAAATATCTCTGACTCAAGTTCTGCTTGGTGGATCCTTCTCAAATTTCACCACAATGTTTATCTGGACATGTTACAGGAGCATGGATGTGTCCCGGTACATATATCCAAGGTCAATGTTGCACAATTGGACTTGGAATTTGCATTTAGCAAAAATGTTAACCTCAGTTTGTCTGTCTGTAACATCTCAAACTCAAGTTTTGCTTGGTGGATCCTTCTTAAATTTTGCAACAGGGTTTATCTGGACATGCTACAGTAGCATGGGTGTGTCCCGGTATGTATATCCAAGGTCAAGGTCACACACTTGGATTTAGAATTTGCATTAAGCAAAAGTTTTAAAATGTCTGTCTGTCTGTGTAATATTTCTAACACAAGTTCTGCTTGGTGGATCCTTCTCAAATTTCAACACAATGTTTATCCGGACATGCTACGGTAGCATGGATGTGTCCCGGCATGTATATCCAAGGTCAGGGTCTCACAATTGGATTTAGAATTTGTGTTTAGCATTTGCATTCAGCAAATATGTTAACCTCAATTTATGTTGAACAAGGCCTTGACGGGCGTATATTAAAAATACAGTTGAACTTCGATAAGTCGAACATCAAGGGACCATACAAATTAGTTCTAGACAAGAGAAATTCGAGTCATCCGATTTCTAATCTGAACATTTTCTCAAGGCCACAGCTTAATACAGGTCTAAAGTAATGCTGAAAGCTCCTGTAGGAGCTTTCAGCATTACTTAAGACCTGTATTAAGTTGTCACATGTGTTACTAGTTATCTGTAGAGATACATTATTGGAGCAATTCTGTATATTAAGTTTGGAAGGACTGAACTTTTTGTTCGAGTTATCCAGAAGTTCAAGTTATCTGAGTTTGAGATATCAAAGTTCAACTGTATTACAATATCAAGGAAAACATGACATGTGTTAGAAATTTGATTCTGATCCAAGCAGCTAACCTTTTTAGCTCACCAGAGCACAAAGTGCTCAGGGTGAGCTTTTGTGATTGCCTGATGTCCGTCGTCTGTCAGCGTGCGGAGTCCTTCTTCTGTCATCCGTCGTCAGTCGTCAACAATTTGAACCTTTAAAAATCTTCTCCTCTGAATCCACATGGTTCTCAGCTTTCATATTTGGCACATAGCATCATGTTCAGGTCCTCTACAAAAGTTATATAAATTATGGCGCTTGGGTCAAAATTGGCCCCGCCCCAGGGTTCGGCAGTTTTCAATAGAAACAAATAGTGAAATCTTTGAAAATCTTCTTGTCTGAAACTGGAAGGTTCTCAGCTTTCATATTTGGCAAATAGCATCGTGTTCAGGTTCTCTACAAAATTTATATAAATTATGTCCCTGGTGTCAAAATTGGCCCCGCCCCAGGGGTGGGCAGTTTTCAATAGAAACAAATAGTGAAATCTTTGAAAATCTTCTCCTCTGAAACTGGAATTCTCTCAGCTTTCATATTTGACACAGAGCATCGTGTTCAGGTCCTGTACAAAAGTTATATAAATTCTGGCCCTAGGGTCAAAATTGGCCCCGCCCCAGGGGTGGGCAGTTTTCAATAGAAACAAATAGTGAAATCTTTGAAAATCATCTTGTCTGAAACTGGAAGGTTCTCAGCTTTCATATTTGGCACATAGCATCGTGTTCAGGTTCTCTACAAAAGTGATATAAATTATGTCCCTGAGGTCAAAATTGGCCCTGCCCCAGCAATGGGCCATTTTCATTAGAAACAAACAGTTAAATCTTTGAAAATCTTCTTATCTGAAACTGGGATGCTCTCAGCTTTCACATTTGGCACATAGCATCATGTTCAGGTCCTCTACAAAAGTGATATAAATTATACCCCTGGGGTCAAAATTGGCCCTGCCCCAGGGGTGGGCCATTTTCAATAGAAACAAATAGTGAAATCTTTGAAAATCTTCTTCTCTGAAACTGGGAGGCTCTCAGCTTTCATATTTGGCACATAGCATCATGTTCAGGTCCTCTACAAAAATTATATAAATTCTGCCCCTGGAGTCAAAATTGGCCACGCCCTAGGGGTATCCAGTTTTCAATAGAAACATATAGTGAAAACTTTGAAAATCTTCTCGTCTGGAACTGGAAGGTTCTCAGCTTTCATATTTGGCACATAGCATCATGTTTAGGTCCTCTACAAAATTTATATAAATTGTGCCTCTTGGGTCAAAATTGGCCCTTGCCAGGGCTGGCTAGTTTTCTTTAGAAACACATAGTGAAAACTTTGACAATCTTCTCCTCTGATTGTCTGGTGAACGATGTCAGGGCCTTTCAGGTCCTCTTGTTAGCTCACCAGAACACAAAGTGCTCAGGGTGAGCTTTTGTGATCGCCAGATGTCAGTCGTCAGTCGGCGTGAGTCGTTGAGCGTCAACAATTTGAACCTTTAAAAATCTTCTCCTCTGAATCTACAGGGTTCTCAGCTTTCATCTTTGTTACATAGCATCACCTATAGGTCCTCTACGAAAGTTTTATAAATTATGCCCCTAGGGTCAAAATTGGCCCCGCCCCAGGGGTGGGAAGTTTTCAATAGAAACATATAGTAAAACTTCTCCTCTGAAACCAGAAGGTTATTAGCTTTCATATTTGGCACATAGCATCATGTTCAGGTCCTCTACAAAAGTTATATAAATTATGGCCCTGGGGTTAAAATTAGCCCCGCCCCAGGGGTGGGCAGTTTTCTATGGAAACAAATAGAGAAATCTTTGAAAATCTTCTCCTCTGAAACTGGAAGGCGCTTAGCTTTCATATTTGGCACAGATCATCATGTTTAGGTCCTCTACAAAAGTTGTATAAATTATGCCCCTGGGGGTCAAAATTGGGGCCGCCCCAGGGGTGGGAAGTTTTCAATAGAAACATATATAGTAAACCTTTGAAAATCTTCTCCTTTGAAATCAGAAGTTTCTCAGCTTTTATTTTTGGCACATAGCTTCATGTTCAGGTCCTCTACTAAAGTTATATAAATTATGCCCCTGGAGTCAAAATTGGCCCCGCCCCAGGGATGGACAGTTTTCAATAGAAACAAATAGTGAAATCTTTGAAAATCTTCTTCTCTGAAACTGGAAGGCGCTCAGCTTTCATATTTGGCACAGAGCATCATGTTCAGGTCCTCTACAAAATATATATTAATTATTGCCCTGGGGTCAAAATTGTCTCCGCCCCAGGGGGGGGGGGGCAGTTTCAATGGAAACAAAATAGTGAAAACTTTGAAAATCTTCTTCTCTGAATCTGGAAAGTTCTCAGCTTTCATATTTGGCACATAACATCATGTATAGGTCCTCTACAAAAGTTATATGAATTATGGCCCTGGGGTCAAAATTTGCCAAGCCCCAGGGGTGGGTAGTTTTCAGCAGAAACAAATAGAGAAAACTTTGAAAATCTTCTCCTCTGAAACTGAAAGGTTCTCAGCTTTAATATTTGGCTCATAGCATCATGTTCAAGTCCTCTACAAAAGTTATATAAAATACGCCCCTGGGGTCAAAATTGGCCTGCCCCAGGGCCGGCTAGTTTTCTATCTTTGAAAATCTTCTCCTCTGATTGTCTGGTGAGCGCTTCAGGGCCATTCTGACCCTCTTGTTAAGTGTTAAAGGAGACTGCTAATGTTTTCAGCAGAATGCACAATAATGAGATTGGCAATTTACATCTTGGTGCACTAATTGGCTACGGTAGTATGTGTTATTTTCAGCAGTACATATTGTTAATGCATGTGGTTTAGCTAGATTGACAATTTACACCCAGCTGTGCATATTAAACACAAGCTATATATAGGAAGTAACACAGTTTTATTTGCTTACATGAATATTATTGCAGATATTCAAGTATTAATGGGTCTTTTTTATCAGATGAAACTGAACAGAAATTGCAAATGAGCAGACAATATATATTAAGCCAAACTTTAAATTTACAAAACAAATCCCACATAGATCTAACATCAAACAAAATAGCAGGATCCAAACTATCTGACATTGTAACCATGTAACCCTTTCTCTCATTTAAATGCTATTTAAGCTTTTACAAACAGAGTAGACCCAGATCAGATGACTCATGTAGGCATCTGATCAGGGTCTGCTGAGTTTGCTTATGTATTTATAATAGATCTAACTCTTCTTAATAGTTTCTACCAATACCGATATTCCATGTGAACACATGCCAGTATTAAAATTCAGCTAATAAATATTCATGATATTATGATTTCTTGCATTGCAATATTCAACCAGTAAAGGGTTAAGAAATTTAATGTTTCCAGTGATGCAATTACCCTTTCCCAGTTGCATATTCATGTAGGAAATAATGATATCATGAATATTTATTAGCTGAAAATTTATAATTGGCATAAGAACATACATGTAATTATGAGGTTTTGTACTGGTAGAAATTGTAGAATAGATGTACAGTAAAACCTCTCTATAACGACAACTAAATTGTGTTAATTAGTTGGTAATTAGGGCAGTTGGTTGCTTAAAGCAAGGTTTCACCTTGCTTTAAGCATCCACCTGCCTTTAATACAAAATACTTGATGTAATTTAGTGGTCATTATAGAGAGGTTTTACTGTATATTATTTCATAAGCAAACAGAGCAGACCCTGACCAGACAGCTCCTACAGGAGCCATCTGATCTGGGTCTACTCTTTTTGCAAATTAAGCAACCACCTGTTTTAAAAGATGCCAACACCATTACTCCTTAAATATGCCTTTGCAAACAGAGTAAGCCCAAATCAGACGGCTCATGTAGGAGCTGTCTGATCAGGATCTGCTCTGTTTGCTTATGGAATAATATAGATTTGATTCTACAGTTTCTACCATGGGCAAACTCTTTTCTGTTCATTAGCCATTATAAAAATTAACCTAATTAATATTGATGGTGTCATTTCTGACATGAATAATTATGGAGTAAAGGGTTAAGTGGTTGCTTGAGAGGGTTACTACAGTATTAGGTATTGTACTTACCAGTGTCTGGTTACTTCTTCAGCAAAGAAAAAAATAACTTTGGAAATTAATTTTTAGCAAAATATCATAGTTTCCAGCTAAAGAATGGAAACTTTTGTTTATTAACCCTTCGCTTGCTATTCACGTCAATATACCTAACTGTAAATAGTGAAGACCCAGATGAGACAGCTCCTGCAGGAGCTGTTTCATCTGGGTCTGCTCTATTTACAAGTTGATTGTGCAACCAGTGCACTCCACAGCAGTGATTGCACAGCGAAATACTTGTAAACACAGTGAAGATATATGTAATTATACAACAGGACATGGGTAAAAAAGGAGATATGTATTTTAAAACTGAGTAAGAGAAGCTAAAGTCTGGAAATTTGTGGAATTAATGACTGATAACAATTATTTTCATTATCTGTTACATTTCTCTAGATATTCACTAGTGTTAAACCGGGGAGGGATGAAAACTCCTGTCAACTAGTCAGCGATACCATCGAAAATGATGTCCACAGTGAAATCTGGGCCAACGGCTGACTGGTGGACACTTCTTTGTGAATCAATTAAGAAAGGTTGGTTGGATTACTGTATATCTTGCTTTTCTTGGATAACCCACTACAGTGAGAAAAAAGTACCTTGGCAGCTTATGGTCTTATCATTTTCAGTAAACTCCCTCTAAAGCGCCCACTTTATGAATAAACATAGAGGTACATGTGTTTAAGCCCTTAATCCATGAATATTCTTGTAAGAAATAATGACATCATGAATATGAATAAGATTGTTTTTTATAATTACACAGGAATACAGGCAATTTTGGCAATAGCAGAAACTGTAGAATCATATCTATATTATTTCATGAGTAAACAGAGCAGACCCTGATCAGACGGCTTCTACAGGAGTTTTTGTGTTTGCAAAGAAGTAGAAAGGCGTATTTATAGAGTAAAGAGTTAAAAGCAGGTGGTTGCTTAAAAATAATGCAGAATAGAAGTAATGCAGAATGCTCCTATGGGAGCTCTAGCTTTCTGTATGACATTCATCTTGCCCTTTCCATTAACCCTTATAAGCGTATTTTCACGCATCTGCAAACAGGGTAGACACAGATCAGACAGCTCCTATAGGAGCCATCTGATCAGGCTCTGTTTGCTAATGGAATTTGAAAGATCTGTTTCTTTACTTTCTAAAATGGCTACAATTTTTCCCTGTCCTTATTTTATTATACATTTAACTGTTTTGTCCATGAATATTCAGAAGGTATTGAAAAAATTGGAATAAACATAGAGCAGGAAAAGGGTTAAAAATGTACCTTCTACATAGAAAATAATGTGAGTATACATGAACTTTGTTGCATTTCTCATTATAGCCTTCGATCTGCCAATCTGTCTCTGTCAGTCTAATGAGCCCATCACTTTTTTTATCAAGTATCATGAAACTGTGTTACATTTGTAGGATGATTGATCTGTACTCTAATTACTGTAAGTATTCAGACAGCAAACTTAGGCAAATAGTGCAGACCCAGATCAAACTGCTCCTGAAGGAAGAGTTTGATCAGAATCTACACTATTTGTTACTTAACCCTTTTCCTCACATAAACGCCTTTTCATGCATCTCCGAACAGAGAAGACTCAGATCAAACGGCTCCTAGAGGAGCCGTCTGATCAGGGTCTGCTCTGTTTACTAATGGAATTTGATAGACCTATTGCTGTACTTTCTAAAATGTCTATAAAATTCCACCCTCTATATTTAATTAACTATTTTGTCCATGAATATTCAGTAGCTATTGAAAATTTGACTAAATATAGAACAGGGAAAGGGTTAACTCAGTCTTATTCAAAGTTATCAGAATGGTACCAAATTGAATTATTTAGCTATTACTTGCATATCAGAAATATAGGTGTTAACCTTTTACTCCATGAATATTCATAAAAGAAATTATGACATCATGAATATTAATTAGATTAATTTTTAAAATGGCATATTATCTCCAGAAAATCAGATCTATATTATATCCATAAGCAAACAGAGCAGAGCCTGATCAGATGGCTCCTATAGGAGCTGTCTGATCTGGGTCTATTCTGTTTGCAAAGCTGTAGAAAGGCGTATTTATGGAGTAAATGGTTTAACCCCTTCCCTTATATAAATGTGTTTTGACGCATTTGCAAACAGAGTAGACCCAGATCAGACAGCTCCTATAGGAGCTGTCTGATCAGGGTCTGCTCTGTTTGCTATTGGACTTTGATAGATCTGTTTCTTTATTTTCCAAAATGGCTACAATGTTACACCTTCCATATTTCATTATAACTATTTGGTCCATGAATATTCAGTATGTATTGAAATTTGAAATAAACATAGAACACTAAAGTCTTAGATTTATAGCCTCATCATAGGATGGGAGCATTCCTGTAAAATGGACATGCATTCAATTTTTGTCAACCCTTTTGCCTCATGTAAGAAATAATTGCATCATGAATATTTATTAACAGAATGTTAATAATGGTTTATGAACACAGGATATTTTGACTGTGTCAGAAACTCTAGAATGAGATCTAATGTATATAAGTTTATAAGTACAGAACAGATCCTGATCAGTTGGCTTCTACAGGAGCTATCTGATCTGAGTCTACTCTGTTTGCAAATTGATGAAAAGGTGTCTCTATTAGGTATGAGTTGAGACAGTCATACAAATGACTCTGAAACAATGCCTATGGTTTGTCTTGCCCAGTTTAGCAGAAAAAACTTGCCTGTTCCATTTGCTTCTGGAATTATATACATGTAGTTCTGATTCTATAGTTTCTGCTAAAGCTAATACAGTAAAATCTCTACAACGGCCACTAAATTGTGTTAATTAGTTGGTATTTAGGGCAGGTGGTTGCTTAAAGCAAGGTGAAAGTAAAAAAGAATGCTCCTATAGGAGCAAAAATGCTCTATTTATCACAAGGGTTTCAAACTACAAAATTCTAAAAAAAAATCCTTTTCTCTAGTTAATTCTCCTTTTGGGTAGATTTATTCAAAGTGGTTGGATTTAAAAATAGCCTATGGAGGAATGGGTTAATATGTAGTATTGGAAAGATTTGGACCATTTAAAGAATTTTGATGACACAAATTATCTTGACGCAGGTGATAAGGAAAGAGTTGGGGATATACTAAAGGAGCACCACAAGCCAGAGCAGCAGGCAAACTCTACAGAGACTGTGTTGTCAGAGAGTCCACTACACCTAGCTGTACTTCATGTAAGTTGTTAAACATTTGAACCCTGAATTTTCAAAGTTTAACCCTTTCCTCCATAAATACGCCTTTCTACGCCTCTGTAATAGTCTTTTTCTGAAACCATTGTGATAAATAGAGCATTAGCTCCTTAGGAGCAAATGCTCTCTTTATCACAATGGTTTCAAAACTGCAAAATTCTAAAAAAAAATCCATTTCTCTAGTAAATGCTACTTTTCGGTAGATTTATTCAAAGAGGTTGGATCTAAAAATAGCCAATTGATGAGGGAATGGGTTAATGATAAAGTCCATTCAGTATGAAAACTGTAAATTTGCTAGATGATTGTGAATGACAAACAGTGCAGACCATGATCAGAGGACTCCTGGACACCATTTGATCAGAGTCTGCTTCATTTGCTTATGGAATAATACAGAACTGAATCTGCCATGGTAAACTACAATGTATTCTCTTGCTCTGCCAATTAATATATTCACTATTTTTTTCATGAATATTTATCTAATAAAGGACCGACATTTTTCAAAGGTATAGGTCCACAATAGCAGTTGTGTCAGAGGCAACACCTGATTGAGCGAACAATGATTGATTGTTGTATTATAAAATTCAGCAGAAGTCAGTCAATGTCAATAGTGGAGACCCTGATCAGATGCTGCATTTTCAATGTGGCAGCTGGTCTAATCCTGTATAACAAATATTATTTCACCTCACACGAGTTTCTAGCCTTTTCATTGGGTAAGAGCAGTCACATGGTGACCCTCTATATTTCTATAGAGGGTCAGTACCTGACCCACTATTGGCACTCTACAACAAAATGAATGCTATTCAAAATAGTTCATCTTTTTAATCATTATTCTGATCCATGATATTACTCATTTTAACAAGTATTCACTTAATATAACAGATCGGCGCAGTTTGAATAACTTTTTGTTTGCTTGGTCTTTTTTGTTTACATAAAATTTAGACCTGCAAAATTGTGATGCTTAACTGTAAAAATATAACAAAATGATGTCATTTAAACGTCAACAATAACAATGTCATCATCTGGGTCAAATTCAATGATGGAAAGTAGTCGATGAAATAAGTCAGTTATTGGGTTTGTCACTGACCCACTTATGGAAATATAGGGGGTATGTAGGATGAATAGGGGGACTCGGCTATCGCCTGCCCCCTATTCATCCTACAGACCCCCTATATTTCCGTAGTGGGTCAGTGACAAACCCTATAACTAATAATGGCATCATGAATATTAACTAGTTTAGTTTTTGTAATTGTATATGAACATGGGAATTTTTGGCCCATGGCAGAAACTGTAGAATCACATCTATATTAATTCATAAGCATAAAAATGCATATCAATGGAGTAGAGGTCTTTACAACATTAAAGCTCAGCCTTGACCTCTCAGGCACGGAGGATTTTAATGGGATTCAAGGAGAAGTGTTGATGCTGATTTTTGTACCTGCCATTATATTCTATTCTTGGTTATTCTATGAATATTCAAGTAAGAAATAATTCTGTTTGCAGCATTAGTAAATGTCACACAGTAAAACCTCTCTATAATGGCCACTGAATTGTGCTAATTAGTTGGTATTTAGGGCAGGTGGCTGCTTAAAGCAAGGTAAAAGTAAAACAGAACACTCCTATAGGGGGGTTCTGTTTTACTTTCACATTGCTTTAAGTAGCCACCTGCCTGTAACACAAAATATTTTATGTAATTTAGTGGTCGTTATAGAGAGGTTTTACTGTATATGGAATAAAGGATTAAAATTCTCCCTATGCTGAACATATGAAGTTAGCAGACTATGTTTCTCAAGCTCATTGCAATATTTCTCAAGTTCAGCCATGACATTGTGTTTGCAAAGTTTCTAAAATATAATGTTTGGCGACACTTTCTTATCTTTCAGGGGAAAGATGAGATATTTGATTTATTATTGTCCCAAGGTCTTGATATATCAGTAACAAATCTCTATGGTGAGACAGCACTCCATGCTGCATGCCGCACTGGAAATACAGGTAACAGTTCATTCCTATGGTTTCAATTTCATGAAACAAGAGCACACTTCGTAGCTTGTGAAACCATTTGCATGCAGTAGAGAATCATGAGATGTTAAGTAACTCGGAGTTTGATTACTGAATCATAAAATGTAGAGTAACTTGGAGTTTTAGTTTGATTGCAGAATCATAAAATGTAGAGTAACCGGGAGTTTTAGTTTGATTGCAGAATCATAAAATATAGAGTAACTTAGAGTTTGATTACAGAATCATAAAATGTTGAGTAACTTAGAGTTTGATTACAGAATCATAAAATGTAGAGTAACTGGGAGTTTTAGTTTGATTGCAGAATTATAAAATGTAGAGTAACTTAGAGTTTGATTACAGAATCATAAAATGTAGAGTAACTTGGAGTTTGATTGCAGAATCCCAGTACATGTATTTGTATTTTTGGAAAAGAGATTGAAGAAAACATTACTTTCATAATTGAAGACGATAGTGTTACAATAGTTTTGCACTTATGTTCTTAACCCCATCCCTAATGCATATCTGTGTAAACAATCATGACGTCATAAATATTCATTTATAGCTGAATTTTTATAATGGCATATACATACATATGAGTTTTTTGTATTGTAGAAACCATTGAGTCAGATCTTTAAATGATTTACTAAGCAAACAGAGCAGACCCTGTTCAGATGGCTCATACAGGAGCTGTCTGATCTGGGTCTATTCTGTTTGCAAAGGTGTGAAAAAAAACATTTGTATTCATGAGGGAAAGGGTTGAATAAGTCTTCCTGTGTCAGAAAAAGTAAAGTACCTAGTTATAGTCTACTTTCAGTCCGAATGACCGCTCAGCCGACTGTACATTTACATGTATAAATATATATAATATTTTACATTCTCTTTGGTTTAGACTTGATACAACATGTAATTGGCAATATGCTTAGTTTCGGTACATGCAAGTGTTAAGAAAACATTTTAAAGAACAGTCTTTTGTATTTCTAGGTAAAATGTGCAAAGAAATACTTTAAAGTATCTACTTTGTATTATGACTACCATTATGACCCAAAGTATTTGGACAGACAAACTTAGGCAGATAATGCAGACCCAGATCAAAACTGCTCCTGAAAGAGTGTCAACACTATTTGCTACTCTGTCAGTCTCATTTAACCCTTTCCCTCATAGGCTATTTTTATATCCAACCTCTTTGAATAAAGCTACCGAAAAGGAGCATTAACTAGAGAAAAAGAAATTTTTAGAATTTTGTAATTTGCAACCATTATGATAAATAGAGCATTTGCTCCTATGGGAGCAAATGCTCTATTTATCACAATGGTTTCAACAGGTGACTTTTACAGAGACATAGAAAGGCGTATTTATGGAGGAAAGGGTTAAATGATGCAAATGGATTTGTTCAGCTTTACAAACCAGCTGGGAGGGAATATTCTGTGTGTGAATATTGAACCCTTTACTCCATGAATATTAATGTAAGAAGTAATGACATCATGCATATCGATTGGATTAATTTGTTATAATAGCAATTTGACAGAAGTTTTGGCCCTGGTAGAACCTGTAAAATCATATCTATATTCTAGCATAAGCAAACAGAGCAGGCACTGATCATTCAGCTCCTGTAGGGGCAGTCTGATCTGGGTCTACTCTGTTGCAAAGGCATAGAGAGGTATATATATGGAGTAGATATGGAGTAAAGGGTTAAGACAATACTGCAATTTGCGAGAGTTTGTTATGAAAAAGGAATATTTTTAATTATTTGCAGATATAGTAGAGAAACTACTTAAGGCAGGAACAGAAATCGACTACAAGGACTGTGGAGAGTGCACCCCACTTTTCCATGCAATATACAGTAACCAGCCAGCTGTTGTATACAGGCTCATTAGAGGTATTGTCTTTGTCTTATTGATAAAACTGTAGAATAAATTAATACACATTGTATGCAAATTTCATGAGGTGTCATACATTAAGGTATTAACCCTTTCCCTCATATAAACATGTTTTCAAGCATTTGCTAACAGAGTAGACCCAGATCAGACGGCTCCTAGAGGAGCCGTCTGATCAGGGTCTGCTCTGTTTGCTAATAAAGTCTGATAGATCTGTTTTCTTTACTTTCTTAAATGTTTGCATTGTTCCACCTTCCATTATAATTTTTTTTTCATGAATATTCAGTAGGTATTGGAAGTTGAAATAAACATAGAACGGGGAAAGGGTTAAGATTTATTTTGAGAAATGCACCAAACCTAGAAAACATCAGTATAAAGGCCAGTTGTTTTACAACTTTATACAATCCCTTACCATCTAGGCCTTGTAGAGGGATTCGTTTAACCCTTTCCTTCATAAAAACACTTTTTAACGCCTTTGCAAACAGAGTAGACCCAGATCAGACTGCTCCTCTTGGAGCTGTTTGATCAGTATCTGCACTGTTTGCTTATGAAACTAAAATAGATCTGAGCCTACAGTTTCTATGTATAGCAGAAGCTCCTTGTAAACGTTCAGCTGATAAATATTCATGATTAACTTATTTCTTACATTAACCCATTCCCTCAGATTGACGCCTTTTGATGCCTCTGTAAAAGTCACTCTTTAAAACCATTGTGATAAATAGAGCATTTGCCCCATAGGAGCAAATACTCTATTTATCACAATGGTTTCCAAATGTTTATTCCAAATTTCAACACCTACTGAGTTTTCATGGACAAAATACATGTTATAATGAAATATGGAAGGTGGAACATTGAAGCCATTTTGGAAAGTAATGAACCAGTCCTATCAAATTCCATTAGCAAACCGAGCAGACCTTTATCAATAGGCTCCTATAGAAGCTGTCTGATCTGGGTCTACTCTGTTTGCAAAGGGTGAAAAGGCTATTATGTTAAATCAATAAATTGCTGCTTAACCCATTCCTCCATAGGCTATTTTTAGACCCAACCTCTTTGAATGAATCTACCAAAAAGGAGCATTAAATAGAGAAAAGGATTTTTTTTAGAATTTTGTAGTTTGAAACCATTGTGATAAATAGAGCATTTGCTCCTATAGGAGCAAATGCTCTATTTATCACAATGGTTTCAAGAAGTGACTATTACAGAGGCGGAGAAAGGCGTATTTATGGAGGAAAGGGTTAACCCTTTCCTTCATGTAAGTTCTTTTTCATACCTTTGCACACAGATCAGACAGCTACTGCTCTGTCTGCTTATAATATTATGATAGATCTGATTGTTCTATTTCATACCTATCAAGGGTCAGAACGAGTGTGACATTAATAGCTGGGGGCCTGGTGGGTCCAGGGCAAGGCCCTGTTCAGGGGTCCAGGGGGCTGAACCCCCCCCCCCCCCCCCCCCCCCCCCCCCCCCCCCCCCCCCCCAAAGTGTGTGGTGTGATACTGAACTAAGCGTGTGAGCATGATTTAGACATAAAATGTGTGCGAAACACATGCAATGCGTGTGTCTTGACAGGTTTGCTATTTCTACTAATATAAAAAAATCCTGTGGAAATATACCATTATATTTCAGCAAATAAATATTCATAATGTTATTATTTCCTACATGAATATTCAACAGGGAAAGGGTTAAGACAGGGCCTACTGTACCGTTTTGATTATTTTTCAGCTGGATGTGATCTTGACACACTGAATGAGGAATTAATGTCGCCATTAGATCATGCTGTATTTTACAATCAGCCACAGTTGATATCACTTCTTCTTAAGGGTGGATGTGCAATTGACAAAACTTTGGGTATGGTGTACTATCCGGGCCACTACTCTAACTCCATTCTGTTTTCCCTGTGGGCTAACAGTGATATTGAAAATGTCAGGATTCTGCTGGATGCTGGCTACCATTTGCCATACACTCAGCTTATCAAGTTGTTCCAAGTGGCACAGCAGCTTGACTGGGATGATTCCTTGTTGAAGACAGTGGTGAAGTTAATTCACGAGCCTATGTCTCTGATGGGTTGTTGCAGAATTGCTGTGCGACGACACTTAATCAACATGAAAATGACAAGAGGACAATCGCTTCATAGTCTACTTGCTGACTTGCCAATACCTAAAATATTAAAATCTTATATTAGTATGTTATGATACATGTAGTTTTGTGTGAAAAAGTAGTAAAGTTTATCTGGTTGTAGTTTTTTTCCCATTTTAGTGTGTTCCAAAAATACTATAGCTGTTAACCTTTTCCCTGTTCAATATTATGTAAGAAATAATGATGTCATGAATATTGATTAGCTGAATTTTTACAAGCGCCTATGTATACAGGAATTTGAAGAAACCAAAGAATCAGATCAATTATAATTACAGTAAAACCCCTCTAATGTGACCACCTAAAAGAGGTATAATTCTGGGTGGTAGAGGAGCTTTCTGCATTATTTTTGTCCCGCATTAAGCAACTACCTGCTTATAATGACACCCATGTTTATTTATTAAGTGGTCGCATTAGAGGGGTTTTACTGTACATAAGCAATGGAGCAGACCCTTATCAGACGGCTCCTACATGAGCCATCTGTTCTGGGTCTTCTCTGTTTGCAAATGTGTGAAAAAGCATTTATATGAGGGAAAGGGTTAAACATTTAGCACTCTTAACAACTGTGGTCTGCCATTATCATCATTTGCTTTAATGCTTAACTCTTTACTCCATGAATATTCATGTAAGAAATACATTTAATGTATGTTTGAATATTATTTAGCTTAATATGTGTATTTATTTATAATTGCATATGTCTGTTATATGGCCATTATAACAAAAGTTTTGGCCGTTGTAGAAACTGTAGAATCAGATCTATATAATGAAGTAAGCAACTAGAGCAGACCCTGATTAGACTGATCCTACAGGAGCCATATGATCTTGATCTACTCTGTTTGCAATGACATTTAAGGCATATCTATGTCATAAAAGTAGATTTTTTCTTAGATCTCTTTTTAAAGACTTTAATTTAGACATTGTCAGAGTGTCGGGCAGTTTTGCAAAGGTAAAATCACGAATTTACCCATAAGTTCAAGAGAGAATTTCTGAGGGATTAACCCTTTATCTGATGGAGATACCTTTTTGAAGCCTATGCAAACATGGTGGGCACAGACCAGACAACTCCTATAGTAGCCATCTGATAATTAGCTCCTGTGCTTGCTTAAAAGAATATCTTAGATGTGAGTGTATACTATTTGTCATATCTATCTTGTCAGTTGTTTTATACAACAATATAACAAAGTTAGTTGATATTTAAAATGGGCTGATTCTTGCATGAATATTCATGAGGTAAAGGGTCAAAGTTACTTACAACAGTTTCATGTTACTTGCTAATGCCGTTTAGTCTGACTTGCCATGGATATGTTTTATTATAACACATTTATTTTAAGTTATAGTTTACATGTATCCAGTTCTTGTCATGTTATGTCTTCTGGTTTTACCATATTTAGTATGAAACTTTATTAGTATGTAGAACTTAACCCTTTCCCTGTTCTATGTTTTTTTCAAAAGTTCAATGCCTAATGAATATTCATAGACAAAATGGTTATAATTGAATATGGAAAGGGGAATATTGTAGCCATTTTAGAAAGTAAAGGTACAAATCTTTCAAATTTCATTGACCAGAGTTGATATTATTAAGCTGTATGTTGCAGTTTGTTGATGTGATTATTTATGAATTGTTAAAATTTCTTTTTGCCTTTACTCTATAGATACGCCATCAACACCATCTGGTCATTATTTCTTACATGAATATTCATGAAGTAAAGGATTAACTACATGTATAGAGAAAGCGTCAATTATTATGGAACCTTGTATCAATCAGGAATCTTCATTGCTTTGTGCTTCATTGAAGTGTTTTAGAAGTTATAAGGTTTGTCATGGATTTAACCCTTTCCATCATACAAATGCTTTTACACATGTTTACAAACAAAGCAGACCTAGATCAGACAGCTCCTGCTGGAGCCATCTGATCAGGGTCTGCTCAGTTTGCTTATGCTATTACAATTGATCTGACTCTACAGTTTCTACTATTAAATGCCAAAATACCCTGTATACATTTGCTGCCATTATTAAGATTCAGCTAATAAATATTCATGATGTCATTATTTTTTGCATGAATATTAAACGGATATAGAGTTTATTAAAAAAAAACACATCCAAACTTCATACGAATTGATTAAAAGATTAAATAGTGTTTAAACCGTTCCTCCATAGGCTATTTTTAGACCCAACCTCTTTGAATGAATCTACGAGAAGGAGCATTCACTAGAGAAAAGGAAAATGTTAGAATTGTGTAGTATTGAAATCATTGTGATAAATAGAGCATTTGCCCCTAAAGATTAAATAGTGTTTAACCCTTTCCTCCATAGGCTATTTTTAGACCCAACCTCTTTGAATGAATAGAGCCTTTGCTCCTATGGAGCAAATGCTCTATTTATCACAATGGTTTCAAAAAGTGACTATAACAGAGGCGTAGAAAGGCGTATTTATGGAGGAAAGGGTTAATCATGATCTACACTGTTTCACAGGTTTACAATTACCGTAATTACCCTAGATATTTACCTCATGAATGTTATGTACGTAGATGAATTGTTATAGAAATGGCATATAATGGAATTTTGTTTGGGCCATGGCAGAAACTGTAGAATCAGATCTATATCATTCTAAAAGTAAACAGAACAGACCCTTATCAGGGAGTTCCTACAGGAGGTGTCTGATCTGAGTCTGCTCTGTTTGCAAATACATCAAAAAGGCGTATCTAACAGGTGCACGGTTACAACAAATGCTTGTGGCTTTATGATTTTGCTGTATCCGATATTTTTTGTACAGTAAAACCCCTCTAAACAAGACCTGTCTTCAGACAAGTGGCAGCTTAATGCAGGTTGAAAGTCATGCAGAAAGCTCCCAATGGAGCTTTCTGCATGGCTTTTACCCTGCATTAAGGTAGTTCGCGCTGTTGCTCGGCAAAAATCGAAGTTTATCCAATTATTATTATATTTGGTCCAGGTATACAATAAGTTACCGCCGACACGACTACGACGTTCATTTTAAATTTGACATCGGTTGCTTAGCAATACATGACGTCAAAAGCGCCCTCTAGTGTCATCTAAGCAATTCACGTGTACTTGCGCATTTCTTTATTTATTTATAAATGCCGTTTTTTATTTCAATGATTCGAAAACTGTTTTGAAGAAGAAGAATAGTTCTTCAATATGATATACGATATATGTTTTACAAGCGTAACACTTTTGTTACGTCGGGAGTTGAAATTTGGGAAACCTATTTTACCGCATTCTGATATTGAAATTTTTTCTCAATTGTCGTGGAATTCCAAAAAAAGTAGACGGTGAAAGTTCATAAAAAAATTATATGTCATACTCTGTTCATTTCTTAACAGGAACAAATAAAAAAATCAATACCAATTCGAGTTCATTTTTTCGCTACGAGTGATTTTGCTAGGTCATCTCGTCATCATTCTCGACGTCATAGCGACGTTGAAATATATGTAAAACTGTTCCAGATCTTATTTGTATTATATATGCTCATTACTATTCTTGTTACACTAATTATTCATGGAAATATCAGTATGACTTGATGTTGTAGTTTTAATATTCCTGAAAACTAATTGTCTTTCATCGGAAAAAAACTGTTTTCTTCTATTAATAACAAATAGAGCAAACCCATATCAGACACTTCATGCAGGAGTTTCTGATTAGGGACTTCTCATTTTGTGTAAAAATATACTTTAGAAAAGAGTACTGTACACATAAAATTAATACACTATTATTTAATATGCATTTTTAATATGCTCTTTATTTGTTTAGAGTTGTCATATTGTATGAAATGTACTTATTTTGAGGGCCTTTGGGGTAGTCTTTTGACTAACCGAGCTACCCTCGTAAAATAAAGTGTTTCATTCATTCATTCATTCATTGACACATAGCGCAAATGGAACGGATCCATGTAGGAAACGTTCCACAGAAGTTTCTCGTTTGGTTCAGTTCTATTTGAAACTTTTGTTTATGCAGTTTGTATAATTATGCTGATTTCATTTTGCGTTAATGAAATGGTTTAGCGTAATATCTGCATTGGACACATTGTTTATTATGATCTGTGTTTGTTATTTTTGCATATTAATGTATGAATTGTACTGATTAACAAGGTCTCGGAGTACCTAATGAGCTACCCTCATTAAATGAAGTATTTTAGCATGCATTCATTAATTTAGATTAATTGGGTTACTCTCAAGCATTTCATTCATTCATTCATTCAATTCGTCATAAAGCTTGTGCATATAGTTTGGATCCAGATGATATGTTGAATAACTCAACGTCTCATCAGGTTCACTTAGTTTACAATTTAACTGCATTTTTCTAACTTTGAAGCAGATAACATTTTATTTTAACTAAAACTAAGCAAAAATATTTTTTCGTATTATAGTATTGACAGCGTGGGTAAATGACGTCACAAATATGTGGTTTAATAGCGCGTGCATTCATCCACCTGAATCGGGGTCGATTGGCATTTATGTATTTCATTTGTGCAACAGTTAAGCTAAATCCAGCTTTATATTAACGATTTGGATGCTAGTGGCAAATCAAAACTTTGATAACAGATTGGATCTAGATAAGACACCAAGATACTCGATGTTTTGTAAGGATCCAAATGCGTGTCCTTGAATAGCTCTACAAATTGAAGCAGACAACATTTTTATACGCCCGAAGGGACGTATTATGGTATGGCGCATGTCGTCCGTCCGTCCGTCCGTCTGTCCGCACTCACCAAAGGGTAGTTGTGTGACTTTTTCTAACTAGTCGCACAAGTAAAATCATTAACCTGGCCATCTCTTGTGACATTAACCTGGCCATTTCTTGTGACATTAACCTGGCCAGTTGTGGGACATAGGGTTAGGGTTAGGGTTAGCTTCCAGATCATTCTTTTCCAAAGTTAGAGCCAAAAATAGTTTTTCTTGTGGGACTAGTCCCACAAGAAAAGATCAAAGGAAAAAGTCACACAACTACCCATTTGTTAGTATGTCCGTCTGTCCGTCCGTCCGCACTCACCAAAGGGTAGTTGTGTGACTTTTTCTAACTAGTCGCACAAGTAAAATCATTAACCTGGCCATCTCTTGTGACATTAACCTGGCCATTTCTTGTGACATTAACCTGACCAGTTGTGGGACATAGGGTTAGGGTTAGGGTTAGCTTCCAGATCATTCTATTCCAAAGTTAGAGCCAAAAATAGTTTTACTTGTGGGACTAGTCCCACAAGAAAAGATCAAAGGAAAAAGTCACACAACTACCCATTTGTTAGGATGTCCGTCCGTCCGTCCGTCCGTTAGCAATTTCTTGTGCAACTAACTCCTCCTTTATTTTTCAACATAATTTCTTCAAACTTTCAGGAATGATAGATATTGATGTGTAGTTGTGCATATCAGTGAGATAACTCTCATATCATTTTTCATTCTGGAGTTATTGCCCTTTGATAGTTTCGGGTAGCAATTTCTTGTGCAACTAACTCCTCCTTTATTTTTCAACATAATTTCTTCAAACTTTCAGGAATGATAGATACTGATGTGTAGTTGTGCATATCAGTGAGATAACTCTCATATCATTTTTCATTCTGGAGTTATTGCCCTTTGATAGTTTTGGGTAGCAATTTCTTGTGCAACTAACTCCTCCTTTATTTTTCAACATAATTTCTTCAAACTTTCAGGAATGATAGATACTGATGTGTAGTTGTGCATATCAGTGAGATAACTCTCATATCATTTTTCATTCTGGAGTTATTGCCCTTTGATAGTTTCGGGTAGCAATTTCTTGTGCAACTAACTCCTCCTTTATTTTTCAACATAATTTTATAGAACAGCCTTCGGGCGTATATTGCCCCGTCTTGCGGTGCTCTTGTTTATTTATACAGACACGTCACTACTTAGCGAGCAATGAGTTTATATCTAAACGTTGACTTCTCGTGCGTGTATATATCTGTCATATACTGTTTTGTATTTTGTATTAAATGCTTTTGTTTCAGGGCCTCAAGATAGATTAGTCATTATGACTAATTGAGCTACATCATTAAATGAAGTATTTCATTCATTCATTCACTCACAACATTCATTCATTCGTGTCGCAAAATTTCAGAAGTTATGCAGGTCCTTATCCCTCTTCTAGAACAGAACAGAACAGAACAGATCCTTTATTTTCGTCACAGTTTACATAAAAGTAACAACATGTGAGCTTATAGAGGAAAACATAAATCACAAAGAATAATACCAAACCTTAAGAATATTAATGTCTTGTACTGAGCGTCTCGGATAACCGCGTCACCGAACCCCCGGCGACACTTCCCCGGTCCACCCAACGAAACCCGAGACCTACCCCAACAGCCCCAAGGCAGAAAACGAACCTAGTGGCCAAACCCCACCAAACCCGACAACAGGCGAAAACCCCCACCAACCCTCACTGCAAAGAAATCTCCAAGCGAGCGATCCCCACAATGGGGGTCAACGAGGAAAAACCGCGCCCGCTGCCGGATCCCAGCGATATCCCGCCCCAGAGCCCGCCCCGAGACGGCCGAGGCGAGCCCGAGTGCGGGTGGAACAAAAAGCAAAACAGTATTCAATGTACCGAAAATTCAGCAACACAGCCATCCCAAACGCACAGTACAAGTATATAGGTATATAGTAGTTGAGTAGATATTGCAAACTGACCGAGCAATTTTCTTCAAAATAGATCTAGATCTATATTGATCCGGAGTCAGCCGCACAAAAAGTCCAACAGGTGATCAAGGAATAAAAATCAACATCCAATTAATGAAAAGAAATCCACATGGGGATCACACGGGGTATGCAAAATGCATGTCAAAATTTATACTTGTTTAACCTTAATCAACTATTGAAGTCCATGCAACTGACCTCCGGACAAATATTTTAAGATTCGGCATAGATCTAGTAGACCAAGAACTAGAAAAAAAACCACAATATATATCTGATCATTTTAACCTTGTAAGAAACATTTGATTCCTGAAAGCAGTGTAAATTTATGACCACCTTGCCACTTAATGAAACCTCTGATAAGGGTCTACACTGCTTGCAAAATTCACAAAAATAATTAACAATATGTCTGATAAAAGTAGCAAGTTTTATGAAATGAGATAAACAGTGACATAGCTGTGTTATCATGTTCACACTATGTAAACAGCTTTCTATATTAAGTGATATTTATGATCCCTTGCATAGTGGTCCGGCAGTTGTCTCTCATGCAACATACATTATGACAAGAGTTGTCGATCATGGAAAGATAATCAATTAGTAGATGTACGTAAATAGCAGTAGATAATCAATTAAACGTAGTTCAAACATTTGTTTGTTTTTTGACGCTAACGCTAGATACATCGTTTATGCATTTTCAAAGTATATGCAAATTACAATATTAGTAAATGTTCTCAAAATGCTGTTGCTTGTTAAATGCATACTAAGTGCAAATGTAAGTTTATGAAACGGTTTAACCCATTACAGCATACACCTTTACGTCGGTCAAGACAAACAGAATACAAGTAAAATGATTTGCGAGTAACTCGTAGGCTGAATGTAGGTAATATAATGTTTGCTACTCGGTATCTTTGGCAAGTAAAGAAAGTGTTGATACATTAATAAAACAGAGAATCGGTTGTATATGAATTCCAATGGGACTATCATGCGTTAAAGGCGTTTATATACTGTAAAAGATTTTACCCAAAACTTGGTTTCTGCCCTATATATAAATTGAAGTTTTAATTGAAATTGTATAAAAGTATATCTCAATGCATGTTTTCGATGAGATAAAATCAATAAATATTCAGAATAATAAAATTTTGCATTAAAGTCAAGCGAAAAATAGGGCAATTAATTATTTTACTGACGATCACATCGCATCAACGTCGCGTTGACGTCGAATATGCCGATGAGTTGACCTAGCAAAATCACTCATAGCGAAAAAATGAACTCGAATAGGTATTGTTATTTTTACTTGTTTCTGTTAAGAAGTGAACGGAGTATGACATATAATTCTTTTGTAAACTTTCACCGTCTAGTTTTTTTGGAATTCCGCGAAAATGTCGAAAATAACCCAATACCAGAAAGCGGTAAAATAGGTTTTCCAACTTTCAACTCTTGACGGAACAAAAGTGTTACGCTTGTAAATCATAATTATTTTTTTTATATCGCATATTATATTGAAGAACTATTCTTCTTCTTCAAACCAGTTTTCGAATCATTGAAATACGCAACGGCATTTGTAAATAAATAAAGAAATACGCAAGCACATGTGAATTGCTTAGATGACACCAGAGGGCGCTTTTGACGTCATATATTGCTAAGCAACCGACGTCAAATTTAAAATGAACGTCGTAGTCGTGTCGGCGGTAACTTTCTGAATACTTGGACCAAATATGATGTTAATTGGATAAACTTCGATTTTTGCCGAGCAACAGCGCGAACTACCTTAAGCAGCCACCTGCCTAAAACGACTCAATTTGTGCTGTAATAAAATTCCGGTCTGGAGGGGTTCTACTGTAACTGTATGTAAAATTAGATAAAGAAAGAATAAAAAGGTTGTGGAATTAATTTTACATGGTATTGTGGAATTTTTCGTTGTACATGTATATGAATTTGCTATAGGTTTGCTTCAGTGCCGACCCACATAAGGAACAGTTTCATGCTGCATTTAAGTCATCAAAATGGTGCCACAACCAGCTTTATAAATTGGTTGAAAGATGGTTGTCTGGACTCAGAGGGAGATCATTTATTGATTATTTTTATGTAGATATAGTCACGGGCAGCGTTAACCCATTACCTCATATGCTATTTATAGAACCAACCTCTTTTAATAAATCTACTGAAAAGGAGCATTTACTAGATAAAAGGAATTCTTTTTTAATTGTGTAGTTTATGAACCCATTGTGATAAATAGAACATTTGTGCCTATGGAGCAAATCGAGGGTTTGGTGCAAAACTATTCTAACTCCTTCACTTTGTGAAGGAGTTAGAATAGTTTTGCACCAAGCCCTCGAAATGTTCAATCACAATGGTTTCAAAAATTGTCAAAAGGTGTCAATATCAGGGAATGGGTTTAAGACAAAATGTACAGAGCGAGGGGTGGTTACTTCATTTACTTATGTTATTATACATAATATTGCAACAAATTGTTTCCAGCAGACATATGAAAATACTACAGAAAGGAACACTTCTCTAAATACAGAAGAATTCTGTATCCATGCCTTTGGCTCAAACAAACTCAACTAAAAAGCTTTATAAGCATGGACCCAGTTTTAAGTTAACCCTTTGCCTGATACAAAAGCCTTTTCACGCCTTTGCAACATGTCAGCCGAGGGATCTGCTCTGTCTGCTTATGGAATAGTATAGATCTGACGTTATAAAAGAGGTATAATTCTGGGTGGTAGAGGAGCTTTCTGCATTACTTTTGTCCTGCATTAAGCAACCACCTGCTTACAACGACAACCATGTTTATTTATTAAGTGGTTGCATTAGAGGGGTTCTTCTGTATGTTCATCTCACTCATCTGCCATTATAAAAAAATCAGTTAATAAATATTCAGGATGTCGTTATTTCTTACATGAATATTCGTGAGGTAAAGAGTTAATTGTTGGTTGCTGCATTACTTTCCTGTTGCATTTAAAGACCACATAACCCTTTCCCTGTTCTATTTTAGTCTAATTTTCAATACTAACTGAATATTCATGGAGAAATTAGTGATAATGAAATATTGACGGTGCTATATTGTAGTCATTTTAGAAACTAAAAAAACAAACAGATCTAACATTTCATTAGCAAACAGAGCAGACCCTGATCAGTCGGCTCCTATAGGAGCCCTCTGATCTGGGTCTACTCTGTTTGCAAATGTGTGAAAAGGCATCTATATGAAGGAAAGAATTAATTCTCAGTCAGTGATAACTTAACTCTATACTTGATAATTCCGTCTTTTAATGCCTTTGCACACAGAGACCCAAATTAGACAGCCCCTGTAGCATTTATCTGATTAGAGTCTACTCTGCTTGCTTATATATTACAACTCTAATTCTCTAAAGCCATGTCAATAAATTTCCTAATTTTTAGCTTGTCTTTTGTTTCAAAGGAAAAAAATATGAGCTATGATTGTAACTCTTGTGTCCGCGATTTTGTTGTCCTCATCATTGTCATCATCATCCGGAAACTTTACCATTTGATATTACTACTTGACCATTTGATATTACTTCTTTACTGATCATGCAAATCTTATGAAACATCGCACACTTATTCTCTGTCACAAGGGTTACAATCAAACAGACACGCTTTGGCACATCTTGTTTGTTTTTAATACAAGAATTGATGTAATTAATATCAAAATAGGTAGAATCTTGCATGATTATCTATTTAGTAAAAGGTTAAAGGGGTTCTTTTGAACCATGAGTATTCAGTGATTATCTAATGTAAATTTGTTCATCAGTTAATTGTAAGTCTTGGCTAGACTTGGTCATAGTATTAGATGTATTTGTATCATTGCTTGTTTGTATGCTAATTCTTAGCACACTGAACAATTGTCCTCAGCGAAAGTTGTCAGTTTTGGATTTCAAACTCGCTGTTCCTAAACTGTAAAATTAGATCTGTAAAATTCCATAAGCAAACAGTACTGACCCTGATCAGACGGCTCCTGTGGGAGTCATCTGATCTTGGTCTACTGTTTTCAAATGCATGAAAACACATAGGTATGAGGGAATTGAGACCGAGTATTTAACACTAAAGGGAATTAACAGTAGATGGCAAAATTTGCAGATGATAATTTCTTAGCATGCAAATAGTTAATCCTTTACTCCATAAATCCATTTCTATGCCTTCGCAAACAGAATAGTCCCAGATCAGATGGCTCCTATATGAGCCTTCTGATCAGGGTCTGCTCTGTTTGCTTTTGGTATAATATAGATCTTCTGATTTTACAATTTCTGCCTGAGCCAAAACTCCATGTGTACATATGTCATTATAAATTTTAATGTAATAAATATTCATGATGTCATTATTTCTTACATGAATATTCATGGAGTGCAAGGTTACTATGCAGTTCACATATCGAAGAAAAAACTCAGTAACTACATTTTCACGCTATTGACAGAAAGTGTTATAATCTCTGCTATCAGTTTGGATTCAATTTAGATCTTTTGGTGATTATTCTCTCATGATGTTCCAAAATGTCTAACATTATGACACTCTGTGCATGCTGGCAGCAACTTAACCCATTCCTCCATAAATACACCTTTCTACGCCTCTGTAAAAGTCACATTTGAAACCATTGTGATAATTAGAGCATTTGTTCCATAGGAGCAAATGCTCTAATTATCACAATGGTTTCAAAACTACACAAATATTATTTTTTCCTTTTCTTTAGTAAATGCTCCTTTTAGGTAGATTTATTCAAAGAGGTTGGGTCTAAAAATAACCTATGGAGGAATGGTTAATTAATACATATGTAAATAGTTTGGATCCAGATGAAATGCTTAGTTACTAGTTTTGAAAAATTATGGAGAAAACCCTTTACATTATAGATACACTTTTAACACTTTTCCTTTGCAAACAGAGTAGATCCAGGCCAGATGACTCCTGTAAGAGCTGTCTGATAAGGGTCTGCTTATGGAATATTGCAGGTCTGATTCTACTGTTTCTTTAGTAGACAAATATCCCTGTGTGTGTATGTCATTATAAAATTCAGCTTGATGTATTTGATATTCATCATGTCACTATGTCTTACAGGAATATTCATGTAAATGGTTTAACCTGAAAAATACTTAAATTTTAACAACACAACTGACTTTACCGTGTTTTTGCTTTATAAATGTTTTTCATGAATATTTTGGGAATTCAACTACTGTCTTTTGCTGTCCTGTGTATAGTACTCTCCTGGCATGTTTATAGGATCCACACAAAGAGTTACAGACATAGAGAAAAGTCCTGCAATTTGTGCAATCGATCAATTGATTATAAACCTTGAAAAAAAGATTTGCGCTAGTTTTATATGTAGTTTATTTTATACACTAACCATAGCTATTTTCCAGTATATGGTAGCTGTTATGTACACGTGTAAGCTATTGTTAATTGAAAACAGACTCATTAAAGCAAAACAACTGTTTGTTTTTCTTTGTCATTTCGCATAGTATTTCCTACAATATGACAAGATTACTTTCAAAATATCTCAGGCTTAGGAACAAAACCACATTCTACAGCATCCAGTAGCAACTAAATACCTGTAATTGTCATCTCCTTCAATTTTAAACCTTTACTCCATAAATTTGTCTTTCTATGCCTTTGCAAACAGAGTAGACCCAGATCAGACGGCTCCTGTAGGAGCCGTCTGGTCAGGGTCTGCTCTGTTTGCTTACGATGTAATATTGATATGATTTGACAGTTTCTGCCATGGACAAATATTCCTAGCGCCATGTTCTATTATAACAATTAATCTAATTAATATATATATATGATGTCATTATTTCTTACATGAATATTCATTGAGTAAAGGGTTACAATGAACATGTCTTTCATTCACCTTGCAATGTTATACCGTTTTGATTCCGATGAGACATTCAGTTACCCTGCTGCATCTTGGTGTTAGACAGTTTTGATTCTGATGAGACATCGAGTTTCATTTTGGTGTTAGTTTGGATTCTGATGAGATGTTGAGTTACTCTGCATTGCAAACTCTTTTGTTTTCATTGGTCATTAATATTCATGCTGTCTTTTTTTCTTACATGAATATTCATAGAGTAAAGGGTCAAGACACTTGTTGGGAATATCATTTTGTAAGGGCACCTGTGGTCTCAGACGATACGATTACCGGAGTTACAGAACTATTTTACCGCACATGTTTTATATATGGTAGGATCTATACTTAGTTGGAGTATAAGATGAAGTGCTTGGATCGAAATGGCTTCAAACTTGGAAATATAGGTAAGTCATGATAAGAAGAAATGCATTTGTTCTAATGAAGTTGTCGCGGATTGCCTTTTAACCATTTCCTCCATAAATACACTGTACGCCTTTCTATGCCTCTGTTAAAATCACCTGTTGAAACCATTGTGATAAATAGAGCATTTGCTCCTATAGGAGCAAATGTTCTATTTATCACAATGGTTTCAAACAACAAAATTCTAAAATTTTCGTTTTCTCTAGTTAATGCTCCTTTTCGGTAAATTTATTCAGTGGTTAGATCTAAAAATAGCCTATGAGGGAATGGGTTAAATCAATATGGTGATAAACTTTTGATCTTTAAAACAGATCTAGATTCCATAAAATTCCTTCCACCTAGTAAGTATGAAATACCAACAACTCGTTTTATGACATTAGAACCCATGTCATATGCGGCAACCAGTTTTTTAAATACAAAGGTAAATGCTTATTTTCAACACATGGATAAAGTCAGGATTGAGCTTTATGAATTATGTAAATGAAAAAATGGTTTAAAACAAAATTCTAACTAAAACTGGATATCAGAAATAACCAAAATAAGGTCGAGTATCACCAATAGTTGGACAAATTTACAACACACAGAGGACTCAGTCAATTCCTTGGTAGAGAACGACACAAAGGCTAACTTAATACTAGTAAAATTAAACAATAAGAATATAACGCAAAAATCATTAACGACAAGTTTGAAACCCTCCATATGCACTGATTTAGGAAAACGGATTTCGACCGCAAGATTAACTGGCGTTCATTGTATTTTATAGTAAACAATGCTTTAGTTGACAACAGAATAAATCAATTGAACATTAAATTAGTCGGTCACTCGGACAAAACAATACATTTAGATATGGTTTCTTAAATATTTTCCTTTAACAACTGACTGGAATTTGATCAAACTTCACAATAGTGATCTACCAAAATTATATAAAAGATTTTCATATGTTGTAAAAGAAGTTTTAAGGAACTACAACATTGTAAAAGCACTTGCCATATCAACTCAGGAAACCCTCATCACGACCCTCTTGTTTCATTTTCCATATTTGTTCAGATAATAATTTAGAAAGCATGCACAGGATGTAGTTCAAGATTATGTAGGTTGCGATCAAAAGGAATCCTGTGTGCAAGAACCATAACTCTGGCTTTTGGAATAATGTCTTTTTTATGCATTGAGCTTAAATAATAAGTATGCACGAGATTGACCCAAAAATGAATACGGACAGGGGCGTAGCTAGCGATACACACTTACGCACGTGCGTAACACCAGTCTGAAAGGTGAACACTTTATTATGCCCAAATGGAACAAAAATCGAAGGCTACAAGTTACAATATACCTTACGCTAACATTAACAACCAATGCATATACACGTGTACATAGGTATAAGCGATACAAACAGATTAGACCCAGATCAGACGTCACAAAGTCAGTTCGGTACAGTTACATTTTGCCTTTACCTGATTAATATCAATGTGAAAAATAATGACAATAAATATAATTAACTACATTTGTAATTGTATTATTGTATTGTGTTTTAATTTCATAAGCAAACAGTTCAGACCATTCCCGTGTCCACGTGTCATTATAAAAACTGATATAAGTAATAGCCTATTCACGATGTCTGTACTTCTTACGTGAAAATTCATAGAGTAAAGGGTTAAATAACTGATGTCTGCCAAATCCAATGATCCGCTGCATTTTTATTCAGTTCTATTCTAACCCTTTACTCCATGAATATTCACGCAAATAATAATGACATTATGAAAATTAATTACATGTAGTTCTGATTGCACATGGATGCAGGAATATTTTGACCATGGTAGAAACTGTAGAATCTTATCTATATTTTATCATAAGCAAACAGAGCAAACCCTGATCAGACAGCTCCTATAGGAGACATCTGATCTGGGTCTACTCTGCTTGCAAAGGCGTATTTGTGGAGTAAAGGGTTAATCTTTTAGAATCTATTGACTGAATGCCAAACAGCTTGGATTTTAGTCAGATGCCATTCTGTTTGTAAATGCCAGTCTGCATTGTTGCACTAAGCATGATAAAGAGTAAATATATGAAGGGAAAAGTGTCGATATCTCAAGGTTGATTTAACCCTTTTCCTGTTCTGTGTTTATTGCAAATTTCAATACCTGAAGATTCATGGGCAAAATAGTTACAATGAAATATGGAGGATGTAACATTGTAGCCATTTTGGAAACTTAAGAAACATATCTATCAAATTCCATAAGCAAACAGAGCAGACCCTTATCAGACGGTTCCTATAGGTGTCATCTGATCTGGGCCTACTCTGTTTGCAGATACTTGAAAACACGTTTATATGAAGGAAAGGGTTAAATATCAAGAGATAGTATGGCTATGAACAGGCCATGTTAACCCTTTACATCATAGAAATGACTTTTTTCGGTGACACACATAACCCGGTCAGTTGATTTAATTGAATTCCCTTCCATGTGTCTGAATGGCGCCTTTATTATGCCCCTGTTGACGATAGTCAGGGGGTATTATGTTTTGTTCATGTCCGTCCGTCCGTCTGTCCGTCTGTCACGCTTTTAGGTCACAGTTTTTCAAGTGTTATAAGTCAGTAATTTCTACACTTATACACATGAAATTTCACATACACATCAATTACCATCTGTGCTATCATTTGGCACCCTAACCATGCTGCCCGCAAGCCCAAGGTCGAGGTCAAATGACTTGGAAATTTTACGTGCAGTTGGTTGTCACATCTACGTGCAGTTTTTTGTCACAATTTTTCATTATCTTATATCTCCCTAACCACTGTAGCTATTACCATGGAATTCCATATACATTGTACACATTAAACACCATCCATACTTTCATTGCACACCCAGCCCATGCTGCCCGCAAGCCCAAGGTCAAGGTCAAATAACTTGGAAATTTTACGTGCAGATAGGCAAGCACCTACACGGGGGCATCACTGTGTCTTACAGACACAATTTTCCAGTTCCATTGACCATACTCCTGTAACCGAATGATGATAACCTCCATGTACATAGTTACATGTATATAGAAGTTCAATTCATATATTCTTTCAATGTTGGCCAGTGTTCTTTCCAACTTTGGTTTCCACTGGTGGCGGTTTCTGAACGCCTGGCTACGGTAAATAGTTTTTTTTTTATTATATTTATATTCATGTTTATTTATTGAGCTATTTTGTTAAAAAATATTTGTTTCTTTTCTGAGATTTTAACAAATACCCTCTATCAGCTTGTGTCATTTTGTTTTAGTTTACCTATTTACCATACTTAGTTTCAACTTGCTTTAATACCTTTATACAGTAAACCTCTCTATAACGGCTACTTAATTACATCAAATATTTTGTGTTAAAGGCAAGTGGCTGCTTAAATCAAGGTGAAAGTAAAACAGAACGCTCCTATAGGAGCGTTCTGTTTTACTTTCACCTTGCTTTAAGCAGCCACCTGCCATAAATACCAACTAATCAACACAGTTTAGTGGCCGTTATAGAGAGGTTTTACTGTAGTTAATTGGGAATACAGCAGAACCTATCTTAAGTGGCCGTTCATTTAATTAATATAAGAGTCTTAAAACAGGTGGTTGCTTAATGCAAGGCAAAAGTAACAGGAGCTTTCTGCATTATTTTTGACCTGCATTAAGCTACCATCTGCCTTACAAACCCATAAGTAGACCTCTTTTTTATGACCGCTTAAGACAGGTTCTATACTGTAACATAAACAACTAGTGTTAACTCTTTGCCTCATACAATCGCCTTCCATGTAGGAGCCGTCTGATCACGGTCTGCTCTGTATGGGTTAACCCATTTACCTCATAGGCTATTTTTAGATACAACCTCTTTGAATAAATCTACCGAAAAGGAGCATTAACTAGAGAAAAGGAAATTTTTAGAATTTTTTAGCTTGAAACCATTGTGATAAATAGAGCATTTGCTCCTATAGGAGCAAATGCTCTATTTATCACAATGGTTTCACAAAGTGACTTTTACAGAGGCGTCAAAAGTCGTCAATATGAGGGAAAGGGTTAACGAAACACCGAGTTTAATCACTAACACAGATGCTCGCTCATTAGCTATTTTAAAGCCACATGTAATACAATCAAATAAAACTGAAACATGATTAAACAGTCATAAAATCAACTGATAAACACATTTTCAAATTCTTTGCAGAATCATTTTGATATTAGCAGAGGCTTAAGATGCGTGAATTAACCCTTTCCTTCATATTAACGCCTTTTCACGCATCTGCAGACAGAGTAGACCTAGATTAAACGGCTCCTATATGAGTCATCTGATCAGGGTCAGCTCGGTTTGCAATGGAATAATATAGATTTAATTCTACAGTTTATGTCACGGTCAAAACTTCCTATGTTTCATTACACTAATAAATATTCACGGTGTCATTATTTCTTGCATGAATATAGCGCAGGATCGGGTTAAAACCTTATTAAGAGGAATAGCTCCTTTATTGCTACATCAACCCCTGTAACGTGACCATTGTAGATAGTGAACACAGTCAGTCACCATGCCTGATCAGGACCATAACCCTTTCCCTGATGAATATTAATGTAGGAAATAATGACGTCATGAATATTAATAAGATTATTTTTTATAATGGCATATGAACACAGGACATTTTGACTCAGGCAGAATCTGTATAGAATCAGATCTTTATTACACCGTAAGCAACCAAAGCAGACCTATACGAGCCGTCTGATCTGGGTCTACTCTGTTTGCAGATGCGTCAAAATGCGCTTGCATTAGGGAAAGGGTTTTAAACTGTTTGCTAGGAAGGATAATTAAACATTGAACATGTTCCCAACCCAATGACACAGATGGATGGATACGATGCTATACCAAACTGTATGCTGTAACTGCTCTTTAGAATATTCTCTTGGACAATTTTAGTTCACACCATTGGTTATGGCTCATACCTTGACCAGACAGAGACACCGCAAGTTCAACGTGGTGACTGGTGTTTGCAACTCGAGTAATTTGTTGTCGTTTCTTGCAATCTCTGTAAAACTTATCAGTCATCAACTATTTGTCGGAGAAGTAACGAGCCTGTAATAAGGTATGCGATAAAGTATACAAGACAGGCTTCCGCAGAGGTTTTATATTTGTTTGAGTGGATATTACAATAAGTTATATGGCTTGAACCATTAATACAAACGCATTATCTAAATCTACACTGCTTTCAAACGCTAGTTTATATTCTTGAGGCACACCTCAACAAGGTCCGGTATCCAAGTCTACACTACTTTTCAAAGCTAGTTTCTCGAGGCTCTCCTCAACAAGGTCGTGGTACATTATCTAAATCTTCACTATTTTTCAGCCCACCGACCTACCGCAAACCAGCTGGAAGGCTTATATACTCATGTATAACTCTATAGCAAGAAAATAAATAATAAAATTCCCAGCGAAAGCTGATTACACGCTTACCTTAATATGTAGCTTTTGTTATGGATTGCATGATTATTCTTTCCCCAACTATCACGATTGTCTCGCACTTGCAAACAGCTTGGCTCCAGATGAGACGCCGAGTAACTCGACGTCTCATCAGGATCTAAGTTGTTTGATACTCGGTCAATAAGTTCTCAAAAGCTTGCTCGAATCGGTAGCAGTCAATATCCAAACTTTTAGCAGACATTATTTTTAAACAGCGACATAAGGGTTAGAATTAAGATGCTAGCAATACTTAGCTGTTAACATTGTACTGGCGAACCCGGCATAACCTTTGCAAACAGTTTGGATCCTGTGAAGTGTTTTTGACACTTTGAATATACATTGTATTTTAAAAATAAAAAGGAGGAAACATATGTACAAAGGAGGGAAAAGTGTGTACACGAAAAACGTGGTCAGCATTCCAAAAGTTAATTAAAGATTGAGCATGTTGTATTGCGTGCAAAGTCACATGCATCCATGATCACTGCTGGATTGTGCTGTCTGTACAGAGACATGTGATTACTGCACTGATCGATACACACACAAATGCCACCAGCTTCAATCTATTTCACATTTTATTTATCTTGCCTGGTGAGACACCGAGACCATGTTGTGGCAACAGTAGACCAAAGATCAGCGACAGCGTAAGAGACGAGAGCTCTGATCAGGATCTGAGCTGTTTACCAGGTCTGTGGAATCCTATCTTATATCTTCGATATCAGCAGACACATAAATACAATGCGTTAATTAACCATTTCCTCCATAGATACGCTTTTCTACCCCTCTGTAATAGTTACTTTTTGAAACCATTGTGATAAATAGAGCATTTGCTCTATTTATCACAATGGTTTCAAACTACAAAATTCTAAAAAAAAATCCTTTTCTCTAGTTAATGCTCCTTTTCGGTAGATTTATTCAAAGAGGTTGGATCTAAAAATAGCCTATAATGTAATGGGTTAAACCCTTTTAACCATTTGATACATAAATGCGCCTTTGCAAACAGGGAAGGCCCTGATCAGACGGCTCCTATAGGAACAGGATCCGCTCTTTTTGTGGTAGAATAATATATGTATAGATCTAATGCTGCAGTTTCTGATACGAATACAAATTCCTGTGTTAATATGCCGTTATAAAAAAGCATCTCATAACTAATCATACAGTCATTATTTCTTACATGAATATTCATGGAGAGTAAAGAATATCTCCTTATTGTAAGACGTGACCACTGTATATGTAGAAGTTTGGGTGTTTTATCCGCATTCGACTTTTCTCCAGCAAATGATACGCAGTGTTAAGTTGCAGGAGACAATAGCGAAGCTGACATATTATTTACTACAGACGTATGCATTAATTACTTATCGACAATCCTGCAATGTTTAAGAGTTATTTATACATGGCTAACCCGAAACACTGTACCGATTTTAGAACGGCAACGTCTAATGTAGTTTCATTCTGCTCAGAGTTAAAACATGAATGCGTTTTTTCAACACCTAATAATACTGATATTTTTATTTGTTTTAAGACACTGATAAGTGGCACATTTTTATATAATATATTGCATAAACGAGGGATATTAAGCCTAACTTACTAATATATGAACAATCTTGCAATGCCGTACAAATACATTTTTACACAAATAAATTAATGATTTGCTATTGCAAACATTCTTAGACCCTTTGATAAATAAACAAGAGTGTTCGGAGGAACACATGTGTCACCTGCTCGCAGCTGACACAAAAACTGTGGATATGCTGGAGTGAAATCAGAACAAAGGGGAATAACTCAAAAAGTATTACATGCAGAATGATGGGCCTTAGTTACACCAATGGTCCTCAATGAGAGGAAGACATGTGCGTGTGAAATTTGAACGTTCTATAATGGTTAGTTTAGAAATGACAGCCAAAATAAGAAACAGACAGACAGACATACAGACGACGGAAAAGTGATTCCTAAGTGACACACTGTGTCTGTTACATGTATCTGATTTATAAAACTAAACGTATAAGTATAACAATGTGTTTGTTTAATAACACTTGAGGCGACCACCCAAACTAAGTAATTCTGCGAGCCTATAAGAACATGTGGTTGCTTAACCCTTCGCTTGCTATTCACGTTAATATACCTACCTGTAAATAGTGAAGACCCATATGAGACAGGTCCTGCAGGAGCTGTCTCATCAGGGTCTGCACTATTTACAAGTTGATTGTGCAACCAGTGTACTCCACAGCAGTGATTGCACAGCGAAATACTTGTACACAGTGAAGATATATGTAATTATACAACAGGGCATGGGTAAAGAAGGAGAAATGTATTTTAAAATTCAGCAAGAGAAGGGTTAATGTAGGGCGATGAAAGATGTGCAGAAAGCTCCTATAGGAGCTCCCTGCATTTCTTTCGACCTGCATTAACCCTTTCCCTGTTCAGTATTCATGTAAGAAGTAATGACAACATGAATATCAGTTAGCTGAGATTGTATAATGGAATATGAAGATAGGGTTATTTTGTTATTACATGTACTAGGACTGTAGAGTCATGCTTATTATAATTTCATAAGCAAACAGAGCAGATCTGATCCAATAGAAGCCGTCTCATCTAGGTCTACTGTTTGCAAATCCGTAAAAACACATTTATATGAGGGTGTGCCGTTTCATATTTATAACCTTGAACGGCACTACTTTTTATTATGTTTTACCTTTATTTCAGTTGTATACACTATACATGTGTATTCATTTACAAGGCACACAGTTAATGGTGCAAGTTAAATCCATAATTTCCTAATTCTATATACTGTATAATCAATTCCAAAATAAAGTGTGCACTTTGTTTTCTGTGATTCCTCATCGCCTATTTAACCGAAAGTCTGTAAATTTGGTACCAAACTTTAGACCAGACCCTGTAGAATATGACAGATATGTCAGATTTTGAGCTACGGTCAGTTCAACCTTTAGCTTGCTATGGGTGGATGAGTGGAATATCTATGCAAACAGTTTGGATCCAGACTGTTTGCCACTCTGATTGCATTTGGGTAGACAAATTGATTATAGCTTGAATTTTGAAAATGTAGTAGGTGAAACATTCTGTAAAAATAATTTGTTCAGCAGGCTAAAGGTTTTGAAGTGGTTGTTTTGAGCGAGAACGGAGACCGTGCAAAAATCAAAGTTGCAAAAGTACTCAGAGACTCAGGCCACATTCAATAATGCATTTAAAGTTGTTTTAATCGTAGTTCTGGTGTTTTTTCGAATTAGTATCATATGTCACATAATGTGCTAACATGTGCTGTTGATATAGGCGGTAATTCGACTTCGCACGCAACGTCTGATTAGGCCTATACTACGTCAGGGATGTTATCCTACTCTTGCACGAGGGCGTTTGTCATGTCCCTCAGACTGGATATTTCCTCGGAATCTCACCCTTCTCCCAAGGTAATCCCAGATATACTCCATTGGGTTCATACCTGGTGATATAGCAGGCCAGGGAAGCACGCCGACGTTGTTCCTTTTGAGAAACTGTCGGCCGACCCGTGCCACATGGGGACGGGCGTTATCGCCGTTGCTTCAGGCTCCGAAACTTGGTTGACGTAGCCTTGCACGTTAAGATTGTCTAGTTTTACAACAAGATTTGTCTTTCGTTTTCCCATAATCCCTCCCCAAACCATTACGCTCCCAGCCTCGAATATATCCCTCTCCATGATACAACAGTTTACGAAACGTTCCCACCTTCTCCCAACAAAGGCCCCGTGTGTCGGAGCATTACACGCCCGAAGTGTGTGCCGTCATAACATGCACAAAATTAATTTGAGTTGAAAGTCATTGTGACCTTGACATTTGACCCCACTGACGTCTCAAAAATAGGGATCATCTACTTGTTATGACCAACCTTTCTATTAAGTATGAAGACAGCACACCTAATCAAGTTATTGAGCGGATATGGTTTTTTGGAGTAGTCATTGTGACATTGACCTTTGACCAACTGACCTCAAAATCAAAAGGGGTCATCTACTTGTCATGATCAGCCTCCCTACTAAGTTTGAAGACAGCACACCTAATAGTTATCAAGTTATTGAGCTGAAAAGATATTTGAGTTGAAAGTCACTGTGACCTTGACCTTTGACCGACTGACCTCAAAATCGATAAGGGTTATCTACTCTCCATGACTAACCTTCCTACTAAGTATGAAGACAGCACACCTAATAGTTATCAAGTTATTGAGCAGGCATTCTTTGAGTGAAAGTCTACTGTCCATAACCAACCTCCCTACTAATTATGACAGCATCTCACGTTATTGAGCTAACAAGATTTTTGAGTTGAAGGTCGCTGTGACCTTTACCTTTGACCGACTGACCTCAAAATCAACAGGGGTCATCTACAAGCCATGACCAACCTTCCTATTACATATAAAGACAGTATACCTAATACTTATCAAGTTTTTGAAAGAACGAGATCTTTTAGTTGAATGTCACAGTGACCTTGACATTCTGACCTCAAAATCAATAGGGGTCGTCTACTATCCATGACCAACCTTCCTGGTAAGTATGAAGATAGCACACCTAATACTTATCAAGTTATTGAGCTGACAATATTTTAGTTGAAGGTCACTGAAGTTTGTGACTTTGACCTTTGATCGATTGACCTCAAAATCAATAGGGTTGATCTACTAGCCATGACCAACCTACTAAGTATGAAGACAGCACACCTAATACTTATCAAGTTATTGAGCGGACAAAGACGTGGCTAACGGACGGACGGACGGGCAGACGGACAAGCGCCATACCATAACACGATCGAAGTTACCTTCGTGCGAATAAAAACCAGCGTACGACCGTCATGGTGACTCAGATTAAATCTGGACCCATCTGTGAAAAGTACTGGAGCCCACTGTTGTCGCCCCAAGCGGAATTGATGTCTCGTCCACTGCAACCGAGCAGCCAGATGATCTGTCCCACATAGGGCCTCCTAGCTCGAATGGGGGCCCGAGCCTGTCTAAGACGGCGAAATAAAGTCTGACTGCTGATACCATACTGTCTCGCGGAACTAGACGTTAGTGGCATTGTTACCACGGTCAAACAATTGTGTTAATGCTTGGATACTTTGATTTTCGCTAAATCTAGGTAACTATGTTCGTTGTGTATAGCTCGGAAAAGTTGACCTGAACCCTGGCCCATATTTATGTAGAATACATAATAATGAGAGAGGTAACGCTGTATAAATAAAGCTCCGTCGGTAAATCGTGAAGTCTTTTCTCGCTGAAATTACGGGAGAGCGATAACCCGTGCATATGTAAACTATACAATCACGAGTGTGTCCATGCATAGTTGCCTACTGGGACACGTGCCGAGGATAAACCCATACAATGCCGATTATAGAAATAGAAATGCTACGATTTTTTATGCAAATTATGTAGGTTAGGGATCAAGTCAAATTTCCCGAGTTTTGCCAATGCGAACTCAAATGTGGTTTAACCTTTTAAGTTAGACATATAGAGGATTACACAAATACAAGTTTCCGGTGACCGGTAGTTTTCCTTTGACTGCACGTGCAAATCATGCGAATTCAAGTTTCACCAGCTGAACTGCAAATGTCTGCATACCACGGGGTAGATTATGCAATTGCACGATGACAAATACACTTGAGGTTTCAAACTGATATGTTTTCGAAAACATGTATTTAAATATTCTAAATTCAAAAGTGCACATTTTATGTTGGAATTGAGTATAGATAAAATGATTTAATATATGATTATATGGATATTTTTTCTCATTACTTCGTCAAGCTGACTTAATGATTTACCCTGGTTCGTGTTTATCTGTAGCAAATAAAGCACATATGTCATCTCGTCTACGTCAACACTTTCAGTTATTTTTATACAAATTTAAAACAAACAATGGCTGTCTTAGAATCAAATCAAACATATCAAAATGTCGAATTACTCGGCGTCTCATCTAGATCAAAACTATTTTCGTAGATTATCGTGAACGTGTTCTGTGATGTTAAGAAAGCTACGGCAACGGCATCAGAGGTTACCATAGCAACCATTTCACACACTTTGTTCATATGCGACATTTCAGATAATGGTGTCCGCCGATGTCTGTATCTTCAGTGGGTGTCGGCTGATTAATCGATAAAATCTTCGCAGGAACCTTTGTACATGGAAATGTTTGAAAACAGAAGTATTTTGTGCGCAAAACTCTTCGTCTTGCAACAATGAGTTTATAGAGCGTGCGAAATCTTTTTTCAACTGTAAACCGGTGTATTTTCGCGGATGAAATATTCGCTGTGTTAATACGCGGAGGAGTAAATACACTCGTGGGTGAAAAGTGTGTAAGCATATGTTATGACTGGGCGAATTGGCCTTTTAAATATCGTTCAAGCAGCCGGTTATTTGTAAGTGTTCATGAATGTTATAAACAGTGCAGTTTTCCAGCTATATTTAGCTCACAGAGGATGGCTATCTGTCAATCAATTTAATCAGCAGCTGACTGATTGACCTGAATTTCACTGCAGCAATCGATTGGTGTTTATGCTGCATTGTGATACGAAATTGTGCTGGATTATTAGATTTTAAACTCGTGTTGTTTAACAATTAGGCAAGTAGTTGTGATCATCTGACTTGAACTCAGTTCCTGTGTCAATATATAAGCCAGTGGCTAGTTATACAAAATTCAAAGCTGTGAAGATATATTAGGATTAACCTCGTATCAGGCTGAGGCGCCTTTTCATGCATTTGCAAACGGACAGGATCAAGATCAGACGGCTCTTGTAGGTGCCACCTGACCAGGGGCTGTTCTGTTTGCTTGTAGAACAATGCAGATCTGATTATACAGTGCCAGTCATAGCCAAGTATTCATAATTGTTTTGTTCGTATACCATTACAAAACATCAGCTAATTAATATCCATGTTGTCAGTAATAATCATCAGGTAAAGGGTTAATCAAGAGAAAAGGAAATTTTTAGAATTTTGTAGTTTGAAACCATTGTGATAAATAGAGCATTTGCTCCTATAGGAGCAAATGCTCTATTTATCACAATGGTTTCATAAAGTGACTTCTACAGAGTCGTCAAAAGTCGTCAATATGCGGTAAAGGGTTAATTAATGGAAACTTGTCTTGCAGCAACCTTAATTCGATTGCTGTCATCTCATCAGTCTTTCCAGTCCATGGAATTAATTGACTTCTGGAAATTAAGTAGGATTACGGAACATCGATTCCGTAGTGTAAAAAACATTTCAGAGACACACACTGTCATCATCTAAGTGTTAATCAGACGATTTGGACTATAAAAAGGACTTGCCGAAGAGGCTAAATCTACAATTTGTGATATACGTCCGGAATTAGTACAAGGTTCTGTGCAAACAGAAATACTATCAACCATTTCAGGGTAAGAGCTGGCAAAATATATTCAAAACTTTCGTCTACAGCAAATAAGCTTTTACTCCATTAAATACGCATGTAACGCCTTTGCAAACAGACCATGCCTAGATTAGACGAATTATTGTAAAACCTCTCTATAACGGCCACTAAATTACATCAAGTATTTTGTGTTAAAGGCAGGTGACTGCTTAAATCAAGGTGAAAGTTAAACGTACAGAACGCTCCTATAGGAGCGTTCTGTTTTACTTTCACCTTGCTTTAAGCAGCCACCTGCCATAAATACCAACTAATTAACACAAGTCAATGGTCGTTATAGAGAAGTTTTACTGACCAGGGTATGTTCTGTTCTGTTTGCTTATGGAAATATCTTGATCTGATTTTGCTGTGTCTGACAGGGCCAACACGTTCTTATTCATATTGGTCATATACTATTTTGAAAATTAAGATAATTAATTATATTATGCATGCATACTATCTTACATGAATATTCATGAACTAAAGGGTTTCTATGTATGAATATCCATTGTTTTGTTTTCAGAAAATGAATACTGTAGTGGTAATTGGTTTCTTGCATATTTATAGATGTTGGTATTGGTTTTAACCCCCCCCCCCCCCCCCCACACACACACACACACATAAACGCATTTCACCCATTTGTAAAACAGAGTAGACCCATACCAGACCGTCCGATCGGGTCTGCTCTGTTTGCAAATGGAATTTGATTGAGCTTTAGTTTCTAAAATGACTATAATGTACTCATCAGAAAGTTACAGGGTAATGCAAATAGCTTATAATATTATATACTCAAGTGTCACGAGTAGTCCTTCTTCCCGTAGCACTATGAACTAACCACAAATATTTAACAAACTTATCAATAATACATGTATACATGTATACTAGAACATGCCTTAAGCGAATGATAAACAGATGTCTAAATATTGGTGTTTATGACATGTGGTAGTTTAATTCAAGACGAAAGTATTACAGAAAGCTCCTTTTGTCCTGCATTAAGCAATCATCTGCCTTTTTTAAGACTCACATGTTCAATAAATGAATCGTTGCTGACAGGTTCTACTGTGAACTATATACAAGGATGTTTACGAATTCACGTGAAAGTGACTGTGTCATAAGGACAAATTCGCGATCCCATTATAGTCGTATATTTTATGATACAGGGAATTAAAAACCTGCACAATTTATGACAGATTCACCTAGGCGTTAAAATATTAAATACAATGTGCCTGTGTTTAACATTAACCCCCCCTCCCCTCCCTCCCTCTCCCTCTCTCCCTCTCCCCCCCCCCTCTCTCTCTCTCTCTCTCTCTCCCTCCCTCCCTCCCTCCCTCCCTCCCTCCCTCTCTCTCTCTCTCTCTCTCTCTCTCTCTCTCTCTCTCTCTCTGTTTCTCTCTCAGTCTCTCGGACTGTCTCTGTCTTGTCTGTCTGTCCCTCTCTCCTCTCTCTCTCCTCTCTGTATCTGCCTACCCTCTCTGTCTCTTTCTCTCTAATGAAAAATGTCTAAAATAAGTTAAAATGTCCCTAAATTGAGAGATATTAGAGAATATAGAATATACGAAAGTTCAGCTTTGTCTCAAAACGCCCCAAACTTCTTTTTTTTTGCTCCAAGTGCTACAAAACGTCTATTTACGGACACTTTGACTTAGTTTAGACATATTTCATTAGCCGGACGCCTGCTTTTACAAGTTTACAGAGTACATCCAGATCCAGGGTGACTGGTCTTGTCTATGCTTATATGATACAGATCTGGCTCCGAGGTTATAAAGCTTTTTGCTTGAGTCTGAGATCATTCTCAAGCATCCGATTGGTCAGATACTTGAGAATGATCTCAGACTCAAGCAAAAAGCTTTATAACCTTGGACCCTGGTTCTTAAAGACATTCCCTTGGCCAGCTTGGGTCTTTACAGCTAACCTGTGAAAAAGCATTCGGCACATGGTAAGAGCTATAGCAGTCTGCCTGTCAAGAACCACTGGAGCGTTCCATGTGAGGCCCGTCTCTTACATTTGAGTTTTATCTCTGATATACATAAGCGCTCAGGTTTTTTTAATGTATTTAATCCTTATAAAATATTCATCTGCTAAATTGCTTGTCTGCTTCAAATGTGAAAGTGCTTCATAGTTTGTAAAGATTTGTGAAAATGTTGTCTGTCAAATAGCTTAGATCCAGATAAGATGCCGGGTTACTTGACGTCTCATCTGGATCCAACCTGTTTGCATATGGCCCTTTGTTTGTTAGTGGTAGGCCTCTTAAGGGTTGAACTTCTATTGGGTTCTGACCAACAATGGTCTTTTGAGTGTGTTCCCCTTGACTAATTGTATGTCAGGGCCTCTCTAGACAGAATGAGACGGCCTGCCATATTTTGCACACTTGTATCATGCTTTTACTGTTACTTTCACGCCTATTGAGAACAATGGGGGGGGGGGGGGGGAATCATTGAATGGACCTGGGTAATGTCTTTAACTTCTTGCCAATTCTTTCTTGTATTCTTATTTTACATTTATAGATTTACGGCATTAATTACAATTAATATTCATAGTGGGTGGTTGCACAAACTACTAGTTTAGGGTTTAAACGTGTTTTACATGAACATACAGTTGTGAGCTACATATAAAGGTGCGTACCCAAATAATAAGAGGCGATTCTAAAGAGTGGTCACAGTATTGGGTGTGGTGGAGAAATAAAGGAGCTATTAAAAATGTTTACAATGGCGCACCTTATGTATACCTCTATGCACGTACAGTGAAGTTGATGTCTGGTGGGTTTGTTGTTTTTTTCTCTATTTTCTCTGATCACACACCCCTTTCGCCCGCCCGGAACTGTTCTGTTTATAATACGTTATATTAGCTCTATTATATGTGTACATGTACATGTATTAGCTTCAAACAGACCTATGGTCAGACGGTCTGGATCCTGTATGACGCAGAGTTACGGCGTCGTATATGGGGTCAAACTGTATGTTAACCCTCACATTGCGGGAAACGGGTCACTAATTTCCTTTGCAAACAGTGTATACCCAGTTGAGAGGGGGCCCTCTCATCAGGGTCTGCATTGTTTGTCATGTTTCACTCTTCTTTAGAAAAATCCCTAAATATTCATCGTAAGCTTCATCTGAATGCATTTTCGAATAGTCCATTTCAAAATTCAGCGTTGTATTGGTTAAGTTTATCAGTAATTCGTCATTGCTAAATGTTCAACATCTGTCAGTACATTGTGTCTTGTTAGCTTTTCCTCCATGAATATTCAGGTAATAATTAATGACGTCATGAATATTGATTAGATTATTTTTATAATAGCACATGGACACAGGAATGTTTGGCCATGGCATACACTGTAGAATCGTATATACAGTAAAATCTCGATAATTCGAACACTAAAATACGTATCATTTTCGATCTTTAAGACAGATGGCAGCTTAATGCATGGTGAAAGTCACGCAGAAAGCTCCTAGAGGAGCTTTCTGCGTGACTTTCACCAAGCATTAAGCATCCACCTGCATAAAAGGGTCTACATTATTCCCTACAAAAAATCGAATAATCGAGATTTTACTGTATATTATATCATAGGCAAATAGAGCAGACCCTGAATTGACGGCTCATATAGGAGCCGTCTGATCGGGGTCTCCTCTGTTTGCAAAGGCATAGAAAGGCGTACTTTCGGAGTAAAGCCTAATGGATTAAACTGCTGCGTAATTAAACTGACTCCTCCATATTATTGTTTATTCAACAAAACATTGTGTCAAAATATATCACGAACTTATTATATAACAGTGTAGACCCATATCAAAATGCTCCTGAGGCTGCCCTTTGATCTAGGTCCACGCTGTTTTACACTCGACTCCCGCATGTTAAGGGTGAAACATATCATAAATGAGGGGAATTTTCCATTACAAACTTGAAATTCGACTTTATTCATATTCCCATTTTATGAATAGACGTACCATTAAACTGACTCCTATTATATGCATTTTCCAAATTCTTGAAAAGTTTCTTGTTACGTCGAATAGATCACGTGAATTCATGATCGGCCAAATATTATAGCAAACAGTTGGGGTTCAGATTAAACGTCGGGTAAACCAATGAATCAGTATAGTACAAAACGTTTGACATTTAGCCATTGTAAAAAGAAAGACGTTTTTAGAAAAAAGGAAAAATACGCGAGAACTGTAGCAGACGACAATTTACTAATGTTTAACCCTTTCCTCCATAGGCTATTTTTAGATCTAACATCGTTGAATAAATCTACCGAAAAGGAGCATTAACTAGAGAAAATGAACATTTTAGAATTTTGTAGTATTAAACCATTGTGATAAATAGAGTATTTGCTCCTACAGGAGCAAATGCTCTATTTATCACAATGGTTTCAAAAAGTGACTTTTACAGAGGTGTAGAAAGGCGTATTTATGGAGGAAAGGGGTAAATTAATCACACGACAATTGATTTAATGGTAACCGAGACGAAATCTCTACCAAGATCCTGCCAGGGACTGCCTAGTTTGATTGTGTTTGTAATACACGCAGACGTCAGCTCAAAATTTCGTCTGCGAAACTTGTTCGTATATGCCTATGCTACAAATCTTAACGTATATTTTCCTCCGTTCCTATGCAATAAGTGTTAAAAAACCAGTTTGGATTCTCATAAGACTTTGGGTTACTCGGCGTCTCATCTGGACAAGGGCCATCACACAGTTATCAATAATTAACCCTTTCCACCATAAATATTTATGCAAGAAATAATGACATCATGAATATTAATTAGACTGATTTATTGTGATAGAACATGGATGCAAGAATGTTTGTCCATGGCAGAAACTGCAGCATCATATCTATATTAAACCATAAGCAAACAGAGCAGACCCTGATCAAATGGCTCTTATAGGAGCCATCTGATCTGGGTCTACTCTGTTTGCAAAGGGATAGAAAAGTGTATTTATGGAGGAAGGGGTTGATAACAGATATTGATATGGTTACTTTCCATAATTGCTGTTTTGCGTACAGATGCATGAAAAGTCAATGTTGTGCATTTATATATAATAGGACTCGTATTAAATTGCAAATTACGTATGCAGCTTCAAATAAAACGAGAAGAAGAGCAGGTGAATATAACCCCCTAACTGAATATCCATGTAAGAAATTATAACATCATAAATATCAAGTAGGTTAGTTTTTAAAATGGGACAAAGGACACCGGCATGTTTGCCTTTTTGGTCATAGTTGAAACTGTAGAATCACATCTATAGTATTTCATAAGCAAACAGTGCAGACCTTCAGGAGCGTCTGATCTGGGTCTACTCTGTTTGCAAAGTTGTAGAAAAGCGTATTCTATGTAAAGGGATAAGCTAATGTAAAACAATACGCTACTTTACCATTAGTAGTAGCGTCGAGTCTGGATCCGTGCTCACAAATCTGCTCAAAATCATGAATAGTAGAAAATCGATAATTCTGAATTCCATTATAACATTTTCTTTGATGTTTTGACGTAGGCTACTTGAAACATTTACCTGCTAAAGGCGCCCTTAAATGCCTTTGCAGACAGGCTATATCCAGATCAGACCGCCCCTGTAGGATCCGTCTTATCAGGATCTGTTTGGTTTGCTTATTGAATAATATAAAATTATAGATATGATTCTGTTTCTGCCATGGCCAATAACTTTCTGTGTTCATGGCTTTAATGCCTTTGCAAACAGGGTAGATCCAATTCAGATGGCTCCTGTAGGATCCGTCTTAGCAGGATCTGCTCTGTTTGCTTTAAACTGAACAATGTGGGTATGATTTTGCAATTTCTGTCATGGCTAAAAGTCACGTGTTCATATGCTATTGTAAAAATTCAGAAATACTAATCATGATGTAATTACAGTAAAACCCCGCTAGTGCGATCACCTGAAAGAGGTATAATTATGGGTGCTAGATGCAGGTGGAAGCTTAATGCAGGACAAAAGTAATGCAGAAAGCTCCTAGAGGTACATTCTGCATTACTTTTGTTCTACGAAGAACAGTAACAAACACGAAAGTGTTCCGTCATCATGGCTGCATCACTGCCGACATTCCCGAAATTCGAAGTGCGAGATGGTGACCTGTCACTAGGAACTAAATGGGATATTACAATGGCGACTGCATTAAGCAACCACCTGCTTATAAAAGACACTCATGTTTATTCATTAAGTGGTCGCATTAGATGGGGTATACTGTAGTTGTTGCATGACTATTCGCAAGGTAGGCTAATTATAGGAAATTGGGTGTAGGCCTACTATGACATGTCTATAAACCACTCTAAATCGGACAAGCAAATTAGTATCAGTATTCAGTAGATCTAGCGGTCTTAATACCAGATTAAAGATGTATTATTATTATTATTATTATTTGAAAATAATGCTTACAACCCATTTTTCCGACAGGATATATTTGTTCAGCTAAATATTATCGCTATCCGAATACTGCTAAATTCTTAAAGCAAGAATGAAGAGTAGGCCTAATACAGAAAGCTCCTTTGGTAACTTTCTGTGTGACTTTTACCCTGCCTTAAGCAACCACCTACCTAGAAAATCCTAAATTCTTTTTTATTAAAATTCCGGTAAAATAGGATACAGTAAGAGGGGTTTTACTGTGTCTGTAAAAAAGAGATGAACTGTGTTTGTTCTTGTGTGAACAGAAGTCCAGGAGTGTGTGTGTAATGTATTTGGCAAAATTTATTAATGCATGCAACTGGTCGAACTAAGAAAATGAGAGATGATAGGCAGACCTGTACAAGTGCACTGCCTGGTATGGAAACTATATAATATCTAGTAAGAAGCAACTGCAGATTAGCCTATAGAATAAAACAGCTGGACAAAGAAGCAGAAGAAAACTTTGAATATACGATTATTACATTAGCTCTACGGCTGTTCAGCGTGCTGAAGTCATGCGTTATTCTTGAGACCAAAACTGAATAATTACTCGTCAGATTTAAAATGGTTGTAGGTCCACTTCCATTCCATGAATTCTGACGTCATCGACTAACTTTAGCAACGTCAAGTAGCACACCCATCGATCTCACGAAAACTTAGCATTTTAGACGATAGTATGAATAACACCACAATTTGGTCCACTGCCCGAAGTTCAAGGTTTGTGCTATAGCGGTCATTTGGGTTCATTTATAAATATCCGTTACAATGACAACCTTTGTTTTAAGTAACGTCAATGGCCTTTCATTTTATTACATGTACCGTGTAACAGTAGGCCTGGGCAGACGACGAGGTGTAGCCTGTAAACGTTTTCTATGAGAATATCAGACATGGGTCAGATGCATAAAAATAATACTTTAAATTATAACTATTTAAATTTAAGATCTAGAATCTACCTAATGAATATTTATGTAAGAAACGATGATGCCATAAATGTTTATTCGGTGTTTTTGTAATGGTAGATCTAGACCGATCTTTAGGCCTATGCACTAGGGAGTTGTTGGGGTTTTTTTTGCCATGGCAGAAACTAGAATTCCGTAAGCTAACAGGGGTCGAGCAGACCCTGGTCAGAAGGCTCCTACTATAGCGGTCTGGTCTGGGTCTACTTTGTTTAGCAAACAGAGTAGACCCAGACCAGACCGCTATTGTAGACTAGGCGTCCAAAGTGTCCCTGTTAGGTAAATTGTTCAGAAAAGTGCATTCATTTCCCGACCACTAAGACATATAACCTCTCATTAGGACCACAATGACATATAACCTAACACTATTACCTATAACCTGTAATCAAAACGACCACTACGACATATAGCCTCTCATTAGGACCACCATGACCTATAATCTCATATTAGGAAAACTATAACTTAAAACCTCTCATTAGGACCACTAGGACCTACGACCTCTCAATAAGGACCACTATGACTTATGACCTCTTAATAAGAAAACTAAGACTTATAACATCTCATTAGTACCACTATGACTTATGACCTCTTATTAGGGCCCCGGTGGCCTATAGTCTACAATTAGGACCACCTTGACCTATAACCTATCACATGATAAGGACCACTATGAACTAGGATATAATTTTTCATTAGGGTCACCTTGGCCTATGGCCTCTCATTAGGACCACTATGACCTATAACCTCTCATTAGGACAGCTGTGAATTGTAACCTCTCATTAGGACCAATATGACCTATAACCTCTTATTAGGACAACTGTGACTTGTAATCTCTCATTAGGACCAATATGACCTATAACCTCTTATTAGGACAACTGTGACTTGTAATCTCTCATTAGGACCAATATGACCTATAACCTCTTATTAGGACAACTGTGACATCCAGAAATGGAAGGAGAACGTCGGATATCTGTACTATTTCATTTTTGTCGTACCCTTTATTACTTTTCTACAGTTACTCTGTTTGCAGCTCAATCATTGAGTACACTAGCGATAGGTGGATACAGTATGTTCAATTAAATGTTTTTTTGTTATACATGCACTTTACCACTGTATTTGCTGTCGCGGTTGTTGTAGATTAGTCGGAGAGGGGATACGTTTATTTACACTGTTTGTCTTTTAGGATGGGGATGGAATAAGGGTGAGGTTGGGCGCCCATAAACCGGTTTAAACCCCCGGTGACTTTTGTCACTGACCGTTCCAAGGCGGTACTTCCATCTTCCTCCTATTGAATGTTTGTTTTGTCTTTGTGCGTCTCTTGTTGTTTTTTCTACCCATGTACATTTGCTGTTTCCTTGTGTTGCTGTTCGGGCGAGTGTTTGTTCTGTATGTGGTATTTCCTGCATGACTCATTTTTGTACTTTTTGTAATCTCTCATTAGGACCAATATGACCTATAACCTCTCATTAGGACAACTGTGACTTGTAATCTCTCATTAGGACCAATATGACCTATAACCTCTTATTAGGACCACTGTGACTTGTAATCTCTCATCAGGACCACTATTACTCATAATACCGTATTAGAACCACCGTTACCTATAACATCGTATTAGGACCACCATGAGAAATTGAGAAATAAAGCAGACGCATTTTATGGACGACAGAACGTTAAACTTGTCTACACTACAGGTTTCGTAATTCACTAATTTGTGATTCTTTAATCCAAATTTCTCTCTAATACTTATTAATGCAATACTGTACTTTGAGAATTGAAGCAGGCGGCATTGTGTAGACTCCATTGAACATCACTATTACTCACTATATGTACTTCAAGCGGCAGTCAAAGTGTCTGCGAGTCTGTGACTATCTGCTAATTGAGCGACACTTTGTACGCGGACTTTAACCCATTACCTCATAGGCTATTTTTAGATACAACCTCTTTGAATAAATCTACCGAAAAGGAGCATTAACTAGAGAAAAGGAAAATTTTAGAATTTTGTAGTTTGAAACCATTGTGATAAATAGAGCATTTGCTCCTATAGGAGCAAATGCTCTATTTATCACAATGGTTTCACAAAGTGACTTTTACAGAGTCGTCAAAAGTCGTCAATATGAGGGAATGGGTTAAATGTGCGAGATAATGCTATCTCGATATATATTCCTGCCAGGCGTAAATCCCCTATGATATGTAAGCTTATCACAGAAATCGATGCGCATGTTGCAGCCAGGGGATTTCCCGGACGTTTTATAGTCTGGGCATTTCTTAACCCTTTACCTCGTGAATATCCATGTGAAAAATAATTACATCACGAACATCTCTTAGCTGAATATTTATAATGCCAATGGTACGTGAAATTATGATTCTTTCGCAGCGATAGAAACTGTAGAGTCATACCTATGTAATTACATGAGCAAACAGAGCAGATCCTGATCAGACGGCTTATATAGGAGGCATCTGGTCTGGGTATACTCTATTTGCAATGGCGTCTATTATGGTCTATTATGATTTGATATCGGCCGCCATGTAAACATATGTACATCATGTTTCGGTGACCTGAAATATTGCTCTGGACATGTATCTGTTTAGATATTCTTCCAGCATCTGAGCGTCTTAGAACTTTGTAGTCGTTGTGAATATTCGTCGCAAGACCATGTCGCCAAAGAACCGGTTAGCCTCGCCTCTTAACCTATTCCCTCCTAGACCAGTTTTAGACGCGAACTCTTTCAATAAATCTACTGAAAAGCAGCATTTACTGGAGAAAATGAAAATATTAGAATTGTGTAGTTTTGAAACCATTGTGATAAATAGACAGACAGCAGATGCTGTATTTGTCACAATGGTTTCAAACAATGACTTTTACAGACGTCAGTAGAAGGGAATGGGTTAAGCGAAGACGGGATTCATGTTTTTATGTTTTCCGTAGAAATTACTCAGTTTAGTATTTTGTCATGTGATATTGTCATCAAATGAAAAGGAATATAACATGGAACGCGACGAAACTGATTGGCAAGTGAAGAAGTTGGTTTACGTGAAATGAAACCTATATACTGCATATCGAGGGCTTGGTGGAAAACTATTCTAACTCCTTCACTTTAGTGAAGGAGTTAGAATAGTTTTGCACCAAGCCCTCGATATGTAAGCTCCCCATTATTACATACATTTAACCCTTTCCTTCATAAAAATGTGTCATGCATTTGCAAACATAGTAGACCCAGATCAGATGGCTCATATAGGAGCCGCTGATCATACATACATACAGTCATGTTCAACATATTTCTATATGGACATTTTTTTTTCAATTCAGTCAACCTCTATGCTTGTAGTAAACTTCTACGTTTACGGGTTGTTTTATCTTAACTGGTTCGATGTTGGGGTAAGTAAGACAAACATATTGAAAAATAGACACATTTAGAGCGGCGGTGTATTTAAAATTGCGATAAAACCATCGTTTAATTCGGGGAAATGTAAATAAATTTGCCATCTGATTGCCGAGGAATATCTTATTCAGTGATCTCCTTTTAATACCCTCTCAAAAAAACTGTAGGGTCTACTGAATGGTTTCCTCAGATTTTATGCTTGATATCTTTGCTCTGAATAGAAAATTTAACTTTAATACTATCAAATGACCCACTTCTCATTTTGTATACCTTTGTGATATACATGTTTTGTCTATGAATATTCAGTAGGTATTGAAACTTGTAATAAACATGAAACTGTGAAAAGGTAAAATTGTTCTAAGACAACAAATTTCTCAATCGTACAGTGGTCGAATATGAATATACATATATGTGTATAAAGAAATAGTTACACAAAGAACCCTTCTCGACGTTTGATCACATTTCTCACACTCAACTTCCACACCGGAACACAATCAACATGAAACCCCATCTTCATATTAAGAGGTGAGGTTGACCAACGTGGCGTTGTAACGTGAGAATGTTTGTTACAGCAGTCCGCTTGCTTATGGCATAATTATCATGGAGTAGAGAGGCATGTTGATCCTCGGAACTGCCGAATTTTCTTACTACTATTAAGATCTATATAATGTGGCTGTATCTGCCTAATTGTCTGCTGTCGACGTGTGATTAGCGATGGTTTGTTTTATTTTAGAATGAATGAGTAATAGGAAGCAATCTCTTCTTTTTTCAGAGAAACATTTTGGATGTCCAATCACACCGCTGAAGGTGGTATTCAGCCACCTACCAGCGGACCAGCTGTGCTGCAGTCCGGGTTCAAGTCTGCAAGCCAACGGTGTGCCAAGAGATACAGTAGTCAAAACAGGTACTAGAACTGGTTTTGTTTAATTGTTGAAAAGAGAACAGCTGTTTGACAAAACTATGAATTACTCAAACGTGCAAGAGGGTTACGCAAATATTCATAGTGGCCTCCTTTATCAGTTTACAAATATTATAAATGTGTGTACTTTGCATGTCTAGAAAAGGGTTATCAGCTGATTAAACGTTTCCTTTTTGAAAAAAATAAATCAAATTACAACAAAAATGTGTATTCCTTATGTTAACCTACCCTTAGATAAATGAATAATTTCATAGTTTCCTGAAAAGTTGGCTGTCCTGTTGTTCTCTCGGGGGAGATACCATTTAAAATGTTGTAAAAAGTGATCCTTTACTGTACTACTGGGAAAAGAAATGCTTTTGGGTATGCCCTTATACCAAAGCAAAGGATTTGTCATTTTCAAATAAGCTTTCAGCACATTGAAATTGAAGGTTTTAGGACGTTTCGCTACACAGCGTTTCGCTACCTTGACCATTTCGCTACCCTGACCATTTCGCTACAGTCATTTCGCACCCTCACGGGAAGTCATTTCGCTACCCTGTCACCCAATTAATTAAAATTATTTACAGATTTGTTCACAGATTGAATTGATTTGGACGATAACAGTTTAACAGATGAAAAAGATACCTTTACCAATTTGAAATACCGAGCGCAGCAGCATAGGCAAACAGTTTGGATCCGCATGAAACATTCACATTTTGACAAAATCGATATAATGAAATGGACGAAACATTGTAGCCATTTCAAATAGAATAGAATCAGAACTTATTATATCAGCAAACAGAGAAGACGCTGATCCTATAATATAGGAGCCGTCTGATCTGGGTCTTCTCTGTTGGTAAATGAGTTAAAACCTGTTTGTATATGGGAAAGGGTTCAAAAGTAAATTGTATTTTCATTTGATCGTAATGCAAGTGTCATAAAAAAAATATATATCAATGGAACAAGAGCAAAACTGCAATAAGCAAAAAATGAGTGTAGCACGTGTCCATGTGTCACATACCGATACACATATCTAATCGGCTTATATGCGGTACCTGTGATCTCGGAGTGGACAATATTGTCACGTGGACCTGCTAAACAATAGCCAAACAACGGTGTCATAATTTAGGTGTGTTGTATTTAATGATTGTTTGTTTGACAAACAATACATCGGTATAATCGATGTAGTTAATTTTAATAATTTTAAGTCATTATATATATTACATTTATACAGGGTCTGTATTTCTAAAATTAAGACACATCATTCATCCTCTGACATAACACTTTATTTTCCAATATTCCTATAATTCGTTTTGGTATCTGAATATAGATATTTTATTATATGTTAACAAATTCGACTCTCAAATCACTAACCACCCCCGCAACAATATTGGTTTTCCTATTAAATTCGATTGGTAGCGAAACGTACAGGTAGCGAAATGATCAGGGTAGCGAAATGACATCTCGGTGGGTAGCGAAATGACTGTAGCGAAATGGTATGGGTAGCGAAATGTCTGACAACCAAATTGAAAGCCAATGACAATGTTATTAACCGTTTATTTTGTACAGAGACATATACATACAGAAATTGGCTCTGTTTTGTATTTTTATGATCCTGTTGGTTTTTTCACAGCCACAATTTCATGTGTCATTTTGGATAAAAACAGTATATATGTTGTGGCTGAAATAGTCGGCACAAAAACAAAATTATATCTAGATCAATATATCCCTTATTGTTACATCTTGTTATACAAACTCAAAATTCTGATAGAAATATATGTTTTTTGATGGGTGGTTCTTTACTGGCAACTAATAGTATCAGGATAGTGTCTGGCTGGTCAGTATCAGGATAATGTGACAAGACGTGGCTTAAAACGTCACTGGGTATAGGTGTGCTTTCTGTGATAAATCCTTTGCCATCTATCGTGACTCAATCGTGGACAGGTAGGTCGACCACCGTCCGCCAGTTTGTTTTGACAGCGCGTATGAATCGTTCGAATGTCATTCGGTCGTTCGAATGTTATTCACTAGTGAATATATGCCCATGATTATCAAAAAATAAATGATAGTGTTACGTCACGCTGAAGCCACGAGTTATGTTATAAATAATAATCTAAGATTCTAGAAATTCGCACACCTCTAGCCTAGATGAAATTAGAATGGCATTTGTTCTCCGTTAGATATTCCCCTCTCGTGTTTCATTCCAGCGTTAGTAGTTCTGTTCAATTTAATGTTCAAGATTTTGACATTTAAACTCCTGAACCTGAAGATTTTGTCACGTACGAGACATGCACCTGGTGACCATGAGCACGTGCATCGCAATAAGTGTGCCATATTGGCACCAGTGTACACAAGCTTAAGGTACATTGAAACACTTATGTATTGTCAGTGCAATTCACAACGAGGCTTATTCCCGCCATTGCCAAAAGTTGACAACACATGCGTATCATAGACACTGGTGTGTTGAGAGAAGAAATACGTTTGTTTTGTTTCAATTTTCAGCATGGCAGACTATTTGATAACTGGTGGAACCGGATATGTACCTGACGATGGGTTAACCGGTGCGCAACTCTTTTCACATGGAGATGGGTTTACCTACAAGTAAGTAAACACTAACAAACAAGTTATTTTGGCACTTCTCTTGGGGTGGGGAGCCGCACTCATTGAACCTGACGTAAAGTCTTACTTCGTATTAATTTGACTATTTTGGACCATTTTAAGCGATGTTTGACGTAATTCAGTAGTAAAATACGTTGTTATATATATATCTTTCTCACCAATTAGTGTCTATAGAAGCAAACTTAAAAAATTGGAACCGGCTCCTGAAATTCAGTTATAAAATAATAATTGATGAAACCTAATAGTGCATGGACTGAGTGGTGCAATTATTGACCAGAAACTGTACCTGATAGTCTTTCTTTACTTCATGAATATTCATCTATAGTCTAAGAAATACATCATTAATATTCATGAATTAGATTCAGTTTTATAATAGAATAGGTCATGAATTTATGTATGCTGCAGAAACTAGAACATGATCTGTATTATGTCATTAGCAAACAGAGCAGACCTTGATCTGATGGCTCCTGGAAGAGCCATCTGATCTGGGTCTAGTCTGTTTTCAAAAGTTTATAATGCCGATTATTATGGAGTAAAGAGTTGTGCTGTATGTTACTGCATATTATTGGGTGATTCCACAAAAATTGGTAATTTTGCCTACAAAATTTTCAAAAACATTTTGCTTATAAAACCGTTTGCTTAACACGTATACCATAACTATGAACTGTCTTTGACTTATAAAGAGTAATGTCCGTGCTGATTGTTCAATAGAAAAAATATTTTTTACATTTTATAAATTGCCAATGACCTGAAAATGTCATTACCGCAACGATGTAAAATTGGAGCTCGTTTTATCTAAATATTTAGTTAAAGGGTGTTTATCGTTCAAGATGTGTGTAAATTATGAATATGAATAACGTAATTCTGTTTCTTTTAGTAATACATCTTGCAAAATAAAAAATTGTCTCTTAAGGTGATGGAAACAGCTAATTTTTAAGATTTTGATGTATCCAAATTGTCTCCAAAGTGTTGCTAAATTTCATTTAATTAACTAAAAGCATGCTTTATACTAGCTTTAGGACTAATTTATCATAAAAGTATACAGTTCAAACATTTCCATTGCTCAACTTTTAAAAAATGGCAAAAATTGCCAAAAAATGAATGAAAAACGTTTCGGTAATGACGTTTCGGTAATGACGTTACGGTAATGACAGCAAAAAGTAAAGCCAAATGGTACTGTTTTTATTCAGAAATATTACTTATTTTGTTTTTGGATGCAAGTTAAAGTCGTATTTTCACAAAATAATTAAGGGTTATGTCAGTACCGAAACACAGGCCGTTTCGGTAATGACCGTTTCGGTAATGACAATTTTGTTTATTTTTCAAAATTTCAGGCATTTACCCAGTACATGTTTCAATTATTTTATGCATTTAAGCATCGTGTACACACAGCGTATACAACAAGGTCTGTTAACATGAATTTATAGTTCAACTTGCCTGGTTTGAGGGCGTTTCAGTGCTGACGGCCTAAAAACATACTCAATAGAAATAGATGTTTGGGAGGCCATTTCTTATAATAGAACCGGGATTGCTAAATCGAAGTGTACCCTATATATGACTGCATGGGGAAAACCTGATGACGTCAGAAGGGATTTTCCTCAATTTCAAGATAAATAGGTACAGGTTAAAACACCATACCGTTTCGGTACTGACAGGAAAACGAGGGACAAATATCAGCAGCTGAAAAAAGCCACTAAAGATTAAACTAACAGCTATATTTTGTATTCATTCATTCTATGATAATATAATGACATTATCAATAGAGAAAAATTATCAAATTTAAGATGATTTAAGGTCAAGATATCTCATTCTATTATGTGCTGTATGATGAGGGACATGGGAATTTTGCACCCCCTTTCATACTTGAAAGTCGATTCCAAGAAAATGAACATAAACTCTCACTGGTTATCACTATATTCTCACTAAGGTATGTCATATTAACTAGGCAAAGATAAAATATTCTTTTAAAAGTAAATTTTTATGACTTTTAAATCATGTGAAAGGTGAGGGACAGCAGATTACCAATTTTTGTGGAATCGCCCTCTATGAAATCAGTTGTTTATCAAAGGAATATATGAGATGTCTAAATTAACCCATTCCCTCATACAAACGCTTTTTCATGCATAGGCAAACAGAGTAGACCCTTATAGGAGCCGCCTGATCTGGGTCTTCTCTGTTTGCTTAATGGAATTTGATTCTAAAATTACTATAATGTTCCACCTTCCATATTTCATCATATTTTATCCATGTCAGAATATTCAGTAGGTGTTGAAATTTGAAATAATCATAGAACAGGGAAAGGATTAATGTAATAAATTTCATTTTTTGTAAGAAAACTGCTATTTCTTTATTTTTCCACCAAACTTGATGTTTTGACTACTCTAAGTCTCTTAAGAACAGTCTCATTGAGAAAAAAAGTGTAGTCATTACATAGGTTGGCAGAGAAATTTTAGTATTTAAATGTACACACTTTTATTGTGTCACCAGCAGAAAGGCAGTGTGTCACATAGGGATCATTTTTCCGTCGTCTGTCAGTCAGTCTTTCTGTCTCTGTCCGTCACACATTGTAAAGTTGAGATTTTAGGTCAGCCTCATCAGCAGGTGACACATGTGTTCTGTCAACACCTCTTGTGTAATAATCTATAGCTCTGGTTTATGTAGAGCAAAGGTTGAGACAGCCAGAACTTTCCAAATTTTCCAAAGACCTAGATCAGATTGCTCCAGTAGGAGCCATCTGATCAGGGTCTGCTCTGTTTGCTTATGAAATATTATAGTTTCTGCCATGATCAAAATTTCCTGTGTTCATGTGCCATTATAAAAAAAAGCAGGGTTTTCTCTTGACCCCTTCAAAAAGTCCAATTTTTGGGTTCTCTTGATCCCTTCTCAATAAAATAAAGAACAGACCCTCTTAACCCATTCCCACATAGGCTATTTTTAGATCCAACCTCTTTGCTTAATCTACCAAAAAGGAGCATTTACTAGAGAAAAGGAAGTTTTCAGAATTGTGCAGTTTTGAAACTATTGTGATAGAGCATTTGCTCCTGTGGAGCAAATGCTCTATTTATCTCAATGGTTTTACAAAGTGTCAAAAGGCGTCGGTATGTGGGAATGGGTTAATACTGAGAGTCATGTGTAAAATGTAAGGGTCATTTCAATAGAAATAGGGGGTCAGGGGAAAACCTGAAAAGTAATTAATTTTCATGATGTCATTATTCTTTACATAAATATGTCTACTTGTACCGGTACCATCTTATCAGGATCTACTGTATTTACTTGTGTAGAGATGTCTACTGGTACCGGTACCATCTTATCAGGATCTACTGTATTTACTTGTGTAGAGATGTCTACTGGTACCGGTACCATCTTATCAGGATCTACTGTATTTACTTGTGTAGAGATGTCTACTGGTACCGGTACCATCTTATCAGGATCTACTGTATTTACTTGTGTAGAGATGTCTACTGGTACCAGTACCATCTTATCGGGGTCTACTGTATTTACTTGTGGATTTACATCTATCTCATTCTACATTTTCTGCCATGGCTAAAATATCCTAAGTTTATATACCAATTAATAAATCATCAGCTAATACATATTCATGTTGTCCGGGTAAACTTTAAATTGTTACTACTAAGTACATGTACATTCATTATAGTTAAAAGAAATTATTAGAAACCAGATTTGCAACTTAGAAACTAGTTTATCATAACCTGCATCAGATCAGGTAAAGCCACTTATTCAGAGTTTTACAGGTATAAGCATTAATTATTCAATGTTTTGTGGGAGCATAAGCACTTGCTATTCAGTTTTGTGCCTGTATCATTTCCATCTTGCTTTGAAAACATACACATTTAAGCTTTTTTGACCATTTGAAATGTGTTCTTGTATGAAGTAGTAGTTTATTTGTTCATTGCCAAATACAACAGCTATGCAGCGTTGAGTAGCAGTAAGAAAGGTTCATTAGTGGTATAGTATGGGATTTGTATACATTATATAAATACAAATCCAATTGTAATAAATGCATGTAGAATCTTGTGAAACATATATCATTTAATATTATTAATATTAAATAATGACTTTACAAAACTGAATTTTCAAATGGATTATTTCAAAGTTTAAACAGGTCAAGCTTATAGTGAATAGTAAGGATTTTTTTCTAAGGAATAGAGTAACATGACAAACAGTACAGACCCTGATGAGAGGGCTTTTGTAGGAACCCTTTCATCTGGGTCTACACTGTTTGCAGAGGACATTAGTGACTCATGTCCCATACTGTAAGGGTTAATATGTAGTAAAATAAAAATGAGATTATTAACGCATGTATCATACCATGACCTGCAAGACTTTGTAATATATTTATTCCATTTTGCACTAAAGAATGTGAAAATGCTATTAACCCCTTCCCTGTTTAATATTCTTGTAAGGAATAATCATGATATTTATTAGCTGAATAGCAAACAGCAGGCCCTGATCAGACGGCTCCTACAGGAGCTGTCTAATCTGAGACTACTCTGTTTGCAAATACATTAAAAAGGTGCTTGTATGAAGGAAAAGATAACTGCTTATTACCAGAATGTGCTGGATAGTATGTTGCTGTTTATATCTGTCCCTCTCCCCATTGCTTCAACCCTTTACTCCATGAATATAAGAAATAATGGCATAATGCATATTAGTTGAATGCATTTTTATATTGGGATTTGAACACAGAAACTGTAGAATCAGGGTCCATGCTTATAAAGCTTTTAGTTGAGTCTGAGTTTCGTTCTCAAGCTTTTGATTGGTCAGATTTGAGTTCTCAAGCTTTTGATTGGTCAGATTTGAGCCAAAGGCTCAAATCTGACCAATCAAAAACTTGAGAACGATCTCAGACTCAACTAAAAGTTTTATAAGCATGGTCCCAGATCTATATATATATATGGAGTAAAGGATTATGTTGTAAAAAGTTGTCCTGCAAAAGTTACATGTACTCACCATTCTCCCTATCTGTTTTGATATGTGTATTCAAATCTAAAGGAGGTATTATTCAGATCACAATGTCCATTCAGATCACATTTCAACTTGACAAAATATGAGTTATTCACTTATTCAATCAAGATGACAGATATGGATACTGTGTGGGGTGGTTTTTCCCTTACAGTGACATCTTGTCTTCTCATTTTGCTTTAAGTGATTCAAGTGAAGGAAAAGATGAAGGAATTACAAAAGCTGAGTAAGTAAAAGCAGGTTTCAGCTATCAATAGTTTGATATAATGTTGAGCAATGCTGTGAGATTGACCTTCTGAGCTATACAGAGATTGTAGATCCAGATCAGTAGCAAGAAATTTGAAGTCTGATTAGGGTCTACACTAGGAGAATACAGTAAAACCTCTCTATAATGACCACTAAATTGTGTTAATTAGTTGGTATTTAGGGCAGGTGGCTGCTTAAAGCAAGGTGTAAGCAGCCACCTGCTTTTAACACAAAATACTTGATGTAATTTAGTGGTCATTATAGAGAGGTTTTACTGTAGATAGAAAATATTGCTGATGGTAATTGAAAGTTTAGACACTGATCAGACTGCATTTCTGGTCTTGATCTGCACAGTTTGCAAGGCCCAAAGGTACCTTTCTTATGGTGCTGTAGAACTGTTTTAGGTATATCACATGAACTTTAGCCAAAGTGTGTCTGAATTTAAAAAAAAAGCCAAATTTAAAGGTCGTAGAAGTAAAATGAACGAAAGGTTTAAACTTTCTCTTCATTTTTAGTGACATTTACAAACATTTGTGTAATATTAACCCTCTACTCCATAGGCTATTTTTAGACCCAACCTTTTTAGCTCACCTGGCACGAAGTGCCAAGGTGAGCTATTGTGATCGCCCTGTGTCCGTCGTCCGTCATGTGTCGTCCGTCATCAACTTTTTCTTAAAATGACATCTCCTAAACTGTTTGCTGAATTTTTACCAAACTTGGCAGAAATGTTCCTTGGGCCAACCTCTTCCAAAGTTGTTCAAAGAATTTGATTCCATGCAGAACTCTGGTTGCTATGGCAACCAATGTCCATAAAGAAGTAAAAACTTTAAAAAAAATTCTTGTCAAAAACTGTAAGGCCTAGGGCTACCAAATTTGGTATGTAGAATCATCTAGTGGACCTCTATATAGATTGTTCAAATTTTGCCCCTTGGGTCAAAATTGGCCCAACCCGAGGGTCACAAGTTTTACACAAGCATCATCTGGTGAACCTTTACTAAGATTGTTCAAATTATGCCCCTGGGGTCAAAATTGTCCTCACCCTGGGGGTCACAAATTTTACTGAAAACTTTAAAAATCTTCTTGTCAAAACCTGCAAGGCCTAGGGCTACCAAATTTGGTATGCAGAATCATCTAGTGGACCTCTACATAGATTGTTCAAATTTTGCCCCTGGGGTCAAAATTGGCCCAACCCCGGGGATCACAAGTTTTACAGAGGATTATAATTATAGTAAAAAGTTTAAAGATCTTCTTGTCCGAAACTGAAAAGCTTCTAAAGAGCTGTGATATTTGGTATGTAGCATCATCTTGTGGAGCTTTACCAAGACTGTTAAAATTGTGCCCCTGGGGTCAAAATTGATAGGTAACATGACATCATTTAACCAGGTGAGCGATACAGGGCCATCATGGCCCTCTTGTTGAATAAATCTACCGAAAAGGAGTGCTAACTAGATAAAAGGATTTTTTTGTTTTTAGAGTTTTGTGATTTGAAACCATTGTGATAAATTGAGCATTTGCTCCTGCTATTATAGCAATGAATCTAATTAATATTCATGAGGTCATTATTTCTTACATAAATTTTCATGTAGTAAAGGGTTAATGAATATTCATGATGTCATAATTTCATACGTAGATAAAAGGTTATATTACAAACACACACTGTCTGTTCTGATTGAACGGGGAAAGGGTTAATAGATTTGCCACTAGTGCTGGAAGAGTTCTATCTGTTGGTATTCTGCAGATGTATTTTTACTTTTGCTATGATTTCGTTTTGCCGTTGACATTTACATGGTTATGTAGTCAGTGTAACATTTGATTTTGTCTGATTGTCTGAATGTCAATACTCTCAATAGATTTTTTTTTAATAAAAAAAAGAAGAGAGATAATACTAAAGTTTAACTTTTGATCATTGTTTAAGCTGAATAGATTTCCATTGGGTATTTAAGTAATCCTAATGAAGTGAACTGGGTAAACTAATTGCCACATTAATTAAGACCCCCCTTTGAAAACACAGGGGTATATTGATCACACATCTTGGTCCGTGGGTATACCAAATGGTTTCTAATCAATAACTCATCAACCTTTTCACCTACAGTCCTTGGATTTGATAGGGATATTGGTCATGATGAGTTGTAGACCTTTTTGATTCTGGGGTTTGTAGGTCAAATGTCAAGGTCAAATTTAAAGGTCAAATTTCAGACTGGAAGAATGGTTTCCAATTAATAATGCACTTTAGAGTTATGCCACTTCAGTTGGCAAAACGACTATTTTTATCATTTTAGCTTTGTCCGCTCTCTTACTTCAGCATTTTTTATCCGATCGTCACCATGAAAATATAATATCTCGGCTAAGTTCAGTAACCAGCTAAATGGTCATGGGTACTTGTAAATCACAGACTTTAGAGATAGAGACTTGATATTTGGCATGCATGTGTATCTCATATAGCTGCACCTTTTGAGGGGTGACATGTCAAGGTCATCCTTCAGGATCAAAGGTCATATGGGGGGTGGGTGGGGATAGTGTTTGTTAACTATCAGAGATAAAGACTCTGTACTTGACATGTACACTTAATTTATGAAGTTGAAGTATTTGAGAGGGACTGCGTTAAGTCAAACTTCAATGCCAAATCCCTAAAACTTTTAATCTTGACCTTAAACTTTAACTTTTAGAGATAATGACTCATACTTGGCATGGATACTCATCTCATTCTCATGAAGCTGTAACTTATGAGTGTAGCCATGCTAGTCCAGAGCTACAGATAATGTTGCGTACCCAAATGTTAAAATCGTCATTTCTCCACCAAACCCTATGTTGTGACCACTCTTTAGAATCGTCTCTTCGAGACCATTCTAAAGAGTGGTCACAATATAGAGGGATTGGTGGAGAGAAACACAAGTTATTCTTGAAAATATTTTAATTTACGCATCTTATCTGGACCTCTGCTAGACTTCAGGGTAAAGATTATTGGTCTGCTACCATCTCTTGTTTAAGAGTTGAAACTTACTGAACTCAATAATAACTCATTACATGATTTCTAATTTCAGTGACTTCCTTATCTTGCCAGGGTTTATTGACTTCCAAGCAGATGAAGTGGTAGGTAAAAGTGTGTTTTTATAGTTCAACACAGGTTGGTTTCACATAATTTATAATTTAAACACCTGTTGGTTATTTGATATGTTATCTTGAAAAGAATTATTAATTCCCTGCTTCAATTCCGTCCATTATATTTTCTTAAACTTCCATTTCAAATAAACATTGTCTGTTGCAAGCCTGTATCTTTACTCCATGAATATTCATGTAAAAAATAATGACATCACAAATAATAATTGAATGCATTGTCATAATAGCATATGAACACATAAAAATTTGACCATGACAGAAACTAGAATAAGATATATATTATTTCATAAAGCAAACAGAGCAGACCCTACAGGAGCCATCAGATCTTGGTCTACTCTGCTGGCAAAGGCATAGGAAGGTGTATTTATGGAGTAAATGTTAATGTAATGTCAACTTAATGCCTTGTAGATTTTTATCTGGATCCACAATGCTCGCAGTTAAGTCATTTTTCCAATATTTAATTTATGTCCTATTTACTGTAGACTTTACGTCTATTGCATTGGTTTGATTAATAGTTACATCAACATGAACCCTTTACTCCATGGATACACCTTTTAACACCTTTGCAAACAGAGTAGACCCTGATCAGATGGCTCCTGTAGGAGCCATCTGATCAGGGTCTGCTCTGTTTGCTTATGGAATAATGTATATCTAATTCTATATCTGTCATGACCAAAAAATACCTTGTTCATATACCATTATAAAAATTCAATTAAGATGTTTTGATGAAGTATAGGGTTAACATTTCATATATTGGCCTTTGTACTGATCTTTGTTTATATGTTGTTATTACAGGACCTCACCTCCGCATTGACAAAGCAGATTACACTGCGAGCTCCTCTTGTCTCCTCCCCCATGGACACAGTCACAGAGGCACAAATGGCCATAGCCATGGCGGTGTGTATCATTAGTATTTAACCCTTTCCCTCATTAAATGCTTTTTTCCCACATTCGCAAACAGAATACACCCAGATCAGACAGGGTCTGCTCTGTTTGCTTTCGGCATGATATAGATCTGATTCTACAGCTTTGTCAAAGCAAAATATTACCTTGAAGAATTTATATTATAAAACTTCAGCTTATAAAACTTGAGCTTATAAATATTCATGATGTCATAATTTTCTTACTTGAATATCAAACAGGGAAAGGGTTAAGCCTGTTTAACAAATTATTTCAGAAAAATTCTATTTCAGTTTTTAAATTTGATTTTTAGTCTATTTCATGTCAAAAATACTTTTTGATTGTCAAGAATCACCTGAAGCATTCTTAACCCTTTGAAATAATGACATCCTGAGTATCTATACTAGCTGATATTTTATAACGGTATATGAATACAGAATTATGGTCATGGCACAAACTGTAAAGTTAGATCTACGTTATTTAGTGAGCAAATAATACAGAAATGACCAGACATTTCAAACAGAAGTTGTCTGATCTGGATGTACTCAGTTTGCATAGGAGTTAAATGACCTATCTATTGAGTATAGGGTTAAGGTTGACCCTTTCAACAAGTAAGATTGGAGATAGAATTAATGATATAAATTCTTTAGATTTTGATAGGGTAAAACCTTTTGAAATTTGAGCACTTCTTCATTGTATGTACTCAAAGTATTTGCTTAGCAAACATAAAATATTGCTTTCATTTTGTTTATTCTATATTAGAGTTTACTGAGTGTCAGTTCACAAAGTTTAATAAAAGCCAATTTTAAGTGTACTGTCTGCTCTACCACAGCATATTAACCCTTTATCTGATAGATGCCTGTTTCACACCTTTGTAAACAGAGTAGACCCTGATCTTAGGGTTTGCCTATGGACTTCTTGTTTCCACTAAAGCCAAACAATTACGTGTTTATATACTATTATAAAGATTCATCTAATAATTATTAATGATGTCATTATTTCGTAAATAAATATGCATCAAGTAAAGGTGTCGAGCTCAAATATAAACCTCTTTATTAAAACATACAGTTGGCTGCATACCAATACAGGTTTTGTTATGAATGAAATTCTAAACCAGTCGTACTGAAGATACCTTTCATTGTAAACATGTTATTTATGGGAATAGGCTGGGTGGGTACTGATTCAAATTATTTTGGAGAAGGAATGATAATTAGTATTCATTATGTCATTATTTAGTACATGAATATTTATGTAATACAGGGTTAATAATAAGTAAAGTGAAATTGAGTAATGTTACATGCAACTTTTCGCTCAACTCTTTCCACATTTGAGGCGAATTATTTATTGCTATTGCAAGCAGTTGTGATCTAGATCCAAACTATTTGACACAGTGATTGTATTTTGGAAAAGAAGGGGTAGAAACTTAAGTGTTTTGGCTGAGGTGAATTACTTTGTGTTTAAAGAGTCAACAGTTTAACATCTTTGCATATGGAACTGGCTACTACTTCACAGACGGACCTTTTATATGCATGAAGTCACACCATGAGAAAAGATAACTTCATCCTTTCCCTGATAGACAGCTTTTGACACAGAGTAGACCAAGATTGGATGGCTCCTGCAGGAGCTGTCTGATCAGGGTGTGCCCTGTTTGCTTATGGAATAGAGATCTGATTCTACAGTTTCTGCCATGACCCAAAACTTTATGGGTAAATAATAAATATGCCATTATGAAACTTGATCTAATTCAAGATATCATTTTCTCGCTTCTCAGCCGTGCTAGATAAGCTGAGTTACTAAAAATAGCCGTACTAGAAATCCTTTTCTGGAACACCCCGTTACTAGTGTACTCATACGCACGATTGGGTAAAATCAGTACAAGGAAAGGAACTCTTACAGAATTATACCAACATTTCTATAGGCTACAACCTTATGATTTGAAATTAATATAAGTAATTAGCACGAATATGAAATTCTATTTATCATATAAGCACTTTAAAAGCCTATTTAATTAACCGAAGACGTTGTTTTGTAGTCACTCAGTCATTTATATTTTACGCCAAAACGTAACGTTTGTGGTTGTCATAACAAATGACATCATTTTGGTGTCACGCCTAAAGTTATGCTGCAGTTTGTTGCTATTAGATATGGAAGTCGTATTACGCAATGTAAAGTAGTACTTCACAAAATTCGTTAATTTACTTGGTTTTAGGGCGTATTTCAGCGAGAAAAATAAGCATGGGTTTTGTTAAAGCCGGGGGGTTCTATACCCTCGGTTGGTCTGTTCCTATCGGAACAGACAAACCTCGGGTATAGAAACCCCCGTCTTTAACAAAACCAATGCTTGATTTTATTAATCTTGTACATGAATTTTCAACAGGTAACCAGTTAAGAGCTAATATGAGTCAGTATCATTAAAAGCTTATCAAGCATATCAATAAACATTTGTAACTGTCAATTAGAGTGGTAGTTTAACCCTTTCCTCCATAAATACGCCTTTCTACGCCTCTGTAATAGGCACTTCTTGAAACCATTGTGATAAATAGAGCATAGGAGCAAATTCTCTATTTATCACAATGGTTTCATTACTACATAATTCTAACATTTTCCTTTTCTCTAGTAAATGCTCCTTTTAGGTAGATTTATTCGAAGAGGTTTTGCCTAAAATAGCCTATGAGGTAATGGGTTATTCATGGAAATATTTTTATATTTCTCCACCAACCCTGTCTAGTTTGTACTCTTTGAATCACTATTTCTTTTGGGTGACTTTCTGGTTAATACAGCATATACCTTGTTAACAAAGACCAGATTTTAGATGAGTACAAAAACCTTTGTGCTGCTATCATTGACCTGGCTCACATTTGCAAACAGCTTGGATCATTAGTAACTTGGCGTCTCATCAGGATCCAAACTGTTTTGACACCTGGTCAGAAGTTTCTAAAAGCTTAATCGAACTGGAAGATTCGATTTGGACGGACATTATTTTGTCTTTCTACGCCTCTGTAAAAAAAACCCTGTTGAAACCATTGTGATAAAAAGAGATCTGAATTATGACCATTGAACACTTAAAATGGGGGGGGGGGGGGTTCAGCCCCCTGGACCCCTGAACAGGGCCCCAGCTGTTAATTTCACACTCTTAACTCGTTCTGACCCTTGATAGGTATGAAATAGAACAGTCAGATCTATCATAATATCATAAGCAGACAGAGCAGTAGCTGTCTGATCTGTGTGCAAAGGTATGAAAAAGAACTTGCATGAAGGAAAGGGTTAACCCTTTCCTCCATAAATACGCCTTTCTCCGCCTCTGTAATAGTCACTTCTTGAAACCATTGTGATAAATAGAGCATTTGCTCCTATAATGCTCTATTTATCACAATGGTTTCAAACTACAAAATTCTAAAAAAAAAAGTCCGTTTCTCTAGTTAATGCTCCTTTTCGGTAGATAAGTGGTTGGATCTAAAAATAGCCTATTAGGGAATGGGTTAATATTGACTTTGTATTTTTATTTCAGCTGTGTGGGGGAGTAGGAGTTATTCATCACAACTGTACACCTGAATTCCAGTCCAATGAAGTTAGAAAAGTCAAGGTAAGAAGAGTACAATGTTTCTAATTTTAAACCACATGACACTTTCCCTGTTGCATGTTCATAGAAGAAATATCATGAATATGTTATAGCTGAAATTTTATAATGGCATGATTATGAATTTTTGATATATGTAGAATTTTTAGTCAGATTTTATGTCAAGCAAACAGAGCAGACCCTGCTCAGATGACTCCTACTCTGTTTGCAAATGTGTGAAACAATGTTAACCCATTCCTTCATATTGACACCTTTTGATGCCTCTGTAAAATCACCATTTGAAACCATTGTGATAAATAGAACATTTGCTCCTATAGGAGCAAATGCTCTATTTATCACAATGGTTTCAACACTACACAATTATAAAACCGTCCATTCCTTTAGTAAATGCCTCTTTTCAGTAGATTTATTTAAAGAGGTTGTATCTAGAAATAACCTATGAGGTAATGGGTTAATATGAGGGAAAGGGTTAACCCTTTTGCTGCTGAAGAATTTTCGTCTTCTACGATTATCGTACGCTTTAGGTTTCAAAGTCAATAACAATAGCAGAGTATCAAGCAGTTTAGATCCAAATGAGATGTTGAGTTACTCGGTGTCTGATCTGGATCCAGTGTCTGATCTGGATCCAGACTGTTTGCAGAGGTAATCGCTGATTTACTCCCCTAACCAGACTGGTTTCGGACTTTTCGAAACAGTGGCTATCGCGACGTATCTTCATTTGCAAACATAACAAACTAATTTCCATTAATTATACACTAGAACTATTTATTTTATTTTTTCCACCGTGTTTTCATCACGTAAAGCCTTTCACTCCATTTAATCAGTTCACTTACGATACAAAAGTAATCAGCTGTTGAAAATACTGAGTCCTAGTCAGTGCAGTCAGCAAGCAAAGAGCACCTGCTATAGGAAATCAAGCGTTCTGCTAGCCGCGAGGTTCGAATGTCAATTGTACATAATAACCGTTTTAATAAACGTGAGTTGGCCAGAATTTCAGCTCCAAATAAATTATTATTTCTCCTCCAAAAAGATACTCGTCCTATCGGACATGTACATCCAAATTTTTACTCGTCCTACACCACTTTCCACTCCTAATTGCGAGCGGACGAGTGAAATTTTCGAGGCCTGTATTTTTAGACCCAACCTCTTTGAATGAATCTACCAAAAAGGAGCATTTACTAGAGAAAAGCAAAATTTTGGAATTTTGTAGTTTGAAACCATTGTGATAAATAGAGCATTTGCTCCTATAGGAGCAAATGCTCTATTTATCACAATGGTTTCACAAAGTGACTTTTACAGAGTCGTCAAAGGTCGTCAATATGAGGGAAAGGGTTAATATATAACAAAGTACAAGCAAATAATTTCAGTTTTCATATTGCAAATGTGCTTATTTCAGAAATATGAACAAGGTTTCATCGTTGATCCAGTTGTCATGTCCCCAGAACACACTGTAAAGGATCTGGTTGAGGCAAAGAAGAAGTATGGGTTTTCTGGGATCCCAATTACAGCGAAAGGTCACATGGGGGAGAAGCTGGTGGGGCTGGTCACACAGAGGGATATAGACTTTCTGCCAGCAGAGGAGATGAAAACTGCAGTGAAAGAAGTGAGTCACTTTTGTCTTCTTTAGCAGGATGATAGTCATGGATCACTTCTTCGTCTATCTGTCTGTCCATCCATCTGTCTCTGCCTAGCATTTTTCGTTACTTTTACAGACAGCTGACACATGTGTAACTTTGACCACTCTTCTTAGCCTGATCTTGATATACACTGTATATATTGGTATTACTGATACTCAGCAAATGACTGGTACCCAGCCTGTAGGAACTGTGATCAGTGTTTGCTTATGAAATAGCATAATTCTGTCTTTGTAAAAAAATTCCCTTGTTAAGGATTTCTTTATAAAATTCAGCTAAGTAATATTTTCTGACCAGAATATTCATGGAGTAAAGGGTTTAACCCTTTCCCTCATATAAATGCTTTTTATGCCCCCACAATGAGGTGGCATATAGGGTTGCTCTTGAATGTACGTCCGTACGTACGCACATCTAGAAGAACTTGTCCGGGCTCTTTCTTGGAAAGTATTTGTACAATCCTCACCTCACATGTTTGTGGCCATTATATCTCGGTCAAGTTCGATAGCCATGTAAATCGCTTCAGTCGTTGCATACTTTACATATTTTACATAAATGTTCATGTCAGAGCATATATCAATTTTATGATGATAATGGCCCTTACTTTCTCTGACAAAATATCTGAAGTGGGGGCATCAGTGTCCTATGGACACATTTCTAGTTCATGCCTTTGAAAACAGAGAAGACCCAGATTAGACCACTGCTATAGAAACAGTCTGATTAGGATCTGCTCTGTTTGCTTATGAAATTTTATTAGATTACTCTTCTACAGTTTCTATCAATATCAAAAATACCTGTGTACATATGCCGTTATAAATATTCAGCTATCAAATAGATTAACATTGATTACGAATTTCAATACCTATTGAATATTCATGGACAAAAATGTTATAATAAAATATGTTAAGGTGGAACATTATAGCTGTTTCAGAAACTAAAGAAACATATCTTACGAATTCCATTAGCAAACAGAGAAGACCCTGATCAGGAGCTGTCTGATCTGGGTCTACTCTGTTTGCAAATGTGGGAAAATGTGTATATATGAAGGAAAGGGTTAAGAGACAATTACTACTTAGTTTGCAAAGAGTTAAGTGTATAGTTGCCTTCTAGGTGATGACCCCATTTGACCAGTTGGTATGTGCGCCATCAGGAGTCACTCTCAAGGAAGCCAATGTGATACTACAGAAAAGCAAAAAAGGTAACAGTGCTACTCAATGAAAGAAAATTGCACCATGCATATTCTTGATTTTGAAAACAGTGTAGACCTAGATTAGCCTATCACCCTATGCATTAGGGATACAGGACCTGAATTAGTGACTTTTACAGAGGCGTAGAAAGGCGTATTTATGGAGGAAAGGGTAAAGCAGCCATCAAAAAGAGGTCTAGTTATGGGTCTGTAAGGCAGGTGGTAACTTTATAGGAGCTTTCTGCATTACATTTCCCAGAATTAAGCAACCACCTCTTTAAGACTACTGTGTTCAATAAATGAATGGCCGCATATGATGGCTTCTACTGTAGATCAATTCCTTTCTCAGTGATTTACTGTATTTGTTGATGATAACAGAGGAACTAATTAGTGTGTGTGTGTCCAGATGGGAACTAATACCTCACAATTAGTGTTTAAGTACGCTGCTATTCATTCTGTATCTATTTTTCTTTGTCTTTCAGGTAAACTGCCAATCATTAATGACCAAGGGGAATTAGTAGCACTCATAGCCAGAACAGACACAAAGAAAAACAGAGAATATCCACTTGCTTCCTTAGATGAAAAGTGAGTTCATCAACTTCCTTTTACTTTTATGAACAAGAGAATTTTTTTAAAATTGCCAAAACTGTAGACTCATATCGTTTATTTCATAAACAAAGCAGACCCTAATCGGCTGACTCCTGCTGGAACCTTTTGATCTGGGTCTACTCTGTTTAGGATGGCGTTAAATGGTATATATATGAGCATGAAGAGACATCCTTTTAACTTTACAGGTATCTGTCGGGTAACCTTTTAGCTCTCCCATTTACACGTTCCCTCCCTTTACAGGAAGCAGCTACGTGTTGGGGCAGCAATCAGTACACATGACAATGATAGAGTGAGGGCAGAGATGTTGGTTCAGGCTGGAGCGGACTTCATCGTTCTGGTAAGCGGCAACAGTGTGAGTTTTACATTGGTCATTAAAACATCAAGGAAAAAGTGGGGAAAGGGTGAAAAAAAAATCCTCTCTATGTAAAAAGTAGAGAAAGTAATGGGAAAAACTTCTTGTCTAAGGAAAAAGGGAGGGGAAGTTCTTTCTACAAAAGAAGTGGGAATCATATAAGAAAAACTTCCTTTCCTAAGTTAACCCTTTCTTTCATATAAGCGTATTTTCAGGAGCCGTCTGATCAGGATTTGCTCTGTTTGCTAATGAATTTTGAAAGATCTCTGTCTTTATTTTCTGAAATGGCTACAATATTCCACCTTCTATATTTCATTATAACTATTTTGTCCATGAATATTCAGTAGGTATTGAAATTTGGAATAAATATAGAACAGGGAAAGGGTTAAGACGGGGGAATGTTCCATATGATAGCATATATTAGTACACAAATTGTACCTTTTTCATATGAAGTTTTGTAAGCTGGTGCAGATTTTTTTTATTGTTCTGAAGTGTACAGCTTGAAAAATCTTTAAAAACATTTTGGGTAAAGCAATAAAATTCCTCACTTTTTCCTTGACTATTTCATTTTCTCGTTTAATGTTATAGAAGGAGTATTTATCCCTATACTCCATAAACATTCATGTTAGAAATAATGCCATGATTATTTTTGAATAGGTTTTATAATGACACATGAACACAGGAATTTTTGTCCACAGCAGAAACTTTCGAATCGGATCTTTGTTATTTCATAAGCAAACAGGGCAGACCCTCATCGGCTCCTGCACTAGCAGTCTTATCTGGGCCTACTCTGTTTGCAATGGCATTGAAAGATATATCTATGGAGTAAAGGGTTGTGGTATTCCTATTGTAAAATACTATAAATACTGATGTGAAATACTGGTCTATTACACACACTTTAAATATGTGAAGTTTCAACATACAATAGATACTTGTACTCGCTTTCCAAATATTATAATATGGTCCCTTAAAGGTTGGTTACAACTAGTGGTGTGACACGAGTACACAGAGGTAATACTACTAGTTAGGGCCCTAGAGTTATCTGCCCTTTTTTTACAGGGCCCTCTCCGAGTCAGTTTTCTAGCATCATTTTACTACTATTAGTATTATCTCTATGTACTCATGTAATATTACTAGTTCTTAAAACCTAACTCTTATTCATAGAAATTGACTTTCTAGGCACGGAAACAATGAATATAATATTACTTGATATAGATTCTTGTTGTGAATAGAACACACAATATTAATTAGCCCTTTATCTGACAGAAAAGCATGTTTATTCATGTGGAAACAGAGTAGACCCAGATCGGACAAGTCCTGTAGGATCTGTTTGATCAGGGTCTGGTTTTTATACGCCCGAAGGTAACTTCTGTCGTATTATGGTATGGCGCTTGTCCTTCTGTCCATCCGTCCGTTTACCGCATCTTTGTCCGCTCAATAACTATTGGGTGTGCAGTCTTCATACTTAGTAGAAAGGTTGGTCATGGCTAGTAGATGACCCTTATTGATTTTGAGATCAGTCTGAAAGGTCAAGGTCACAGTGACCTTCAACTCAGAAATCTTGTCCACTCAATAACTTGATAAGTATTTGGTGTGCTGTCTTCATACTTAGTAGGAAGGTTGGTCATGGCCAGTAGATGACCCCTATTGATTTTGAGGTCAGTTGGTCAAAGGTCAAGGTCACAGTGAACTTCAAATAAAAAATCTTGTCCTCAATAACTTGATAAGTATTAGGTGTACTGTCTTCATACTTGATAGGAAGATTGGTCATGGCTGGTAGATGACCCCTATTGATTTTGAGGTCAGTCAGTCAGTCAAAGGTCAAGGTCACTGACCTTCACTCAAAATCTTGTCTGCTCAATAACTGGATAAGTATTGGGTGTGCTGTCTTCATACTTACTAGGAAGGTTGGTCATGGCTAATAGATGACACCTATTGATTTTGAGGTCAAAGGTCAAGGTGACCTTCAACTCAAATTCATATTGTGCATGTTAAGACAGCACATACTTCGGGCGTATAATGCTCCGACACATGGGGCTCTTGTTTGCTTATGAAATAATGTTCTGATTAATCAGTTTCTGCCATGATGATAATACCCACTGTTTATATAACCATATAAAAATTAAGGTAATTGTTATTCATACTATCCTTAATTTTTATGCCCCCACAATGTGGTGGCAGATAGGGTTGCTCTTGTCCGTCCGTACACACATCTAGAAGAATTTGTCCAGGGTCTTTCTTGGGAAGTAATTGTCCAATCCACAACAATTTTTACACCCAGGTTTATAGCTTGGTCAAGTTCGATAGCCATGTAAATCACTTCAGTTGTTTAGGAGTTGCGGCCCTTTATTTCTTCTATAAATATCTTCTCCGGACTCTTTTTTGGAAATCGCAGTGCCGTAATTCCCAACTCACTCACTCACTTTTTATGCCCCCATTGACGATAGTCGGGGGCATATTGTTTTTGCCCTGTCTGTCTGTTTGTCTGTTTGTCCGTCTGTCCGTCTGTCTGTTTGTCTGTTTGTTTGTCAGCAACTTTAACATTGGTCATAACTTTTGAGCCAGTATAGATAGAAACTTGATATTTGGCATACATATGTATCTCATAAAGCCGCACATTTTGAGGGGTGCCGTGTCAAGGTCAAGGTCATCCTTCAAGGTCAGAGGTCAAATATATGGGTCAAATCGCCAACTTTAACATTGGCCATAACTTTTGTACCAGTAGAGATAGAGACTTGATATTTGGCATGCTTGTGTATCTCATGAGGCTGCACATTTTGAGGGGTGACATGTCAAGGTCAAGGTTATCCTTCAAGGTCAGAGGTCAAATATATGAGGGGGCATAGTGTTTCACAAACACATCTTGTTTGGAAAGTATTTGTTGAATCCTCACCAAACTTAACACACATGTTTGTGATCATTATATCTTGGTCAAGTTTGATAGCCATGTAAACCACTTCAGGTGTTGCATACTTTACATACTTGACATACATGTTCATGAGCATATATCAATGATGATTATGGCCCTTACTTTCTGTGACAAAAAATCTGAAGTGGGGGCATCAGTGTCCTATGGACACATTTCTAGTTTAATTAATATTCAACATTCATCAGGTAACAGGGCTAATTGAGAACAAAAACTAGGAAATTGTATCAAATGCTATTCTCTATTTGTAATAAAAGTAAAGTGTTTTAGATCCGTTATGAAGCTTCTTTCAGTCATGCATGTTAAATCTACCACAGTTAAATCCCTCTAAATCAACCACTTTATGAGTAAACTTAGATGTCTTTAACCCTTTACTCCGTAGATCTATATATAGATATGCCTTTGAACGCCTTTGAAAACAGAATAGATCTGTAGGAGCTTTTTAGTCTGTTTGCTCATGAAATAATATACATCTGATCATATGTCATTATAGATATGTTATTAATATTCATGGTATAATTATTTCTTGTATGAATAGTTTTGGAGTAATGGGTTAAAAGCAAGTGGTTGCTTAATGCAGGATGGAAGTAATGCAGAAAGGTCCTGTAGGAGCTTTGATATAAACTTTGTCCTGCATTGAGCTGCCACCTGCCTTTGACACATAGAATTAGACCTCTTTATAGTGGTTGCTTAGGAGGAGTTTCGCTGTAATGTCCTTGCAAAATCAGTGATTGTACTTGGTAATACTTTATTGCAGGATTCGTCACAGGGTAACTCCATTTACCAGATAGAAACGATTAAAGCGCTGAAGAAGAATCATCCAGGTTTGCAGATTATTGGAGGAAATGGTAAGTGAAAGTGTCCTCATGCTTGAAGATTATTATGTAAAGGACTTTTTCTGGATCCAGTGCAGTAAAACCTCTATAAACTGGACTTTCAAATTACTATCAATGCCAGCCTTTGTACGCTTTGCAAACAGAGTAGACCTATAGGAGCCGTCTGATCACGGTCTGCTGTTTGCAAATGATATAATATAGATATGGTTCTGCACTATTTACCATGGCCAAACATTCCTGTTCCCATGTGTTATGTTAACAAATTAATCCAATTAATATTCATTATATCATTATTTGTTACAGTGAACCCTCGTTACAACTGAGGTGTTTGTTTCCTGACATTTTGCTGGTATAATGAGGTTTCCGTTATAACAAGTTTATATATGAAAGGAACCATATGGCCAGTGTTAAACTAACACCAACAGGTGAACGCTTAATGCAATACACAAGAAGTGCTAAAAGCTCCCTTTGGGAGAATTTTGCACTTCTTGTGTTTTGCATTAAGCGATCACCTGTCTGACTGGCATTGTACATATTTATTCAGTGGTTGTTTCAAAGACTTAACGGTAATTTTGTTTCAATGCATACTGTATCAATGTATAACGATGGTGCCATTGTGACGAATGCCGGTATAATGAGGATTCACTGTACATAAATATTCATGGAGGAAAGGGTTAAGATAGGTATATTATTGCACTCTGACATGGGTACAGAGTACTACGTTTTACACAATGTTACATATTTATAATAGCATTGTTCTTTTCATATACTTTGATATTTCTAACTATTGCTTTTATCTTCAGTTGTGACAGCTGCACAGGCAAAGAATCTCATAGATGCAGGTGTAGATGGCCTGAGAATTGGAATGGGAAGTGGCTCCATCTGCATTACACAGGAAGGTAACACAACTGTACAACAGCTGTTTCAATACATTTAAAATATTTTCTTCTGTACTGAGAGGGAGAACAGTATCAGTTACAAACTAGCTGAGGAAATAGATGCTAACACTAAAAAGCCTGCTTTGATTTAAAGAGGAAGTCCCTACAATGAATGCATATTTTCAATAATATCATAAAACTTGGTATTTGTTATGCTCAATCATTATAATGAAGATTGTCAATTTGAACTTATGTCGAAAAATGTCCCTGTGGTACAAAAAAAACAGATTTCATCAATACTTATATTTTTGTTCTACAGCAAAGTATTTTCGGTCTTTTCCGTTCAAATTTTCCTCATTTTGCCGATGATCACACGATCGCTCCATTGTTTATGTAACAGCTTTTCTCGGAAGTGGTCGGAGAGATATGAATAGGGCGAATAGATACGAAACTAAAACCCAACCCAAATAAAACTGAAACTTCGGGAATTAAACCGGGATGGTCGGTATCAAACACATGGATGTTTTGTCATTGTCAACGTTTATTAGATAGGTTTTCTTGCGATATACTACTTTTCAACATATAAACAAATAAATTTTGTATATTTTAGGTATTTTTGAAACGTGTCGAATGTAGGGACTTCCCCTTTAATTCATAAATACCCCTAACTATGCCTTTGCTTGATATTCACTGTTAATTACTGTACATAGATAATAAAATAATAGGTTATAGAACTTGTGTTAAAGGGAACAGACACATGACAAATTTTCCATTTTATCTGAAGCCATGCATTTGGTTAAACACAGCATTTCATCAAGGTCAATTCTATTTAACCCTTAACTTCATGAATATTAATAAGAAATACACTGGAGACCCGTTACAACGTGGTGGTCCGGGGACATAAAATTCAACCCGCGTTATATACGGAACCGCGTTGTAACGAGTTTTTTTATCTGGGTACTTACATAAACTTACATAAACCCCAATCTTCCTAAAATAAACTAATTTCGAACGAAACTGACTTATTTACTTTGTTTCCCCACCCACTCACATAGCTCTTTCAAATTCTATTGGCAAACAGAGTAGACCCTGATCAGACAGCTCCACTAGGAGCCGTCTGATCTGGGTCTACTCTGTTTGCAAATGCGTGAAAACACGTTTGTATGAGGGAAAGGGTTATACAAAATTACAAATTAAATCGAGTATGATTTCAAGCAACCAAGTATATTTCATAATACAAGCCTGTTGACGGGATGTAATTGCCTTTGGGCCTGTCAAACCCCTAATCCGATTAAACCTGCTGTGTAAAACAATAAACATGGCTGTCACTGTTTTCAGAAAACGAAAGGTCACATGTGATGTCGCGTGTGATTTGTTGGGGTTTTAAATTTCATTTGATTGGTCAAAGGGTACACACCCTTTTCTGTATTAGCATATAACCTCCAACCCCGCACCGAGTTAGGGGTTTAGATTTCTAATGATGTTTGGTTTTCATAATTAAAGTGCGAACTTTTGTGGCTTTGACAGTGAAAAAATTCAGTACACGCACATCTCAATTATACACACAATTAATTTGTAACGAAAGTTATGCAGTTAAGATTTTACTGGTTCCCGTGCTATTAGGGCATCATGCGCATGGTACGAGCCGGTAATCAGCTGTGTGTATTACATTCATGGCGGCATATATACGAGTTGATAGTTGTCAGTTTTTCACACGTAAGATTGTCTTCAATTGTTTATGTAGGGACCGGTGTTTGTTTTTATCCTTTAGCCTGCTGCTGGCGGATAAGTTTACCTAAGTTTATTTTATGTTTCATTGCGATATTCAATCATATTACTATAAATGAGGTATTTACAAAAAAAAAATTCGGCGACACAGACGACCCGCGTTATATCGGATACCGCGTTATAACGGAACTCCAGTGTACTATGATTATGAATATTGATTAGCTGAATTTTTGTAATGGCATTATGAACAAGAGACTATATTACCATAACATGCAGGAGCCATCTCATCTGTGTCTACTCTGTTTGCAAAGCTGTTAAAATGTGTCTCTATCAGATAAAGGATTAACATTATGCAAGAACAATAGTGTATACATTAAAACCTCTATATAATGGCCACTAAATTACATCAAGTATTTTGTGTTAAAGGCAGATGGCTGCTTAAAGCAAGGTGAAAGTAAAACAGAACGCTCCAATAGGAGCGTTCTGTTTTACTTTCACCTTGCTTTAAGCAGCCACCTGCCCTTAATACCAACTAAGCAACACAATTTAATGGCCGTTATAGAGAGGTTTTACTGTACATGTATTGGCAATATAACTACAAATGGTGCAGACTCAGATCAACTGTGATCTTTAGTTGAAGGTAGAATAAGCTGTTGAAAAAGAAATGTCACAGGTTTAAAGCTGGAAGAGATTAAACAGAAAGCTGTGATTAATATTTAAGAACTTCAATATTTGACAGTGATGGCAGTTGGTCGGCCCCAAGCAACAGCAGTGTACAAAGTAGCTGAGTATGCTAGGAGGTTTGGGGTACCAGTCATAGCAGATGGGGGCATCTCCACTGTAGGACATCTCATTAAGGCACTCTCACTAGGAGCATCTACTGGTAAGACCAGACCCGAGGTATCTGATTGGTGGAATGTTGAGCTTGATCGAAATCTGACCAGTCATATGCTCTAGAATGAACTAGGACTCAAATAAAAAGTTTTATGACCTCGAAGCCAGGATAAAGATATGACCTTCATTTGGACAAAAGCAGTTTCAGAAAATGATACACAACAATTGTAATTTTGTTCAAGGGAGGAAATTATAACTCTGTGATATGTTTAGAAACATTAATACATGTATTATTTTGAGCATTTTATGAATTTAAACCTTTACCTCTTGAAAATTCATGTAAGAAATAATGGCGTCATGAATAAGAAATAATGGCGTCATGAATAAGAAATAATGGTGTCATGAATAAGAAATAATGGCGTCATGAATAAGAAATAATGGCGTCATGAATAAGAAATAATGGTGTCATGAATAAGAAATATTGGTGTCATGAATATCAATGATACTGGTTACTTACAGTGATGATGGGTTCAATGTTGGCTGGTACATCAGAGGCCCCTGGGGAGTACTTCTTTGCGGATGGTGTCCGCCTGAAAAAGTATCGAGGAATGGGTTCCCTGGATGCAATGGAGAAGCACCGCAGTAGCCAAAGCAGATACTTCAGGTAAAAGATAATAATCCACAGTATATAGGAAGGGAAGTTTGCCCCATGACAGACAAAATAACCGTTTTTGCTATTATGTTACTGTCAAAAAAGTAAAATGTTGGTTTATTTGTCACCGCCTTTGATAAAAGTACCTTGATTAGATATAAACTCCTGACAAGTTCTTTGCATTTCTCTTTCGTTTTTTTTATGCCCCCAATGGCGGGCATATAGTTATCACATTGTCTGTCCATCTGTCCTTCCATCCATCCCAAATTTCGTGTCCTTTCTATAACTTTTTATCTGTGAATGGATTACAAAATAAACTGGCGGACGTTGTCGTGTGGCTAATGCGCTCGACTGCAATACCAAGGGTCATGGGTTCAATCCCCCGCCGGACCAAGTCCTTCGGACGAGACTATAAACCGAGGTTCAATATATCTGCTTTACACTGGGCATCTAAAAGAACCAGAGGATCTCATTCGATAATAAGAGTAGGGCATCGCACCCGGGTTTCTCTGTATCCTCTCCCCTCTCTTTGGGGCATCCAATAAGCCCATAGTGAGCAGAAACAGACGTTAATCAACACAAACAAACAAATGTTCACCACACAAAGACGATGTGTTACGTTCAACTCCCTGGTCCATGGGTCAAAGGTCAAGGTCACAGGGTACAATTACTTATATCCTTTTGAGGCATTTTGTCATGCGACTGTGACAGCTCTTGTTGTTGGCTTTTTTTAATGGCCCTGCATGGTCTGCACTGTTTATCATGGAAAATCCTCAAAAAATTATACCCAATTCGCACTGAATGAACTCCATTGTTAAATGATAATGAACCATTCCAGTATTCAAAGAGTAACTGATTGATACAGGATGTTTTGTTATCTCTCTGGCAGAGTGTCTAATAATTTGGATTCTGATTGGATGCTGACACTTGACTATAAATGAATTCATCCATAGCATGAAAGAGCTAATCCCTTACTCCATGAATATTCATGTAAGAAATAACATGTATGAATATTTATTAGCTTAACCCTTTCTTTCATATAAATGCCTTTTCATGCATTTGCAAACAGAGTAGACCCAGATCAGATGGCTCCTATAGGAGCCATCTGATCAGGGTCTGCTCTGTTTGCTAATGGAATTTGATAGATTTGTTTCTTTAGTCTCTAAAATGACTGCAATGTTCCACTTTGCATAGTTCAATATAACTATTTTGTCTGTGAATATTCAGTAGGTATTTAAATTTGTAATAATATAGAACAGGGAAAGGGATAATATTTATAATGGTATATGGACAAGAAAACTTTTAGCCCAAGTGATAACTGTACATCAGATCTATGTAATTTCACAAGCAAACCTAGCAGACCCTGATCAGATGGCTCCTACTGGAGTCGTATAATCTTGTCTACTCTGTTTGTTAAAGTGTTGAAAGGCGTATCTATGCAGTAGAGGGTTAATAATCTGGATCTTTGTATGGACTCTGAGCTCCAGATAAGGAAGTATTTCATATGCAAACTCTTCCTTTCTCTACCACACCCTATGTTGTGACTGCTCCCTAGAATCATCTTAACCCTTCGCTTGCTATTCACGTCAATATACCTACCTGTAAATAGTGAAGACCCAGATGAGACAGCTCCTGCAGGAGCTGTCTCATCAGGGTCTGCACTATTTACAAGTTGATTGTGTAACCAGTGCACTCCACAGCAGTGATTGCACAGCCAAATACTTGTACACAGTGAAGATATATGTAATTATACAACAGGGCATGGGTAAAGAAGGAGAAATGTATTTTAAAATTCAGCAAGAGAAGGGTTAAACAAACAATTAAACTCTTTACCTGATAGAAATGCTTTTTTCACACATTTACAAACAGATCAGATAGCTCTTGTAGGTGCGGTTCTGCTGTATTTGCTTGTGACTTAATCTAGATCTGATTCAACAATTACTGCCATTGTCAAAGAATCCTGTGTTCATATACCATTATAGATATCCAGCTAATAATTATTCATGATCTCATTGTTTGTTACATGAATACGAATGAAAGAAAGGGTTAATAAAGTAGTCAGTAGTTATGACAGAGTTTGATGTTAACTTGTATTTCAGTGAGAGTGACAAACTGAAGGTTGCCCAGGGGGTTTCAGGTTCCATACAAGACAAAGGTTCTATCCACAAGTTTGTTCCATATCTCATCGCCGGGGTCCAGCACGGCTGTCAAGACATTGGTTCCAGAAGTCTTTCACATTTAAGGTGAGTGAGAATGATGAAAACTATGACATCAGATTATATCCAGATCAAGACTGAAAGAAAAGACTGACATGATACCTCAAAAGACTGACATGTTGACTGATATGACTGACATCCCACCCACTACTGACAGGGTGGACGGGATGTGTTAAATACTAATGGAAAATTAACTGAATTTTTTTTTACCTTGTTAGAAACTATAGAATCACATCTACAGTAAAACCTCTCTATAATGACCACTAAATTACATCAATTATTTTGTGTTAAAGGCAGGTGGATGCTTAAAGCAAGGTGAAAGTAAAACAGAACGCTCCTACAGGAGCGTTCTGTTTTACTTTCACCTTGCTTTAAGCAACCACCTGCCCACCAAACCAACTAATTACCACAATTTAGTGGTTGTTATAGAGAGGTTTTACTGTATATTGTTTCCATAAGCATACAGAGCTGACCCTGCACAATACAGGAACCATTTGATCTTGGTCTACTCTGTTTGAAAAGGTGTCAAAAGGCATTTATATGAGGGAAAGGGTTAACAGACTTAGGTGGACAGCTAAACCATGCCATGGCTTAACTCAAAAGTTTGCAGCTCTATGATATAAATATACATACCGAGTACAAAGTTTCTATCTCTAAATAGTGTCAGTTTGGAACTCTTTGTTCCTGCATAAAACTACCACCTGTTTTTTAAGACCTGACAGTAAGACTTGATTGAAGAAAGTTTATTGCTTTATCCAGGTCTATGATGTACTCAGGAGAATTGAAGTTTGAGCGAAGAACAACATCAGCACAGATAGAAGGAGGTGTTCATAACCTACATTCGTAAGTATTGCTGTTGGTCATGAAATGCAAGTTCATAATTACCAAAAAATTAGCGTCTTATGTACTGCCTAGCCTTGGTCCTTCTCATGCTGAAAAATAATGTCTTCTCAATTTCTGATTTGCTGAAATTTTCATGGACTTCCTATTCGTTCCATCCTTTTAGAACCTATTGATAGAGAGTCGAACAACTTAACCCTTTACTCCATGAATATTCATGAAAGAGATAACATCATGAATATTAATTAGATTAATTGTTATTACAGCACATGGACACATGAAATTTTAGCCATGGCAGAAACTGTAGAACCATATCTGTACAATATCAAAAGCAAACAGAGCAGACCCTGATCAGACGGCTCCTATGGGAGCCGTGTGATCTGGGTCTACTCTGTTTGCAAAGGCATAGAAAGGCGTATTTATGGAGTAACGGGTTAAATCTTAATGAGACGTCAAGCTACTTGGTGTCTCATCTGGATCCAGGCTGATTGCAAATACCAGCCAAGACGTGCTTAGCATGAGAAGGGTGAAAAATGGTATAAACAAATGTGTGACTCTCATTGCATATTACAGTTTGCACTAAAGATGAGACATAGTATAACTCATGTCGTCATGGTTATGTCAATAAAGAAAAAAGTGTAAGAAGGGGGGGAGGGATTATTTAATTTGTCAAGTGACTGTTTTAAAAACAAGTTAGTAGGAGTTCTGTTGGTTGGTTTGTTGTTGTTGGTTTTTTGTGTCTGGGGTGTCTGTGAACTCAACTATTTACACAATTTCATGAAGCTATATTAGAAGCTTCATTTTCAAGAGGAGCTGGTTATGACCTCCTGATTATTCAAAGTAATTATTAACTCTGACAAGCATCTGTGTGGGGGTATAAATCACATCCAGTTATACTTGCAGTTGTAGATTCAATTTTTCAGTGGACTAAAGGTTAACCCTATCCCTGTTCTATGTTTAGTCATTTTAAGAGACAGCTCCTATGGGTCTACTCTTGTTTGCAAATATGTGAAAACATGATTAGTTTATGAGGGAAAGGGTTAATACAACTTCAAAATACATGTATGTATAGCAACAAAAGTATAAACAGTATAATTGTGGGCAAGACAAACCATCTGACTTGGGTGGCAGGAAGAAATATACACATAGTACTAGTCTCGACTAGGCAGACATAACCTGAGTTTGTTTTTGACTTCAGTACATGAAACTAGTAACAATACTAGATACACTGGAGATCCGTTATAACGCGGACCGTTTTACCGCGGTATCCGATATAACGCGGGTAGTCTGTGTCACCGAATTTTTTTTTGTAAATACCTCATTTATAGTAATATGATTGAATAGCGCAATGAAACATAAAATAAACTATGGTAAACTTATCCGCCAGCAGCAGGCTAAAGGATAAAAACAAACACCGGTCCCTACATAAACAATTGAAGACAATCATACGTGTGAAAAACTGACAACTGTCAACTCGTATATATGCCGCCATGAATGTAATACACACAACTGATTACCGGTTCGTACTATGCACATGGTGCCCTAATAGCACGGGAACCAGTAAAATCTTAACTGCATAACTTTCGTTACAAATTAATTGTGTATATAATTGAGATACGCATGTACTGAATATTTTCACTGTCAAAGCCACAAAAGTTCGCACTTTAACTATGAAAAACAAACATCATTAAAAATCTAAACCCCTAACTCTCAGTGCTGGGTTGGAGGTTATATGCTAATACAGAAAAGAGTGTGTACCCTTTGACCAATCAAATAAAATTTAAAACCCTAACAAATCACACGCGACATCACATGTGACCTTTCATTTTCTGAAAACAGTGACAGCCATGTTTATTGTTTTACACAGCAGGTTTAATCGGATTAGGGGCTTGACAGGCCCAGAGGCAATTACATCCCATCAACAGGCTTGTATTATGAAATATACTTGGTTGCTTGAAAACATACACGATTTTATTTGTAATTTTGTATAACCCTTTCCCTCATATAAACGTGTTTTCACGCATTTGCAAACAGAGTAGACCCAGATCAGGGTCTACTATGTTTGCTAACAGAATTTGAAAGAGATATGTGAGTGGGTGGGGAAACAAAGTAAACAAGTCAGTTTCATTCGAAATTAGTTTATATTAGGAAGATGGGGGTTTATGTAAGTACCCAGATAAAAAAACTCGTTACAACGCGGTTCCGTATATAACGCGGGTTGAATTTTATGTCCCCGTACCACCGCGTTGTAACGGATCTCCAGTGTACTTACCAATATCCACAGAAAATGATTAGTTTGAGTGGCAAGGTTCCTTGAAGGCTTCTTGATTACTAATGAAATATAGCTATACCTAAAGAAATGAAGCTATGGAGGGGTATGTAGGAATCACCAGGTCAGTTCTCCATCCTGCTGTTGGTCCATTCCATCCATTGATTGGTCTGTTGAGTCAAATCAAGTATTAATTTCTTGTCCACAACATTTCTCAGCAACTACAGGCAGGGTTTCAGTGAAACTGGGAAGCTACATTGTCAAGATGAGGTGGCATAATTTAATGTAGCCATGTTGCAGTTGAATGATTTGTCACTTGAGTTATGGTCTCTTGATTATTCAACTATTTTCTTCAATTGTCATTTGACAATAACTTGGCAATGAGTGCTTGTATATTCGAATGGGTTCGCAGTCATATATAACTGTTTTTGAAGTACAAGGTACTGAAATGTATTGTTCTTGTATACGACGGATTCAGAACTCTAGTAGATAATGGTAGTATTTATGAAATCTAGGTTAAATATTGTCTGTATTACTCTGCAAAACTGTATCTTGGTGCTGCTTCTTTGAATTGCCTCTCCAAGGCAATTCTGTTGAGTACCAACAGGGCGAGTTTGACTGAGAAAGAAAAGATTTAGATGTATAAGTACTTTTATATACAGTAGAAACTGACTTAAGCGACATAATTTATTGAACACATGTATCAACCCTTTCCTTCATATAAACGTGTTTTCACGCATTTGCAAACAGAGTAGACCCAGATCTGATGGCTCCTATAGGAACCATCTGATCAGGGTCTGCTCTGTTTTGCAGTGGAATATGAAAGATTTGTTTAGGTTCTAAAATGGCTACAATTTTCCACCTTCCATATTTCATTACAACTATTTTGCCCATGAATGTTCAGTAGGTATTGAAGTTTGGAATAAACATAGAATAGGGAATGGGTTAAGCTGATTGCATAATGCAGGGCAAAACTTGAGAAGAAAGCTCCAATAGCAGCTTTCTGCATTACTTATGACCTTTATTAAGCTATCAACTGTCTTAAAGACCCAGATTTTGATCTTTTTAATGGTTGCTTAAGACAGGTTTCACTGTACAGCTATCTGTTGTGTTTGTATATGGAGTTTATGTCTTTCTCTTTCTGTCAGTATTTTGGCTATATAATCAACTGGTGAGTACAGAGTGTGCTAAAAGAATACAGATGGCTGGAGTTTTTACCTGGATCAACTGACACCCCTTGTCTCTACACAAACATCATTATTCATTGTAGTTTTGTCCAAGATTGTAAAAATGACATGTCTTCATCTGCCTTCACTCTAACACCAACTGTATTGTAACACCCTGGTTTTGTAATCAGTTTAATTGTCATTAAACTTTGAATAGCCACTGTACAATGGCATTTGCTTAAATCATTTTCAATGTTGTCTAAAATTCAGATGTATATGTTTCACATGATCTAGACAGCATTACAGATAGGGAGAGAAATAATCACTTGGACATATTTATGATGAAAGTAAGGCTGGAATATTTGAAGATATGAGCAATCCTAGGAGAATAGATGTCTTATGGGATATACAACGCATATAGACATTGACTATTTGAGCTAGAATTTTAGATAAGTGGAGTAACTAGCAAACCTAAGTAAAATGATTTTGATATTTCTCCATTAACCCTTTCCCTCATATAAACATGTTTTCACACGTTTGCAAACAGAGTAGACCCAGATCAGACAGCTCCTATAGGAGCCGTCTGATCAGGGTCTGCTCTGTTTGCGAATGGAATTTGAAAGATCTGTTTCTTTACTTTCTAAAAATACAGCTTCCATATTTCGTTATTGCTATTTTGTCCATGAATATTCAGTAGGTATTGAAATTTGTAACAAACACAGAACAAGGAAAGGGTTAAACCCTGCGATGCAACTACTCATTGGAACCACGTCTCCCAAGGCGATGTCAATAACTAGCAGTTTGGTAGAGTTTGACTGTGAAATAAGAGATTTGCTAGATCTGGACACATCTTATCTAATCCTGTGAACCATCTGAAGTGCGCTTCTTGTTAGGGTTGTCACTGTTCGATAATCAGCAACAGGGTTTGATCATTTAATTAACCCATTCCTCCATAGGCTATTTTTAGACCCTATCTCTTTGAATGAATCTGCCCTCAGATATCATGGTTGGTCTTTGTGGTCATATGTTTTCTATGACAGCATTTATCACTTGCAGTGATACTTTTTGAGGACCCTCCTTGTTTAGATAACATTTTTTTTTGTCAATTGTCTTTTTTCTCCTTTATAATAAGACTTGCTTATGAATTAATGCTCCCTTTTATGACTATCTAGTCAGTTTACCACTATGTGTACCTATGTTAAACTGTATTTACCTGTGTTAACATATCTTATTAAAACAATAATCACAGTTAAATCAATAAGTCCTTCTGGGTTGATATATTGACACCATATAGCTTAACCCTTTACTTCATATAAATGTATTTTCACGCATTTGCAAATAGAGTTGACCCGGATCAGACAGCTCCTATAGGAACGGTCTGATCAGGGACTGCTCTGTTTGCTTTTGACATGATATAGACCCGATTCTACAGATTTTGTCCAAGAAAAAAATCCTTGAAAAGTTTACATTATAAAAATTCAGCTTATAAATATTCATGATGTCATTATTTCTTACATGAATATTGAACAGACAAAGAGTTAAACCTTATCCCTGCTTACTGTCCAAAGTCCCATTGAAAAACAATCCTGATGAAACACCAAGTTACTTGGCGTCTGAGCTGGATCCAAGCTGTTTGACACTTGGTCAGTAGTATCACAACAGCTTGTGTCGTGGTGATTGGTCTGTAGTGTCACAAAAGCTTGATCAAGATGGAAGTAGATTGAAATTGCGGCAGATCCAAATTTGAGCAGACATTAATTTTCACAGAGGGGTAAGGGTTAAAATATGTGAGGAGTGTATTAAAATATAACAATTTATAATTTCTGGTCGATAGAGTTTGCTAGATAGAGTGGCACTAGTGGCTGCCTTGCTTGACACTCTGCATATGAAGATTGATAGGACTAATTGGCCTGGTATCTGCATTACAATCAGAACGAACACATTAACCCTTTATTCCACTTTTGCAGAGTAGATTGAGATGAGACGACTCCTCTAGGAGACATCTTTATTCAGTGTTTGCTCTGTTTGCTTATAATACATGTACAGTAGAACCCCTCTAATGTGACCACTTAATGAATCGACATGGGTGTCTTCATAAGCAGGTGGTTGAAACACAAAAAGGCTTCTACTGTGTCAAAGTACTCTTTCAAGGTGTCCCTAGAAGGCAAAATAAATGACTGAACAAGCTACCAATCAAATTTAACCAACCTGCCACTGTGCTGGATATAATGTGTATTGGATCCTAATGTCATTGTGTAGGATATTTTACACAATGTTTGATATTTGCGTATTAAATAGACCCTCATTATTTGAAGTATGCATTCATAATACACGGAATTCCTGATTAATAGTACTGTTACACTCCAGTCAGTTTGTCCCACCATCCCTCAATATATGTTCCTGCATGATGAAAAAATGAGTGTTTCTAGCCAGAAATTTATATACAGACGTATGTATTGTACTTTCACCCCATACGCTCTTACCATTCAATGGCATGCCAGTGTGGTTGCAAGATGGTAGGTCATACATCCTTAATGCTAAAGTATAGATTTCTCTTCATACTCTACAGTCCCCAGTACTTAACCCTTTCCTTGTTGCATACTCATGTAAGAAATAATGACATCATTAATATTGATAGGTTATTTTATAATGACATACTAACACAGGACATTTTGGCTTAGGCAAAAACTGCAAAATCAGATCTATATTATACCATAACTTAATATGCAAACAGAGCAGACCCTGATCAGACCTCTCCTATATCTGGGTCTACTCTGTTTGCAAATGCGTTAAAAGCTGTTTATAAGGGAAAGGATATATTCCTGTTGAACTCTCATTGTTTCTTTGGGAGGAAAATTTAACATTCAACTGCACATGGTTGGCAAAGGTGAACAACATACGTGCAGGCTGTTAACATTTGTTACTTAACTCATGTGATATCTAACCTTTTCTCTGTTTCCCTGTTAACAATTCCATCTGATATGCAGACAGCAAATGTCTACTACATATCAGGAATCATAGTCTTCTCTTGTAATCTTGTTGGGTTATCATGTTATGAAACTGTTGCATGCCAACATTTTCAAATGTTTTTAGCTGTCCTACGTTTAGGAAAAAAGTTTATCATTAAGTCATTTGAATAACAGAATGACATACAATAGAGGATGTTGGGTGGTGTACACGTTAACCCTTTCCCTCATAGGCTATTTTTAGATCCAACCTCTTTAAATGAATCTACCCAAAAGGAGCATTTACTAGAGAAAAGGAAATTTTTTAGAATTTTGTAGTTTGAAACCATTGTGATAAATAGAGTATTTGGTTTAAAAAAAATTACTTTAGAGGCGTAGAAAGGCGTGTTTATGGAGGAAAAGGTTAATCAGAGCTACAGATAAGGGTACATATCAAATGCTAAAATTGTCATTTCTCCACCAAACCCTATACTGTGACCACTCTTCAGAATTGTCTATTCGAGACGATTCTAAAGAGTGGTCACAGTATAGGGTTTGGTGGAGAAATAAAGAAACAATTCTTAAAAATGTTTAACTGTACGCATCTTATCTGGACCTTTGATTAACTCTTCACCTCTTGAATATTATTGTCAGAAAGAAACTATAATTATGCTCACCACAAGGTGGGAGGCATGTAGCCTTTCTCTTGTCCATTCACCCATATGTATGTCTGCCCGTAGGTCCAAATCTTGTGTCTTAACTCCTCATTCACCATTGGGGGGGATTTACTTTCACAGATGAACAGGATTGATATGAAGATGTATCTATAGATTGGAAGTTTTGCTCTGGCCATATTTACCAGAGTTAGGGAGATTTGAACTTCACTCTAGTTATTTGCTGCACTTTTATATTGGTGTTATGAATAAGGGAAGTTTTTTACCATGGCAGAAACTAGAATTGGATCATTTCCTATGTGTTCTCTGTCTACTCTGTTTGCAAATGTGTTAAAAGACGAAATCTATGAAGTTCAGGGTTAAATGTCTTAGTTATTTTATGACAGAAATCATTTGATGATAAATAATATATTATAGCCAACATAAACAAGCAAGCATTCCCTTCAGTGCAACAATGAAATTGATGCATTCAGCATCTACTGTTTGCATTGCTTATGGAACCAGACTGTTACAATGTTAAGCCACGTGTTAGGAAGTGATAATTATCTGAAAGCACGAATGAAAGACATTATTCTGTGAGTGTGCCCATGTTAGTTTGCCGTCTGTCTGTATTAAAATTTGTTCTGTTGAAAGTAGTGATGTAGTTTCCCTTAATATTTGATAGAGCAGTTTTAATGGATTACCCAGTGTAGTTAACAGGAAATGTCTTCAGATCTACCCATTTTGTTCAATGCAAGGTAAATTATCCTGGAATATCAGCATAAATATGCAGCTGTTTGTTTTGCTTGCTTTGCTTATAGCTGACTTTTGGTCTAAATGCACACTGCTTCTATTGCCTGGCAAAAGGTGTAAATTAGTTTAGGATGATGTTAGTAACTTGAAAAAAAGAAAAGAAATGGTAAACTTCCTGAGTACTTAAATCTTGAATTTTCTTGATTTCCACAATTACTGTTAACTTGAAGAACATATTTGATCAAGTGCCATCACTGCCATGTGTATATACATGTATATATATGTGAAAAGTACATCTATAGGTTGGTAGTTTTGAACGAAATCTATTCATTATCAAGGGAAAAAATCTGACTTTTGTAATATGAACAGCAATTGGAAATATAAAATCAAAAGAATGGGTAGGGCAGATAGATTTACCCTTGTCTGTCTGTCTGTCCATCTGTCTGTCTGTTTTTTAGCTCACCAGAGCACAAAGTGCTCAGGGTGAGCTTTTGTGATCGCCTGTTGTCCGTCGGCGTGCGTCGTCCGTCGTCCGTCGTTCGTCGTTCGTCGTTTGTCGTTCGTCGTTCGTCGTCCGTCGTCAACAATTTGAACCTTTAAAAATCTTCTCCTCTGAATCTACAGGGATCTCAACTTTCATCTTTGGCACATAGCATCATATTCAGGTCCTCTACAAAAGTTATATAAATTATGCCCCTGGGGTCAAAATTGACCCCACCCCAGGGGTGCCTTGTTTTCAATAGAAACATATAGTAAAACTTTGAAAATCTTCTTCTCTGAAACCAGAAGGTTCTCAGCTTTCATAATTGGCACATAGCATCATGTTCAGGTGCTCTACAAAAGTTATATAAATTATGGCCCGGGGGTCAAAATTGGCCCCGCCCCAGGGGTGGGCAGTTTTCAATAGAATCATATAGTGAAATCTTTGAAAATCTTCTCCTCTGAAACGGGAAGGTTCTCAGCTTTCATATTTAGCACATAGCATCATGCTCAGGTCCTCTACAAAAGTTGTATAAATTATGGCCCCAGGGTCAAAATTGGTCCCGCCCCAGGGGTGGGCAGTTTTCAATAAAAACAAATAGTGAAATCTTTGAAAATCTTCTCCTCTGAAACTGGAAGGCTCTCAGCTTTCATATTTGGCACATAGCATCATGTTCAGGTCCTCTACAAAAGTTATATAAATTATGGCCCCAGGGTCAAAATTGGCCCTGCCCCAGGGGTGGACAGTTTTCAATAGAAACAAATAATGAAATCTTTGAAAATCTTCTCCTCTGAAACTGGAAGGTTCTCAGCTTTCATATTTGGCACATAGCATCATGTTCAGGTCCTCTACAAAAGTTATATTATTTATGGCCCCGGGGGTCAAAATTGGCCCAGCCCGAGGGTTGGGCAGTTTTCAATAGAAACATATAGTGAAATCTTTGAAAATCTTCTTCTCTGAAACTGGAAGGCTCTCAGCTTTCATATTTGGCACATAGCATCATGTTCAGGTCCTCTACAAAAGTTATATAAATTATGGCCCCGGGGTCAAAATTGGCCCCGTCCCAGGGGTAGGCAGTTTTCAATAGAAACAAATAGTGAAATCTTTGAAAATCTTCTCGTCCGAAGCTAGAAGGTTCTCAGCTTTCATATTTGGCACATAGTATCATGTTCAGGTCCTCTACAAAAGTTATATAAACTATGGTCCTGGGGTCAAAATTAGCCCCGCCCCAGGGGTGGGCAGTTTTCAATAGAAACAAATAGTGAAATCTTTGAAAATCTTCTTCTCTGAAACTGGAAGGCTCTCAGCTTTCATATTTGGCACATAGCATCATGTTCAGGTCCTCTACAAAAGTTATATAAATTATGGCCCAGGGGTCAAAATCGGCCCCGCCCCAGGGGTGGGTAGATTTCAATAGAAACAAATAGTGAAATCTTTGAAAATCTTCTTCTCTGAAACTGGAAGGTTAGTCTCAGCTTTCATATTTGGCACATAGCATCATGTTCAGGTCCCCTACAAGTTTTTCCCAGGGCCGGCTAGTTTTCTGTAGAAACATATAGTGAAAACTTTGAAAATCTTCTCCTCTTGTTGTCTGGTGAGCGCTTCAGGGCCATTCTGGCCCTCTTGTCTGTTGTACATAATTCCAAGGGTATTGGATCTTGCCATGAAACTGTCAAAGAAGAGGTGATCATTACACACCTGGGGTTCAGTTTTATGATCTGCACACAGCACTAGAGTTATATCCCATGTCATATGCCATAAAGTCAAAAATTTAAATGGAGGCATGCATGTCCTATGGACACATTCATAATTTGAACCATTGTTAGTCTTTTCTAGATGTTTTGTACAAATGATTGAATTCTCCGAGATTGGAGTGATATTGAGTAATATGAGATCTAGAGAGAGAATTTAAGTGTTGTTGGGTCTGATAGCAAAATACTGTTTTTTGGCCCCTTTTCTGTTTTAGCTCATCTGAGCATAAAGTGCTCGAATTGAGCTATTGTGATACTGCTGTGTGTTTATTGTACATCCCTTGTAAACAACTTACTTCAATCTTTATCTCTAAAATGCCAGGGCTAATTGTCATTAACCCATTCCTCCATAAGCAATTTTTAGATCCAACCATTTTGAATAAATCTACCGAAAAGGAGCATTAACTAGAAAAAAGGAATCTTTTAGAATTTTGTAGTTTGAAACCATTGTGATAAATAGAGCATTTGCTCCTATAGGAGCAAATGCTCTGTTTATCACAATGGTTTCAAGAAGTGGTTATTACAGAGGCGTAGAAAGGCGTATTTATGGAGGAAAGGGTTAAAGTTCACAGAAATGGTCCTTGTGAGATCCCTTTTCAATTTTATTCAAGAGTTGAAATCCATGTAAAACTAGTGTTGCCATTCAACCAAATAGAAAACTTTTGATGATGTTCTTGTCTGAAACATTTGGACAGATTGCAGTATGATTTTACAGATAAACCTTAGGTGATCCTCTAAATAAATTGTTCAACTCACTGTGATTTGTTAAAAAATATACTCTTTGCAATATTTTAAACAGTCTTACAGAGCAACAGGTAAACATGCATACTCAAGTACTAAATTCGTCATTTCTCCACCCACGAGACAATTCTAAAGTGTTGTCACAACATAAGATTTGGTGGAGAAAATAGAGAAATTATTTTTGAAAATGTTTTAATTTAATTTTATCTTGACTAGTGGTCTTAGCACATGACCTATTGTCTCAGATAGCCCTCCATTTGTTTCATTACTTTGGGGGAGTTGGGATAAGTGCAATAGCAGTTGTTAGCCCATGGCTTATAGGTCTAGTTTGAACTTTAAAATATTGATCTGATTAAACCAGTTGGATATTTCAACTAAAGTTATTTTCCTTCTACCATGAGGTAGTGTGTACCCTTAAGTCAGGTGGTAGCATAATGGCAGACGAACGTAAAACTGAAAGCTGGTCTGCTAAACCCTTTATCTAAAGAATATCCACGCCAGACATAATGACAGTATGACTATAAAGTCTCATTATGATGCTATGAAAAAGAGTTTTAACCATGGCAAAAACTGTAGAATCAGATCATTAGGAAATTGAGCAGACCCTGATATGGTCCTGCTCTGTTAGCAAACGGCTTTATATATATATATACAATTGAACTTCGATATCTCGAACTCGGATAACTCGAACTTTGGGATAACTCAAACTAAAAGTTTGGTCCTTCCAAAATCTTACAATACAGAATAATTCAATTGCTCTAAAATGTATCAATACGCATAATTATCTAGAAACACATTTCACAGCTTAATGCAGTTCTACAGTAATGCTGAAAGCTCCTGCAGGAGCTTTCAGCATTACTGTAGACCTTCATTAAGCTATGAACTTGAGAAATTGTCCAGATTACAAATCGGATAACTCAAACCTCTGTTATCTTGAACTAATCTATACAGCCCCTTGAAGTTTGAGATATCGAGGTTCAACCGTATAAGGCATCTCTATGAGGTAAATGTTAAAGAGCTTTCTGCATTACTTTCAGTTTGCATTAGGCAGCCAACAGCCTCCCTATCATATTCACTAAATAGATGCTGCAAAGAGGTTCTATTGAATATCAACATGCTGATATTTTCTTTTCCAGCTACGAGAAACGCCTTTACTGAAGGACCCCACAAGCCAGTCATCCAAGAAACGATGTGCAATTTCCATTGCGGCATAGTCACCACTTCAGAGCATAGCCATGAAGCAAGCATTTCCACTTACTGTCATATAGAGTAGTCAAAACTACTGGCATCGATATACATGTGTCGATGTGGAACATTATTTTTCCATTTATTGACTGAATCTCTTTACCCCTTACTCCATGAATATTCATTTAAGAAAAAATGACATCATGAATTTTGGATTCGCTGAATTTTTATAATGGCATATGAACACAGAAGTTTTTTGCCATGGTAAAAATTCTAGAACCAGAACTACATGTACTTGTATATTATAGCAAAAAAGCTTGACCCTGATCAGATTTTTCCTACAGGGGCCATCTGATCTGGGTCTACACTGTTTGCATAGACGTTAAAATGAGTATATATGGGGTAAAGGGTTAATGTTATAAGGATGAACTTTTGTGGACCAATTCTATTTGAAATTTGCACACTAATATTGTTCTTAGCAGGATTTACCTAGAAGTGTGTTTAACCTGTTACTCCATAGAGATACCATTTAACGCCTCTGCAAACAGAGTAAACTCAGATCAGACAGCTCCTGAAAGAGCCGTCTGACAGAATCTACTCTGTTTGCTTGCTTATTAACACATCTATTTCTACGGTTTTTTTTCCATCTGTAAAGTTCAGCTACCATGCTTTTCTCTGACTTCTGTCACTCGGGTTTGAATCAAGATTTTTCTTATTTCTTACGGGGGTTAAGAGCAAATTTAAATGATACTTATATCATCGTATTTTAGGAACTCTGTATCCGAGAGATCCCTGAATTCATCTTTAAAATTAAGTCCTAAACACAGTGTTGAAGTCATATTTGGACATTTATTTTTCCAGTCAGTTTGCAATCCATCCTTATTGAAAAATGATGTGCCCCACTGTTCCTTACGTACATTTGCATTGTCATATGGACGCTATAAAAATTTATAAAAAGCTGAACGAATTAGCATGTAGAAAGTGCTTTTTCATTTGTTTCTTCCTTGTTACAGCTTGGAATAGAGGGTTATTTAGTGTATGAGTTTTTAAACACAATGTAATGGAATGATGGGTAGATTTTAGTGACTTTAGTTCAATCTGTCCTACCAAAGATCTTAAATAGAGTGACAAAATTTGAGTGAATAGCACAGTAATTTATATTCATGGAGTAAAGGGTTAATAGACCAAGTCCTTCTTTTGTAAATTGTCTTTCCTGTATTCGATATATTGATTGAATGCATGTGTTAATTTCATGGACTTTAGATCTTTATAATGACAGGCTGTATGTTGTGACATTTATTTTTTAATGCAAGGTAGTTTTCAATATCAAGCAGGGCTGAAAGTTTTCTAAAATATCTACTTGTCCAGTAATACTTTTGTCCTCAAAAGAAATGGTAAATGTTAAAAAATAGCATTTAAAACGTTGGTATTTTTACTTGTCCTGCATGAACAACACATCATGGTGAATAGACAAGTGGAATTAATATTGATAAATCAATTTTTTGCAAAATTGTCAAGAGAGACAGTTTGTCAAAGTGTTCTCAATTTTGACATTTGTAAACTATATATATAAACTCAGAGATTGGCAGTGGGGTTTGAAGGACGGGTCATGAATCTCCACATTTTGGTGTCGCCCATGAAATATTTAGAAGCTTTATCAGATCTGATATGATTTTTTTCTTAATTGAAGTTTTTGCCTTTTGGATTATTAACCCATTACCTCATAGGCTATTTTTAGATACAACCTCTTTGAATAAACCTACCGAAAAGGAGCATTAACTAGAGAAAAGGAAATTTTAAGAATTTTGTAGTTTGAAACCATTGTGATAAATAGAGCATTTTCTCCTATAGGAGCAAATGCTCTATTTATCACAATGGTTTCACAAATTGACTCTTACAGAGTCGTCTATATGAGGGAATGGGTTAAAACTAATTCCTTAATTCAAATTAGATACAGATTTTTATCAAGTTGTTGGTGACTTTAATTTAGAAAGTTTGAAATATTGTATTGTTTCAGAGATTAACCCTTTACTTCACAAGATAATGACTGAAATTTAATTTGTTAAATTTTATATTGACATTTGAACAATGGCAGGCACTGCAGAATTGGATCTGTATTATAAGAGCCGATCCTGATCAGATGACTCCTACAGGTGATGTTTGATCTTGGTCTTCTCAGTTGGCAAAAGCGTGAAAAGGTTTATCTATGGAGTAAAGGGTTAAGAAAAGTTTTGAACAGTCAGTCATGTATGAGATTGAATGAGTGTAGAGGTCTGTGTTGCTCCTACAACAGTAGGATTAGTAACATACATGGAACTTAATTTAATAATTCTTTGCATGTCAAGTAATTTTGTCGTCTGCAACATTTTCAAAACTATTGTTCTTTCTGATTTTTTTTCTCACAAGTTCAGCCTGAGCGACACACAGTTTGTATCTTAGAGCAGGTCCCATGTTTCATATTGTTTGGATAGGTCATAAATGGCAGGAGAATCTGCCGCTAGCATGCAAAGAGTTAGGTCTAAGAATACTCATAGTTTTTCTATGCTTTTCTAAAATAACAATGTTTGTGCTACAATATGCCTGTTCCTTTACTTAAGTGAATACATGTACATTACTATAGCAAATAGTATTGAATAGGATCCAATACATGCTGTCATCAAACGGAGCAGGCCCTGATCAGACAAGTCCTACAGCAGCTGTCAAATATTGGTCTACTCTGTTTGCTAAAGCATAAGAAGGTGGCATTATCGAGTAAAGAGTGGTGCATGTTTGACATTGTAATGTTGAATTTGTTACAACATTTGCTAACAGTTTTGATCCTGATGAGATCCCATGTCTGCAAGATCTGTGACACATGTCCACATACCTACGGGATCTTTTTTGCCATATATGTCGTCTGAAGGATTCTTTTATATAAGGGATGGAAATACAGAAACAAAACCTCATTTGCAGATGACATGATTTAACCCTTTCATCCATAAATACGCCTTTCTACACCTCTGTAAAAGTCACTTTTTGAAACCATTGTGATAAATAGAGCATTTGCTCCATAGGAGCAAATGCTCTATTTATCACAATGGTTTCAATACTACACAATTCTAACATTTTCCTTTTCTCTAGTAAATGCTCATTTTGGGTAGATTTATTCAAAGAGGTTGGGTCTAAAAATAGCCTATGGAGGAAAGGGTTATTAATACATGTATGCTGCAAGTTTAAGTTGTCTCGTTCCTTTGTTTCCCCTTAGCTTGCTTAGCAAATATTTTTGCAAGTAGGATATGTCTTCTAATTCAGAGATCAGAGGACTCCTGAAGTATGCAGCACACTTTTAACCCTTTACTTCATCAATATTTGTGATAAAAATGATTCTACGCCTTTGCAAATGGTGTAGATCCAGATCAGACAACTCCTAGAGGAGCCGTCTGAACAGGGTCTACTCTGTTTGCTTATGATATGATATAGATCATGTTCTACATTTTCTGTCATGGCCAAAATATCATGTGTCCATATGCTATTATAAAAATGAATCTAATTGATATTCATGATGTCATTATTTCTTGTATAAATATTCATGGAGTAAAGGGTTAAATAATACCAGAAAATGCCATGTATTTGGGAAACTGAGAATGCTTGATTAGATGAATATGATCATTTCCAACATTTTGTACAATTTTCATATTAAAGTGGGTATTGCAATAAAATGAAATTAAGTGCTTTTTCCAGTGTTCTACATTTTACTGTGTATAAAAAATATTGTTTACATGTTTTCTAGAACGAATCAGAGGTGTTACAAATTAAAGATGTTTATAGGTGTGAACATTTTTGCTGCGCATGAACATTGATAGTTTAGTGGTGCTGTATTTATGTACATATAGTTGACATAATTGCTTTTCCTAAAATAAAACATTTATTTCATTACTTCATTTGTTATGTTAATAAAAAGATTCTTAATTTGCTAAAAATACAATGTAAGTTTCACATACCTTGGAAATTGTTTTAATGAAATAAGCCGAACAGTGCACTGGGGCGTTGCAAAGTGTATACAGTCAGATAAGTACATTACAATTACAGGGATTAGAATCAAAGTTATAGGTCAAAGTGACTGTTGCAAAGTTATAGGTCAAAGTGACTGGAATTTTTGGCCAGGGCAGAATTTGTAGAATCATATCTATATCATAAGCAAACAGAGCAGATCTTGATCAGACAGCTCCTACAGGAGACGTCTTATCTGAGTCTATTCTGTTTGCAAAGGTGTATTTATGGAGTAAAAGGTTAAATCCCAATTTCCGTACACATGTCACTCTTTTCGAAACCAGTGCTGAAAAGTTCAAAACTGTTGCTCTAATTTCTGTGTTAACGCTTTCCCTGTTCAAATTCAAATTTATTCAAATTTCAGTACCTTCATAGACAAAATAGTTATACTAGTGAAATATGGAAATTGGAACATTGTAGCCATTAAATGATTTTAGAAAGTAATGAAACGGATATTTGGAATTCCATTAGCAAACAGCTGATCCTGATTTGACGACTCCTATAGGAGCCTCCTGATCTGGGTTTACTCTGTTTGAAAAATGCATGAAAGCATGTTTATATGAAGGAAAAGCTGAACCCTTAACAGAGACACCTTTGCAGTCAAAGTAGGATAGGTTATCTAAATAGAAAGATACCTATGCACTACCAATACATACTGTATGGTTTGACGAGTAGGATGACTACCGTATTTGAATGCATATAGTATTTATCCTAAATATTTGGATACCAAATCTCCTGCCTCCACCTTATTGTAAGACTGAATAAGTCTATCATTGTTTTGGTAAGTTTAAAGGAGTAACAATGGATGTAAATCCGGATATAACTGCTCATTCAGGGAATGTTGGTCACAACATGCTACTTGCCAATTTCTTGTTGCCACTTATGAAAAGGAAAATAATTTACATACACACCGCTCAGAAAGGTGTGGTTATTTCCAAACCAAAAATGGTAACGTCAGCGCAGGGTCTGTCATACTATCATACTTTTAGATGAAACAACTTGATAATTGCCATTTGCTAATTGCCATTCCTACTGTCCCATCATTGGAGTTTACTTCGTTAATCAACATGTTTTGTATCCTTTGATATAGATCTTTGGTAGTTGATAATTAATGTTATTCACTTAAAGAGATTTGCCATTTTAGATAGTATAATATGTAAATGGCAAGTAGCAAATGCAAAGAAGCAACTGGCAAGTGTCTGCTAGCAAGTAGCAACTAGAAAGTGGCAAGTAGAATGTAGTAATCGGCAGTCTGTTGGCAAGTAGCAACTAGAAAGTGGCAAGTAGCATGTGACAGGCATTCCATAAGTCAGATCTGGTTCAGCACTGTTCATTTTGTCAAGGTGGTTTGACCAATATAAAGGGTAATTGTGTTAGATATTTTTCTTCTTTATGTTTGAAAGTGTACAATACAGCTTTTGGTGTGAATGAATAAAGAAAATTTGCATTGTTTATAATGAATGAATAACTGAGTATAAGTGTTGAAAGCTATGTTGGGAAATATATGCAATATTATTGAAGGACAATAAAGCAAACATCTATCAAATGAATTCTCGTTTTGTTATTAATTAGTAACCTTTCAAACCTAAGTAACTTTTGTCAGCAAAAATGGTTGTCTGCCAGTTTTGATAGTATTGTCAGAGTGCTTAACCCATTACATCATAGGCTATTTTTAGACCCAACCTCTGAATAAATCTACCGAAAAGGCGCATTAACTTGAGAAAAGGAAAATGTTAGAATTGTGTAGTATAAAAACCATTGTGATAAATAGAGCATTTGCTCCTACGGAGCAAATGTTCTATTTATCACAATGGTTTCAAGAGGTGACTTACAGAGTCGTCAATATGAGGGAAAGGGTTAAGTGTTTTGGTTCTAATGAGGTTTGCTTGTGAAATTATAATAGATCCGACTGCAATTTTCACAAATACCACAACATCCTGTGTACATTATGCAATTATAAAACTTCAGCTAATAAGTATTCATGATGTATTCTTATATGAATATTCAACAAGGAAGGGGTTAAAACCACATGCTTATATATGCAGTAAGCGCCTATTAACGAATCCACAATTTTTTCAAATTTTTTGGAGAGTTTCAAAGATGATATGGTATGAGCTATGAAATAAGGAAAGGATGTCGACACGACACCAAACCGGGGTTTCCTTCACTATTAACTGTTTGCAAAGCTCTTTATAGGACACCCCTGCTTATCATGTATAGTCTTTGCTAAGTCTATGTCCTGTGTTTGGAGACCACAAAATGGTTAGATAAAATAGTTTGATAAAAAGGTTTAACACAAGTGACAAGTAATGATTTACAACCCGAAAGTAATGACTTTCGCCGTTATCAATATCAAGCTTGTAGAGAGTTTTAGAAAAATATTATTTGAAGAAATTGTGAATACACGATATCCATTCATGCTATCAGACCGGGGCAATGCCTTATAGACCAGTTATATGGTGATTCGACTTGAATTATAGCGTATTTCTATTTTGAACCTCAGAGTCAACCTGTGTCCTAGAGGGATTGGTTGTCACTTTGGCGAATCGTTGTAAAAGCGTGTTAATATTCTGAGAGAAAAAGAGATGACTGTTCATCAAGAGTGATGATTTCTTTGATAAATGAGACACAGTTTATGGAAATCGTTGGTCAAATAAGCTTTCAAGGACGAATTGAATCAACCCATCGGTTTTTAGCAGATTTCCGCCGGAGTTTAATACCTTTTACTTATTATATAGAGCGGAGTGTTCGCGAAAAAAATCGGGTTTTTTTGGTTGGGTCAGAAAACAATCTTTTGGTATGTTTTAGATACTTATGACATTTGATTAAGAAATAATGTATTTGTGATGGAGTTGTTGTTGTTGAGGCATAGCATGCGAAGGGCACCTGTGAGTAGAACAGGAGATATTGCCAAAAAACAATGTAACAAAGGGCTATAACTCCAAATGTATTGAAGCCAGAGTTATGGCCCTTGTACATGACACTTCCTCGCATTATGCTCTTTCCATGTATGAAGTTTAAATCAAATGGCATGATCCATGTAGGAGTTATCATCGGGACAAGAAAGTGTGGAGAAATGTGCAAGGAGCAATAACTCCAATATTATTGAAGCCAGAGTTATGGACCTTGTACATGACACTTCCTCGAATTAAGCTCTTTCCATGTATGAAGTTTAAATCCAATGGCATGATCCATGTAGGAGTTATCATCGGGACAAGAAAGTGTGTTTGTTTGTTTGTTTGTGTTGATTAACGTCCGTTTCTGCTCACTATGGGCTAATTGGACGCCCAAGAGAGAGGGGAGAGGATACAGAGAAACCCGGGCGCGATGCCCTACTCTTATTATCGACTAGTTTCTCTGGTTCTTTTAGATGTCCAGTGTGAAAAAATGTACAAGGAGCAATAACTCCAATATTATTGAAGCCAGAGTTATGAACCTTGTGCATGACACTTCCTCTCATCATGCTCTTTCCATAAATGAAATTCCAATAGCATCAGTAGAACAGGAGTTATGGATCGGACAAAAATGTAACGAAGGAAAATAACTCCAAAAGTATTGAAGCCAGAGTTATGGCCCTTGTACATGACAATTCCTCTCATGATGCTCTTTCCATGTATGAAGTTTCAATCAAATGGCATGAGCCATATATGAGTTATCGTCAACACAAGAAAGTGTGGAAAAATTAAAAGGGGCGACAACACCAATATTATTGAAGCCAGAGTTATGGACCTTGTGCATGAAACTTTCTCTAATCATGCTCTTTCCATAAATGAAATGTCATTCCAATAGCATCAGTAGAACAGGAGTTATTGACCGGACAAAAATGTAACAAAGAGCAATAACTCCAAAACAATTGAAGTCAGAGTTATGGCCCTTGTGCATGACTCTTCCTTTCATAATGCTCTTTCCATGTATGAAGTTTCAATCAAATAGCATGAGTCATATTGGAGTTATCGTTCGGACAAGAAAGTTTTAAAAATGTACAAGGGACAATAACTCCAATATTATTGAAGCCAGAGTTATTGACCTTGTGCATGACACTTCCTCTTATCATGCTCTTTCCATATATGAAGTTTCAATCCAATGACATTAGCCATATAGGAGTTATCGTCCGGACAAGAAAAAGTGAAAAAATGTACAAGGGCAATAACTCCAATATTATTGCAGCCAGAGTTATGGACATTATACATGACACTTCCCTAATTATGCTCTTTCCATATATGAAGTTTCAACCAACTGGCATCAGGCATATAGGAGTTATTGTCCGAACGTGTGGCGGACAGACAGACAACTCTCACAAACACAATATGTCTCTCCCATATAAATATTGGGTTGGGGTGCATATAATAATAGATATGATTCTACAGTTTCTGTCATAGCCAAAAATTCCGTTGTCCATGTGCTACAGATAACCCATTCCCTCATATTGACGACTTTTGACGACTCTGTAAAAGTCACTTTGTGAAACAATTGTGATAAATAGAGCATTTGCTCCTATAGGAGCAAATGCTCTATTTATCACAATGGTTTCAAACAACAAAATTCTAAACTTTTCCTTTTCTCTAGTTAATGCTCCTTTTCGTTAGATTTATTCAAAGAGGAAGTATCTAAAAATAGCCTATGAGGCAATGGGTTAAAGGTGCGTACTCAAATACTAAAAGGGTCCTTTCTCCACCATACCCTATGGTGTAACCACTCGTTAGCATCGTCTCAGAGAAATAAATAAACTGTTCCTGAAAATGTGTTAATTTACGCATTTTATCTGGAGCTCTGAATATAACAATCTAATTACATGTAGTACTCATGATCACAAAACAATTATTATGAAATATGGAAGCTGGAACATTGTAGCCATTTTAGAAACTTAAGAAACAGAACTATCAGATTCCATTAGCAAACAGAGCAGACCCTGGTCTGACAGATCATTTAGGAGACGTCTGATCTGGGTCTACTCCGTTTGCAAATGCGTGAAAACACATTTGTATGAAGGAAAAGGGTGAAGTAAAAATCTTTCAGGCCAATTTGGAGATATAGAGCCGCCATGATTCACCATGGTTTGATATAATGATATACACAGACATATATACAAATAGATATTTGTCAAATGTTTGACAAAATCCTTCAACATGTATTGGGGAAAAAGAGTGGACACAATGATGAGAGTTCTAACCTATTACCTTGAATTGTGACCTTGACCTTGGGGTATATATAGATTCTCAATCATTGGTCTGCATGCACATATAACATGATCCGTACTGTAAGAAAAGGCCTTCGTGTACTGGATTATTGCAGAATCTGATCAGATATCACATTTGAATATCAAAATCTGGCATCACATCTGAATATCAGTATATGATCAGGTATCGCATTTGTATATCAAAATCTGGTATCACATCTGAATATCAGAATCTGACGAGGTATCGCATTTGAATATTAAAATCTGATGAAGTATCACATTTGAATATCAGAATATGATCAAGGACTGCAATCAGTAATGTGTCTACTTATATTGCAAATGATCCGAGTATTGAACCCGATCAGACATCAGAAAAGTATACCCCTGGGTATCCTTTTTCACAATGATTAGGTCTGATATAATGATATACACAGACACATATACACTGAGTCAAGGTCAAAGAGACAATGAAAATGGCACACGATACTTTGCCATCCTAAGATGAACTCGCACACCAAATTCAGCATTCCTATCTATCGATCTGCTATTAAGTCAATCCCCTGCTGGGGACCTAGACTTTTATCTCGGGTAATATAGGAGATAAGCTCCAGATAAGCTGTACACAGACACCCAGATGCACGGAGTCTATGTAAAGGTTACAGAGACCTGGCAATGGTATGACCGTATGTATAACTTCCCATTCCAAGATGTACTCGCACACTAAGTTTGGCATTCCTATACCTGCATTAACACATGAGATATGCTCAGGACAAGGTTTTATATAGGTCAGATGTCAAGGTCAGGGACCTGATTCAAAATGGTACGAGACACTCTGCAATCCTAAGATGTACTCATACACCAAATTCAACATTCCTACCTCAAGTAATATAGGAGATTTTGTATCGGGTTATTCGTCGTTTTAACAATATTTCAGTCATATCACGACGTCCAGCTAATTACAGGTGGAGGAAGATCCCAGAGGTTCTTCCGTGCACGGAACAATGCAATGTTTCGTGCACAGAAGAGCATCCGAGTAGCATACATTCTAGTAGCAAGTCCCTGATTTCAACCACAGGGGACCGTCACACTAAAGTATGAACCTCGACAGAAAAAGAATGTATGAACACTAGATATATAGACTGTATATCTAGTGTTCATATAATTTTTCTGTCGAGGTTCATGCTTCATTGTGACGGTCCCCTGTGATTACAACCGGTTGCTCACGTGAGCCATAACGGAACGCAAGAATGGCTATTTGCTATTCATGTGCGGCTCACTGGTGCGCGCTGCCATTTTGAATCCCGTTTCACGGGGCCGACTGTAAGACAGCATTCTAAAACACGTGGCCAATGACATATATTATCGATACGCAAGTATAACCAGGACTCGTGCCTGCTTCTTATTTACACAGACATAAATCTATGATATTCTGTATCAATTGATATTCAAAATAATTAAAAGAAATCATAATATGTTTACCTTAATCCATACGATCAGCGCTCTCAAATATGTCGCTCTTCCATGTTCCGTGGAAAACCAAGGTTCTATCCGTTCAAATTTGATTGGCCTGTAATGAGTATCTGTCGTATAATTATGTAATTTACATATCAAAGAATACCACGGGTAATCATGCTTCTTTTTGGTTGGTGTCACATCGTGACTAGCTAATTAGTGTGTATAGCCAAAACGGAAGAGTATACATGTATGTACGTTGGACTGCTTCCACTTTGGAGATATTGGTCTTGGTTCCTTGGTCCCAGACTGATGCCACATACTCTACGGGCGTACCAGTGTCTTGTAGCAGATGGCTTTTATGTCACGTGGGCATGCTGACACAACAGAAATGACGGTGTGCTGTTTGCTTTCTTTGTGACTGCATCAATGTGACTGTTCCAACTTAGCTTGCTGTCAATGGTTACACCTAAGTATTTGGCCTTGTTGGACTGCAAGAGTGTCTGGTTGTGTATACTGCAGGATGCACAGATAGGTTTCCTCTTGTTGCTGATGCGTATCAATTCACACTTGGCTGGGTTGAACATCATCTGCCAGTCCTTCTCCCATTCCTGGAGGCGTACAAGGTATTCTTGAAGTGCAGCTGAGTCCTTGTCTGTGTTTATTGTTCTGTACAACAGAGTCATCTGCAAAAAGGCGTGCTTGGAAACTGACTTTATGTGGCAAGTAGTTAATGTACACCAGGAGTACGAGGGATCCAAGTACTGTACCCTACGGGACGCCTGATGTGACTGGTGCCGGAGATGATGTTTGTCTATCAAGTAAAACCTGCTGACTTCTGTCTCTCAGATAGTCCATGATCCATTCATAGGTTTGACCACGGGCACCGTAGTATTGTAATTTGATGGCAAAACGCTCATGCGGGACTTTGTCGAAAGCTTTACAGAAATCGAGCAGTATGTCGTCAATCTGTTGCCAGCTGCCAAGTCATAGATAGTGTTGGTTAGCTGTTTCTCGCAGTACCTCCTTTTCCTGAAACCGTGTTGACGGGCCGTGAGAATGTTTTGTTTCTCAAGATAGTTCATCAGGTGGCTGTGGACTATGTGTTCCATTGCCGTACAACAGATTGGAGGCTTTGCTGTGGTCTCCTTTCTTGAATAAAGGAGTAACAATGGCTCCTTTCCAATCAGATGGCACACAGCTCTGGTCATGAGAGGCTTGGAAGATGAGGATGAAAGCTGGAGAAAGTGGTTTATCCATCACCTTCATGAATATGGACGAGACCTGGTCGGGTCCGCAGGCTTTGGGCGGGTTCAGATCCTTAAGAAGTTTCCTTACCCCTTTTTCTTGTATGTGAAGTGGAGGAGTATCTAGATGTGTGCTTGGACCTATGCATGGGGGGGGGGGGGGGGGGTTAGCAGTATCTTTTTTTGTAAATACTGATGAGAATTGCCCATTCAGAATATCTGCCTTGGTATGTGCTTTAGAGTGGCACATTCCTTCATTCTTAAGCGGTGCTACACCAGAACTGTCACGCTTCATGCTCTTAACGTAGCTATACAGCTTCTTATTGGTACCATGCTCTGTTACCTTGCATTGCATTTTCCCTTGAATGTTGACCACAAAGTATTTATAGGTATGGAGGTATCAATTAAGTGCTTTTTCCAGTGTTCTACATTTTACTGTGTATAAAAAATATTGTTTACATGTTTTCTAGAACGAATCAGAGGTGTTACAAATTAAAGATGTTTATAGGTGTGAACATTTTTGCTGCGCATGAACATTGATAGTTTAGTGGTGCTGTATTTATGTACATATAGTTGACATAATTGCTTTTCCTAAAATAAAACATTTATTTCATTACTTCATTTGTTATGTTAATAAAAAGATTCTTAATTTGCTAAAAATACAATGTAAGTTTCACATACCTTGGAAATTGTTTTAATGAAATAAGCCGAACAGTGCACTGGGGCGTTGCAAAGTGTATACAGTCAGATAAGTACATTACAATTACAGGGATTAGAATCAAAGTTATAGGTCAAAGTGACTGTTGCAAAGTTATAGGTCAAAGTGACTGGAATTTTTGGCCAGGGCAGAATTTGTAGAATCATATCTATATCATAAGCAAACAGAGCAGATCTTGATCAGACAGCTCCTACAGGAGACGTCTTATCTGGGTCTATTCTGTTTGCAAAGGTGTATTTATGGAGTAAAAGGTTAAATCCCAATTTCCGTACACATGTCACTCTTTTCGAAACCAGTGCTGAAAAGTTCAAAACTGTTGCTCCAAATTCTGTGTTAACGCTTTCCCTGTTCAAATTCAAATTTATTCAAATTTCAGTACCTTCATAGACAAAATAGTTATACTAGTGAAATATGGAAATTGGAACATTGTAGCCATTAAATGATTTTAGAAAGTAATGAAACGGATATTTGGAATTCCATTAGCAAACAGCTGATCCTGATTTGACGACTCCTATAGGAGCCTTCTGATCTGGGTTTACTCTGTTTGAAAAATGCATGAAAGCATGTTTATATGAAGGAAAAGCTGAACCCTTAACAGAGACACCTTTGCAGTCAAAGTAGGATAGGTTATCTAAATAGAAAGATACCTATGCACTACCAATACATACTGTATGGTTTGACGAGTAGGATAGACTACCGTATTGGAATGCATATAGTATTTATCCTAAATATTTGGATACCAAATCTCCTGCCTCCACCTTATTGTAAGACTGAATAAGTCTATCATTGTTTTGGTAAGTTTAAAGGAGTAACAATGGATGTAAATCCGGATATAACTGCTCATTCAGGGAATGTTGGTCACAACATGCTACTTGCCAATTTCTTGTTGCCACTTATGAAAAGGAAAATAATTTACATACACACCGCTCAGAAAGGTGTGGTTATTTCCAAACCAAAAATGGTAACGTCAGCGCAGGGTCTGTCATACTATCAATACTTTTAGATGAAACAACTTGATAATTGCCATTTGCTAATTGCCATTCCTACTGTCCCATCATTGGAGTTTACTTCGTTAATCAACATGTTTTGTATCCTTTGATATAGATCTTTGGTAGTTGATAATTAATGTTATTCACTTAAAGAGATTCGCCATTTTAGATAGTATAATATGTAAATGGCAAGTAGCAAATGCAAAGAAGCAACTGGCAAGTGTCTGCTAGCAAGTAGCAACTAGAAAGTGGCAAGTAGAATGTAGTAATCGGCAGTCTGTTGGCAAGTAGCAACTAGAAAGTGGCAAGTAGCATGTCGTGACAGGCATTCCATAAGTCAGATCTGGTTCAGCACTGTTCATTTTGTCAAGGTTGTTTGACCAATATAAAGGGTAATTGTGTTAGATATTTTTCTTCTTTATGTTTGAAAGTGTACAATACAGCTTTTGGTGTGAATGAATAAAGAAAATTTGCATTGTTTATAATGAATGAATAACTGAGTATAAGTGTTGAAAGCTATGTTGGGAAATATATGCAATATTATTGAAGGACAATAAAGCAAACATCTATCAAATGAATTCTCGTTTTGTTATTAATTAGTAACCTTTCAAACCTAAGTAACTTTTGTCAGCAAAAATGGTTGTCTGCCAGTTTTGATAGTATTGTCAGTGCTTAACCCATTACATCATAGGCTATTTTTAGACCCAACCTCTGAATAAATCTACCGAAAAGGCGCATTAACTTGAGAAAAGGAAAATGTTAGAATTGTGCAGTATAAAAACCATTGTGATAAATAGAGCATTTGCTCCTATGGAGCAAATGTTCTATTTATCACAATGGTTTCAAGAGGTGACTTACAGAGTCGTCAATATGAGGGAAAGGGTTAAGTGTTTTGGTTCTAATGAGGTTTGCTTGTGAAATTATAATAGATCCGACTGCAATTTTCACAAATACCACAACATCCTGTGTACATTATGCAATTATAAAACTTCAGCTAATAAGTATTCATGATGTGTTCTTATATGAATATTCAACAAGGAAGGGGTTAAAACCACATACTTATATATGCAGTAAGCGCCTATTAACGAATCCACAATTTTTTCAAATTTTTTGGAGAGTTTCAAAGATGATATGGTATGAGCTATGAAATAAGGAAAGGATGTCGACACGACACCAAACCGGGGTTTCCTTCACAGGATGTCGACACGACACCAAACCGGGGTTTCCTTCACTATTAACTGTTTGCAAAGCTCTTTATAGGACACCCCTGCTTATCATGTATAGTCTTTGCTAAGTCTATGTCCTGTGTTTGGAGACCACAAAATGGTTAGATAAAATAGTTTGATAAAAAGGTTTAACGCAAGTGACAAGTAATGATTTACAACCCGAAAGTAATGACTTTCGCCGTTATCAATATCAAGCTTGTAGAGAGTTTTAGAAAAATATTATTTGAAGAAATTGTGAATACACGATATCCATTCATGCTATCAGACCGGGGCAATGCCTTATAGACCAGTTATATGGTGATTCGACTTGAATTATAGCGTATTTCTATTTCGAACCTCAGAGTCAACCTGTGTCCTAGAGGGATTGGTTGTCACTTTGGCGAATCGTTGTAAAAGCGTGTTAATATTCTGAGGAAAAAAAAGATGACTGTTCATCAAGAGTGATGATTTCTTTGATAAATGAGACACAGTTTATGGAAATCGTTGGTCAAATAAGCTTTCAAGGACGAAGTGAATCAACCCATCGGTTTTTAGCAGATTTCCGCCGGAGTTTAATACCTTTTACTTATTATATAGAGCGGAGTGTTCGCGAAAAAAATCGGGGTTTTTTGGTTGGGTCAGAAAACAATCTTTTGGTATGTTTTAGATACTTATGACATTTGATTAAGAAATAATGTATTTGTGATGGAGTTGTTGTTGTTGAGGCATAGCATGCGAAGGGCACCTGTGAGTAGAACAGGAGATATTGCCAGAAAACAATGTAACAAAGGGCTATAACTCCAAATGTATTGAAGCCAGAGTTATGGCCCTTGTACATGACACTTCCTCGCATTATGCTCTTTCCATGTATGAAGTTTAAATCCAATGGCATGATCCATGTAGGAGTTATCATCGGGACAAGAAAGTGTGTTTGTTTGTTTGTTTGTGTTGATTAACGTCCGTTTCTGCTCACTATGGGCTAATTGGACACCCAAGAGAGAGGGGAGAGGATACAGAGAAACCCGGGCGCGATGCCCTACTCTTATTATCGACTAGTTTCTCTGGTTCTTTTAGATGTCCAGTGTGAAAAAATGTACAAGGAGCGATAACTCCAATATTATTGAAGCCAGAGTTATGGCCCTTGTGCATGACTCTTCCTTTCATAATGCTCTTTCCATGTATGAAGTTTCAATCAAATAGCATGAGTCATATTGGAGTTATCGTTCGGACAAGAAAGTGTGAAAAATGTACAAGGGACAATAACTCCAATATTATTGAAGCCAGAGTTATTGACCTTGTGCATGACACTTCCTCTTATCATGCTCTTTCCATATATGAAGTTTCAATCCAATGACATTAGCCATATAGGAGTTATCGTCCGGACAAGAAAAAGTGAAAAAATGTACAAGGGCAATAACTCCAATATTATTGAAGTCAGAGTTATGGACATTATACATGACACTTCCCTAATTATGCTCTTTCCATATATGAAGTTTCAACGAACTGGCATCAGGCATATAGGCGGACAGACAGACAACTCTCACAAAAACAATATGTCTCTCCCATATAAATATTGGGGTGGGGTGCATATAATAATAGATATGATTCTACAGTTTCTGTCATAGCCAAAAATTCCGTTGTCCATGTGCTACAGATAACCCATTCCCTCATATTGACGACTTTTGACGACTCTGTAAAAGTCACTTTGTGAAACAATTGTGATAAATAGAGCATTTGCTCCTATAGGAGCAAATGCTCTATTTATCACAATGGTTTCAAACAACAAAATTCTAAAATTTTCCTTTTCTCTAGTTAATGCTCCTTTTCGTTAGATTTATTCAAAGAGGAAGTATCTAAAAATAGCCTATGAGGTAATGGGTTAAAGGTGCGTACTCAAATACTAAAAGGGTCCTTTCTCCACCATACCCTATGGTGTAACCACTCGTTAGCATCGTCTCAGAGAAATAAATAAACTGTTCCTGAAAATGTGTTAATTTACGCATTTTATCTGGAGCTCTGAATATAACAATCTAATTACATGTAGTACTCATGATCACAAAACAATTAGTATGAAATATGGAAGCGGGAACATTGTAGCCATTTTAGAAACTTAAGAAACAGAACTATCAGATTCCATTAGCAAACAGAGCAGACCCTGATCTGACAGATCATTTAGGAGACGTCTGATCTGGGTCTACTCCGTTTGCAAATGCGTGAAAACACATTTGTATGAAGGAAAAAGGGTGAAGTAAAAATCTTTCAGGCCAATTTGGAGATATAGAGCCGCCATGATTCACCATGATTAGGTTTGATATAATGATATACACAGACATATATACAAATAGATATTTGTCAAATGTTTGACAAAATCCTTCAACATGTATTGGGGAAAAAGAGTGGACACAATGATGAGAGTTCTAACCTATTACCTTGAATTGTGACCTTGACCTTGGGGTATATATAGATTCTCAATCATTGGTCTGCATGCACATATAACATGATCCGTACTGTAAGAAAGGGCCTTCATGTACTGGATTATTGCAGAATCTGATCAGATATCACATTTGAATATCAAAATCTGGTATCACATCTGAATATCAGTATATGATCAGGTATCGCATTTGTATATCAAAATCTGGTATCACATCTGAATATCAGAATCTGACGAGGTATCGCATTTGAATATTAAAATCTGATGAAGTATCACATTTGAATATCAGAATATGATCAAGGACTGCAATCAGTAATTTGTCTACTTATATTGCAAATGATCCGAGTATTGAACCCGATCAGACATCAGAAAAGTATACCCCTGGGTATCCTTTTTCACAATGATTAGGTCTGATATAATGATATACACAGACACATATACACTGAGTCAAGGTCAAAGAGACAATGAAAATGGCACACGATACTTTGCCATCCTAAGATGAACTCGCACACCAAATTCAGCATTCCTATCTATCGGTCTGCTATTAAGTCAATCCCCTGCTGGGGACCTAGACTTTTATCTCGGGTAATATAGGAGATAAGCTCCAGATAAGCTGTACACAGACACCCAGATGCACGGAGTCTATGTAAAGGTTACAGAGACCTGGCAATGGTATGACCGTATGTATAACTTCCCATTCCAAGATGTACTCGCACACTAAGTTTGGTATTCCTATACCTGCATTAACACATGAGATATGCTCAGGACAAGGTTTTTATATAGGTCAGATGTCAAGGTCAGGGACCTGATTCAAAATGGTACGAGACACTCTGCAATCCTAAGATGTACTCATACACAAAATTCAACATTCCTACCTCAAGTAATATAGGATATTTTTTATCGGGTTATTCGTCATTGTAACAATATTTCAGTCATATCACGACGTCCAGCTAATTACAGGTGGAGGAAGATCCCAGAGGTTCTTCCGTGCACGGAACAATGCAATGTTTCGTGCACAGAAGAACATCGGAGTAGCATACATTCTAGTAGCAAGTCCCTGATTTCAACCACAGGGGACCGTCACACTAAAGTATGAACCTCGACAGAAAAAAATGTATGAACACTAGATATATAGACTACATGTATATATCTAGTGTTCATACATTTTTTCTGTCGAGGTTCATGCTTCATTGTGACGGTCCCCTGTGATTACAACCGGTTGCTCACGTGAGCCATAACGGAACGCAAGAATGGCTATTTGCTCTTCCTGTGCGGCTAACTGGTGCGTGCTGCCATTTTGAATCCCGTTTCACGGGGCCATTTTGAATCCCGTTTCACGGGGCCGACATTCTAAAACACGGGGCCAATGACATATATTATCGATACGCAAGTATAACCAGGACGCGTGTCTGCTTCTTATTTACACAGACATAAATCTATGATATTCTGTATCAATTGATATTCAAAATAATTAAAAGAATATGTTTACCTTAATCCATACGATCAGCGCTCTCAAATATGTCGCTCTTCCATGTTCCGTGGAAAACCAAGGTTCTATCCGTTCAAATTTGATTGGCCTGTAATGAGTATCTGTCGTATAATTATGTAATTTACATATCAAAGAATACCACGGGTAATCATGCTTCTTTTTGGTTGGTGTCACATCGAGACTAGCTAATTAGTGTGTATAGCCAAAACGGAAGAGTATACATGTATGTACGTTGGACTGCTTCCACTTTGGAGATATTGGTCTTGGTTCCTTGGTCCCAGACTGATGCCACATACTCTACGGGCGTACCAGTGTTGTAGCAGATGGCTTTTATGTCACGTGGGCATGCTGACACAACAGAAATGACGGTGTGCTGTTTGCTTTCTTTGTGACTGCATCAATGTGACTGTTCCAACTTAGCTTGCTGTCAATGGTTACACCTAAGTATTTGGCCTTGTTGGACTGCAAGAGTGTCTGGTTGTGTATACTGCAGGATGCACAGATAGGTTTCCTCTTGTTGCTGATGCGTATCAATTCACATTTGGCTGGGTTGAACATCATGTGCCAGTCCTTCTCCCATTCCTGGAGGCGTGCAATGTCCTCTTGAAGTGCAGCTGAGTCCTTGTCTGTGTTTATTGTTCTGTACAACAGAGTCATCTGCAAAAAGGCGTGCTTGGGAACTGACTTTATTTGGCAAGTAGTTAATGTACACCAGGAGTACGAGGAGGTACGCCTGATGTGACTGGTGCCGGAGATGATGTTTGGCTATCAAGTAAAACCTGCTGACTTATGCCTCTCAGAAAGTCCATGATCCATTCATAGGTTTGACCACGGGCACCGTAGTATTGTAATTTGATGGCAAAACGCTCATGCGGGACTTTGTCGAAAGCTTTACTGAAATCGAGCAGTATTGCGTCAATCTGTTGTCTGTTGTTGAGACCAGCTGCCAAGTCATAGATAGTGTTGGTCAGCTGTTTCTCGCAGTACCCCCTTTCCCTGAAACCGTGTTGATGGGCCGTGAGAATGTTTTGTTTCTCAAGATAGTTCATCAGGTGGCTGTGGACTATGTGTTCCATTACCGTACAACAGATTGGAGGCTTGGCTGTGGTCTCCTTTCTTGACATAAAGTCTAACAAGGGCTCCTTTCCAATCAGATGGCACACAGCTCTGGTCATGAGAGGCTTGGAAGATGAGGATGAAAGCTGGAGAAAGTGGTTTATCCATCACCTTCATGAATATGGACGAGACCTAGTCGGGTCCGCAGGCTTTGTGCGGGTTCAGATCCTCAAGAAGTTTCCTTACCCATTTTTCTTGTATGTGAGGTGGAGGAGCATCTAGATGTGTGCTTGGACCTATGCATAGGGGGGGGGGGGGTAGCAGTATCTTCTTTTGTAAATACTGATGAGAATTGCCCATTCAGAATATCTGCCTTGGTATGTGCTTTAGAGTGGCACATTCCTTCATTCTTAAGCGGTGCTACACCAGAACTGTCACGCGTCATGCTCTTAACGTAGCTATACAGCTTCTTATTGGTACCATGCTCTGTTACCTTGCATTGCATTTTCCCTTGAATGTTGACCACAAAGTATTTATAGGTATGGAGGTATCAATTAAGTGCGATTTGAAGTTCGTGGAAATGTTTTGAAGTTCTTGTCTCATGGAAGAAGTGTCAGCTTTTTTCCAAAGAAATATTTTGCGTGGAACTGTTTTTTGTCGAGAGCTGTGGCATGGTCGCTTATGCCAGGGAGTGGGATGCTATTGTCGATCAGGGAATGTACCATGCTCAGATCCTATGTCACTGATTGTGTCTAGATAGACCCTGTTGATGGCCGCTAAATATCGGTTACTTTGGCAGGAATCGCTAAATATCGGTTACTTTGGCAGGAATCAGTTCGCCCAACTAGAACACATTGTTTATGCTTTACCTGGAGATCACTGACGGCACGGCACAGATCACCATTATACTCGATGTTTTTGTCAGTGAGTCTGTAGCACCAATCAATGATCACTGGTTTATTGAGGCTTGTGGTGTTGACGACAGTAGCGACTTAGTTACCGGGGATATCTAATACAATTGAATATATTTCCTGTTTACCGATGATGACTACTCCTCCCTTTGTGTTGTTTGTTCGATCCCATCTGGCTAAGAATCTGTAACTTGCGGTAAGAATTCACGCTCTGCTATTGTGGGGTTCAACCACGTTTCAGTTGCTAATACGATGTCTGTGTCAGTATATTCTAGTAGAGCCCAAAAAGCTTCCCTTTTGGCCATTATGCTTTGGAAGTTTCATGGGTACCAAACTTTTCAGAAAAGTCTATACTGAATCAGACTCTCGAATGTACTCAAGTTTAAATTCTTTTAGGCTATGTGTATTTTAACCGTTTCCATGCCCCCCCCCCTCCCAGGTTTTGTAATGATGACCCATACCTGCAAATTCGCCCATATCAGAGCCAGTTTTTGTCCTAAACCTATAAAACTGGTACCAAATTGAAGATAATACATTGTGCTTTTTATTTCACACTTGTTTTTTCAATTAACTTATTTGCATACTCATTAATATTAATGAGAACATTAAAAATAGTTTAAAAACTATAGAAATAACGTAAACCTTTCACTTTTTTAATCCTACAAATATCAGAAAACAACTTCAAATGCAGTTTAACATGATGACAAAATCCTCAGAAAATAAAATATCCAATTTGAGGACCAAAACATTTACTTTAGGTATCGTTTTAAGCGTTTCCATGCCCCCCCCCCTACCCAGTTATCGTAATGATGGCCCACACGCAATTTCTACTGTGACATATACGCAGGGAGCCAGTGGGGTCTACCGTGCCCCCCCCCCCCCCCGCCCACCCTTAGACTTTTTTTCATGGGTACCAAAACTGAATCAGAATCGCGAATGTACTTAAATTTAAATTATTTTAGGCTATGTGTATTTTAACCGTTTCCATGGCAACCCATGGCAACTCCCAGTTGTTGTAATGATGACCCATACCTGCAAAATCGTCCATATCACAGCCAATTTGTGTCCTAAACCTATAAACTGGTAGCAAGTTGAAGATACGACATTGTGCTTTTATTTCTAGCTATTCCTTGAAAGTGCCTTGAAAATATTCCATATTACAGAAAGTTGTTGTGCTAACAATATAAAACTGATACCGAATTAAAGCTAAGACCTTGTGCTTTTGTTTAAAGGCTATACTTAGGAATTACCTTATTTGCATACACATGCATATTAATGAGAATAATAAAACAAATAGTAAATCAATACAGAAATAATGTAAACCTCTCATTTTTTTATCCTGTCATCAACAATAACTGAGATCTAGCGGAGTATTACAAGTAGATGTCAAATTTCCAAAGTGTGTGAAAGGATTGGTTACCATGGAAACAGTCACAATGTAACTTACAGTTCATTGTTTGGTTATCAATTTAGATAACAATTTCAAAAGCAGACAATTGAGAAAATGGAAGGAAAATATTAAGGGAATGAATATCTACTGTATATGAACAAGTGAGAGGTCTATATTCAATTCTAACGCAATCTGACAATTTCCTGCAATATTTCGTTATGACTATCTTGTCCATGAATATTGAGTAGGTATTGAAATTGGAATAAACGCATAGAACAGCGATAGGGTTAATTGAGCATTTACCAGTTCATTGATTCATGCAAGATTTGGATACATTCGCCTTAACGTTTCCACAATCTGACCATGGTCTATTATGCTAGAAACAGTAACACTATAATGTACGGGAAGGCATTGACCTCTTTACTGCTCCGTCTAAACAGCAAACATGTTTATAATTTTGTTATATGAAATACTTTTTATGAAATATATAACTTGTTTCAAGTGCACTACCTCTGAACAGTCGGCATCGGATAAGAACACATGCGATGACAATATACATGTAAATATATAATGATCACGCAAGGGAAGTGTAATTCTGTGTCTTTAGGAAGGTGGTTCACGTATTGGCATCATTTATTCATTTCACATCGGATGTCTATATTCTGTTATAAGCCTTTCCCTCATACAGACACATTTTTCACGTTTTTGCAAATAGAGTAGACCCAGATCAGACGGTTCCTGTAAAAGCCGTCTAGTGAGGGCTTGTTCTATTTGCTTATGAAATTATAAAAGACCTGGCTCTACAATTTCTAAAATACAAAAACCGCCTGTGTGCATATGCCATTATAAAAATCCAGCTAATAAATATTCATGATGTCATTATTGTTACACGAATATTCAACAGACTGTGTAGTCATCTAAAACTTCATCATATTCTACAAAGTCAGATTCGATGGATGGTCTGCTGTTAATTTTACCTGTTACATATAGTTTCCCTACATCACTGTATTTTCCTATGGATAACTCTAGTCACTTAAATATGTCTTCATTCTCAGTCGAATAGAGTTGTAGAGAAGCAACGTATCTGCCTAATTACTTTCAATAATATAATTATATAATACATTTTGCCCCTCTATCTATCTATACATGCATTTTGCCCCAACTGCAAGGCAAGATGACAGATACTATTGGTTCCACAAATAACAAAATATATAGCATTCGCTTTTATTCAACTACAAATGGTGCAATCTGGACACGTTATCCCAATTTACACTAGTTTTGAGAAACGAACTAATTGTCTTGAAAACCGCAGAGTAAATCTGATTTAAAGGTATACGCGCCCAAATGAAATTTCAATAGGATCTTTATGAAAATGTCTGCATAAGGTATTCAAACATTTCTTAGTGTCATAGTAAAAAGAAAACCATAGGTTATCATGCTTTTGTTTTGTCCATAGGCACTTGAAATGTGCAACGTAGCCCTCTTCGACATGCATTCTTGGTTTTCTTAAATAATATAGGTGGATTAAAATATAAGGATTGATGCAAATCAATGTTAACAAGCTTTACTTATGATTTTACCCATTTATATGTCTAAATAATAACACTAAATTGAGACAAACAATTCTTATAACAGTTAAAAAGTGATATTTACTAAAACATATTACGCAAAATGTATAATTTGTTGCCTGAAAAATATGATTTTTTTCTTAATTTTTTGGCATATATTCAAATGAAAAACCCCTCTCTAAGAAAATCTAGCAATAAGAAATTGTTCAAACTTCACAGAATAAATGTTTTATGTGTGATTAATCAGAAAATGTTAAAAAGGCATACCTCACCATGCTTCTTTTTTGAAAATATAGGCCCTTTTATGTATATAATACTAGACTAAATGAGCAGTCGTCTTGTGCAGCTTAATATACAACATAAGGACTATATACATGTATTTACCAATACTGCTCAATAAATACCCTTCCCTACACATCCTTTGCATTAGCTACACCAAAGTAAGTTACTTGATACCAAATTTACACTATTATTCACAAAAAGTGACTCTAGAACACATCCAATTGAACCACCATGCTGCTCTTCGACGACATAACAAATGCAGATCCCTACGAAATTTCAGATTATTAATTTCTATATAGAACGCAAACAAACTACATTATTTCCAATAACAAATTCTATTCCTTCAAGTGTGATTACTCATGGGACTCATTTCAGATATAATAATCATCTGTAGTCAAACTATTATGTTTGGAAACAAATAATAATAAACGCCCGCCAGGTGGCACATGAATTGGGCGCGTATACCTTTAACATGCATGAATACCACAACTCGGTGATGTCCCTTGAATGAGTGAGTGAGTGATTGGTTGATTGGTTGGTTGATTGATTGATTGATTGATTGATTGATTGATTGATTGATTGATTGATCGATCGATCGATCGATCGATTGAGTGATCGAGTGATCGAGTGATCGAGTGAGTGAGTGAGTGAGTGAGTGAGAGTGAGTGAGTGAGTGAGTGAGTGAGTGAGTGAGTGAGTGAGTGAGTGAGTGAGTGAGTGAGTGAGTGAGTGAGTGAGTGAGTGAGTGAGTGAGTGAGTGAGTGAGAGTGAGTGAGTGAGTGAGTGAGTGAGTGAGTGAGTGAGTGAGTGAGTGAGTGAGTGAGTGAGTGAGTGAGTGAGTGAGTGAGTGAGTGAGTGAGAGAGAGAGTGAGTGAGTGAGCGACCGAGCGAGTGAACGAGCGAGTGAGTGAGTGAGTGAATGAGTGAGCGCCGATTGTTGTCCCTTGAACGTTTTTTAAGTGGGTGTTTTGGTGTGGCTTTTTTTTTATTTTTAAAACACATGAAAATCACAACTCATTAAATACCACAGTAGTTATGATTTAATTAGATTATAAATATGTTTTCATAAGAGATTTTAAACTATTTTGCTATATATTTAATGGTCAGATTATGCATGCATACATTTAATTATAACAATTTATCATTGTGCATGTACCCCTTTCCTTGTTTTACGTTTATTCCATATTTCAAATTTGAATATTCATGGACGAAATTATTATAATGAAATATGGAAAGCAGAACATTGCAGCCATTTTAGAAAGTAAAGAAACAAATCTTTCAGATCCATGATATATCAGACAGTCACAGAGCATACTCTGGTCAGACGGCTTCTATAGGAGACGTCTGATCTGGGTCTACGTACTCTTTTTTTAGGTGTGTGGGGAGGCATAGATTTTTAAGTTTGATGATATCACTATAGTTTGTTTGTAAAACATGTTGAAAAAGAGCGTAATTGGGTGAGGGAAATATAAAAACTCAGATTAAATCATTGTTTTGTTGACTTTCATTAGATCTAGATCTAAAAACTGACTCAAAAAAGTTTCTTTGGGCTGTTTTAGGGGAGCGTACACCGGCTCCGTCCCTCTAAATCCGCGCCTGTATATGTAATTCACCACCAAGAATTTCCAATCAGAAAACTAACCAATGGATTGTGTTAACATTTACACAGTTTTCGTGACAAAACATTAAAAAGCTATTTCAAAGGGTATTTTAGATAACATAAATACAAACTTGGTTTGTATCGTGTTCTTCAGGTATACCCTGGGCTTAACTACTTATACCAGCTTTGATAAATCATATAGGACAATATTGATCGGAACCAAAGCTCATTTAGACACTCAGTGCTTTGATTTCATTAGAATTATTTTTGTTCGATGCGTAAGCGGCAAAATATAATCCGGGATCTTCTACATCTTCAACATGGCAGCCGTCTGGAGGTGAATTTTCAGATTCCAGTAAGTAGTGGCTGTTATAAACACCAGATATTGAGTTTGAAGAAAAACAATTATTTACGAATTTTGTTGACATTAAAGGAAACCTCAGATATTCTCTATTGTAATTCCTATCTCACTTTCATTTTCTATACGCCCATGCGCAAAAATTCCGCCATTTTCTATGTAAAGTTCTAGAAAATCGGCGTTTAATATGGTTAAATGACGTTTCCAGTGTAAGTACCTCATTGTCACGATTTCAGTGACATTCCAAAATTCACTAATGGTCTTTAATTCCATTTCTAAGCTGGAATGATACCGAATTGTTGCTCTGCATTTTTAATTACAATGACAATACACCATGAGGTGGGTGGGGAGACTAATATAAAATGAAACCACACATTTCCGCAGTAGCAAGATGAGATTGATTAAGTGCTTGTATTTGAGAGAAAAGGGTCTTCTTGATCGATTAAACTTTAAAATGAATGACAGGTTGTTGGTTCTGATTGTGTTCAAGTGATGTCAGATACAAGATAATTTTTGATCACTCGGTGGGTACAGTCAACATTTGTCTGTGAGAGGTCAGTGTTGATCCCCAGCTTGGTGATTCCAAAAGCCTTAAAAAGAGAACAAGTAGCTTCCTTACTTGGAGAACACATGGTGATATTAGTGCCAAGACTTTTGTCCAGTCTTTCAATGACAGTCTTGTTTATATAAGCAAGTGTGCCAATTTTACATTGAACTATGGTTTCCCGTCAAATCATGTCATAACTATTGAAGCTCATGCTAGCAAACAGACAGGTTACAAGTTTGGCATTAGACAAAAAACATGCAATAGCTGTGAAAATTAGTTAATCCTTTCTTAAATGTTTAAACACCATAAGTGCAACATGCTAGTATAGTTATTTTTCTATAAATCCATTTGCCCACGGACAAACTCCATTAGATCTGATTCTGGATCATTATTTTGATTTCACAGATATTTTTGAAGGAATGTCAGTGGAACGATCCACCTACAACTGACCTAATGTCGTTTGATTTGAGTCGATCTTGGCGACTATTTTTGGTAATCGTCGGGGTTTATTTCCGGGATCTTATCAGCAATGCGATTTTAAAAGGAGCACCTGCCAATCATGTTGATTTCGTCAATGGCAACTCACAACCAATTTTCATCTTTTAGGACTCTAACACTTTGGGATTGTGCGTTTTTGGCTATTTTAATGCGTCACTGGATGGAGACCAAGATTTATCACTGATGCTTGAATTTTCGGATTACTGGTATTTAGTCTAACACTGGTAATTTTAATGACAAATTATAGAAGTTGATCCAGGACCTGAAAATGCCCTCACAGGCTCACAATGCTTAAATTTTAAAGAATGGGGTGCCAGTGTAGTTTTCAGGCCTTTTTGGGGCCGAATTTCGGCCCCATTCCCCTCCTGAATAAGTATATATTTTTCCCCTAATTGGAAAAAATTTCCCATACAAAAGTAACAGTTTCAGTGACACTGATGTTAACAGAATTGTTGAAATATTTGCAGTGTTCTCAATAAGAGCCGGCCGGCGACCAATATGGCCGCTTCAAATTCGTCAAGAAATGAAAAAATAAAAGTTGAAAAATCGCCGATTGTCCCTTCAAATTGGGCCAGAATGAGTCTGTGTATTATACAAGACCCCAGACTGGTTCTTTATTTTCAGTACTAACCGCCGTGTTTAAGTGCGATAAACTGGTGTACCAGTCTAATCAATGTAGTTGAACGCTTTAGTAATGATTAATGAAATCGGCCAAGAAAAAATGTAAAATCAACAATTATTTTGGGCAAACTCCCACAGACAAAACCGTATGTCACATTGAAAGTGTTGATTTTCTAGTTTGTTTACACCCATTTCTCAAAGTCTGTTCATGTAAGTTCAAGCGCATGCAGTTTATAAAATGGCTTTGAACTCCCAAAGTTTCGGACCTTCTTCCACTTCCAAAGCATTCCATGTTTAGCGACGAGTCCTCTGCCACTGACTTTGAATGTCACTAACAATAAATCTCAAAACATCATTATTTCTTAACCCTTTCCCTGTTATATTCATTCTAGTTTCATTAATGAACTGTAAGGCAACATGCTAGTTTTGTGATGGTTGCCGTCTACCGGGATATCGTCAAAACCAAAAGTAGCTGAATATCACCATTTAGAGTACACAAATGTGAACTAATATTCATTCCAATTTTCAATACCTACTGAAGCCACAAAATAATGAAATGTGGAAGGTGGAATATTGTGGCCATTTCAGAAACTAGAAAAACGATCTATCAAATTCCATTAGCAAACATCAGACCCTGATCAGATGACTCCTATAGGAGCTGTCTGATCTAGATCTACTCTGTTTACAGATGCATGAAAAGGTGATTATATGAGGGAAAGGGTTAAAGATGTAAAGGGTGAGCAACCACCTGTCTTTATATCTTGTTTATCTACAAGTAGATAGAGGCCTGAATAAGTATTAATAAAAGTACCCTCAAAACTGCCCAGAATACAGGAAATGCGGTGTACATTTCAAAATCCCCCTCCCCCTCAAAAAACGTTGGCTTGCTACGTTTGTACGTAATTTGGCTACATAAACAAAGGCATTGACTTGTAAACTTACCCTATAAGATGTCTATGATCAGGGGTTTACTGTATTACAGTAAAACTAGAAATATCTCCTATGTACATTGTTTTATTTAATTTCCCCTATTTTGCTCTCACGACGCATTTTTCCCCTATCAAAGGGCCCGCCACCATTCCCCTAAAAGTGAAAAAAACACACTGGGGTGCTGACTCATGTAAATGAAGATGTGTAGGACGGTCAATAATTTTTTCGCCAATGTTTATAACCTATTGTAAGAAATGACAACCCTGTATTAGAGGCACTGATTAATAAGCTTCAAATGACATATAGGCAGATGATCTTTTTGACCAGAAATTGTGAGCAATCATGATTTATCCAATACAAATGTCTCACAAACAAAACCAAAAGTAATGAAAAGGCAGCATATATATAATTCCATCCCTCACAACTTTATGGATTGTGTTTGCTGATGAATTTGAAAAAAAAAAAAACCGGCTCTGTAACACTTTCCCTAATGAACGTTCATAATACTCATTAATTTTTATAGAACTGTATTAACCAATTTTTAATACTTTGTTATCGTTTCTTTGTAGATATAAGCTGTCAGGATGAAAATTGACAGAAATAAATTAAAGAAGTCCACTACGGATGTTGTAAGTATATCGTTAACTAATTTTCATCAGAATTTGTAATTTTATTAATACAATGTACATGTATTTGTATGGATTTAATGCTGTGTCGTTGGACACAGTAAACATTCTTTGTAATTTGTATTAACCCTTTCCCTGTTCTATGTTTATTACAAATTCCAATACCTCCTGAATAGTTATGGACAAAATATTTATAATGAAATATGGAAGGTGGATCAGTGTAGCGGTTTTAGAAGACATAGAAACAGATATATCAAATTCCATTCGCAAACAGCAGACCCTGGTCCTATAGGAGCCATCTGATCTGGGTCTACTCTGTTTGCAGATGCGTGAAAACACATTTATATGAGGGAAAGGGTTAAACAATTATTGCTCAATGATCTGTTTATTCTTAACCATTTAATTACATTATGTTAATCTAACTTTTCATGTGTATAATGTTATTATTAGAGTAGAGTATTTTGGGATAAATCCAGATTTGAGATTTGCAAAATTGTTAAAATTTTGAAGGTATCAAATTTTTCTCGATTTTCAATCATTTTGGTAATTGCATATAATTTTCAATCACTTAGAACTGTAATTTTTAATAATTTCGATAGTCAAGAAGGCAAGTATGGTAGGGTATCCCAGGAACAAGAATGTTAACAGCCATATTAGCAAGGTAGCAGCATATCTTCTTGATACACTAAACCCATGAATGTGCTGAATTATTTTCCTTTGCTCATTGTTTTGCCATCTGTTGATATAATGATATAAAATCAGCTGTGAATGTGAGCTGATTCTGATGGCTTGAGTTAACCCATTCCTCCATAGGCTATTTTTAGACCCAATCTCTTTGAATAAGTCTTGCCCAAAAGGAGCATTAATTATAGAAAAGGAGAATTTTAGAATTGTGTAGCATTGAAACCATTGTGATAAATAGAGCATTTTCTATAGAGCAAAATTTGATGCTCTATTTATCACAATGGTTTCAAAATGTGACTTTTGAAGAGGCGTAGAAAGGCATATTTATAGAGGAAAGGGTTCAATGAAATCTTTACACAGCTCCAAGGAGAGGGGGGGGGGGGGGGAATACGGTATATAAGTAAAAACATCAGACCCTGATCACACAGTTCTTACAGCTTTCTGAGGCATAGAAAGGTGGGATTGTCAAATACTGGGTTAAGTAATCAAGGTAACCTTTACTCCATAAATATGCCGTTGCAAACAGAGTAGACCCAGATCAGGGTCTGCTCTGTCTGCTTATGATATATAAATATAGATATGATCTTACGATTTCTGCCATGGTCCAAACTTCCTGTGTCCATGTTTTATTATAACAATTAATGTAATTAATATTCATGATATTATTGGGGGAGACATTGTTTTTGTGAGAGCCATCCGTCTGTCCGTTACACTTTGTTGTCCGGACAATAACTCCTATGCCTGATGCCAGTTGATTGAATCTTCATACATGGAAAGAGCATAATGAGAGGAAGTGTCATGCACAAGGTCCATAACTCTGGCTTCAATAATATTGGAGTTATTGCCCCTTGTAAATTTTTTCACAATTTCTTGTCCGGACGATAACTCCTGTATGCCTGATGCCAGTTGGTTGAAACTTCATATATGAACAGAGCATAATGAGAGGAAATGTCTTGCACAAGGTCCATAACTCTGGGTCCAATAATACTGGAGTTATTTCCCCTTTTACATTTCTTTTGCATTTTCTTGTCCGGACGATAACTCCTATATGGCTCATGCTATTGGATTGAAACTTCATACATGGAAAGAGCATGATGAGAGTAAGTGTCATGTACAAGGGCTATAAAGCCTATAACTCTGGCTTCAATTTTTTTGGAGTTATTGCCCTTTGTTACTTTTTTTGTCTGATCAATAACTCCTGTTCTACTGATGCTATTAGAATGACATTTCATTTATGGAAAGAGCATGGTAAAATGAAGTGCCATGCACAAGTTCAATAACTCTAGCTACAAATAATATTGGAGTTATTGTCCCTGATTTTCTTCAGAGTTATGGGACTTTGACATTTTTACATGGAAAATTGTGTCCGCACGGTTTCTCCAAAACCCTTTAATCAGACATTCATGAAGTTTCATAGGATTGATCAGCATCATGCCTAGTTGTGCATATCTTATTCCAGTTCGATGATTTTCTGCTGAGTTATGGGACTTTGGAAAATTTTGTCTGTGCGCGGGGGAGACATCAGCTTTTGTACCAAAAACATTCTAGTTATTTCTTGCATAAGTATTCATGGAGTAAAGAGTTAAATAGTATGAAATAGTATATATACATAAAGGTTATGTTGTCCATTTTCAGCCGGCAGACTGTAGGCCATTTATTGAGAGGTTGAAGAGTACAACCACAGATAATCTGTTAGCAGAGCTACAGGCCTTGAAGAATACATCATTTGGAAAGGTATGTATTGTAACATGAAAATTAGTTTGTTTCACCTGAACCCTTTCCCTGTTTAACATGAAGAGTAGCAGGAAACAGGTCATTTTACACCCAAAACAATAACTTCTGCCTCTTGGATTATTGTTGTTTAAACGGTTTGCATTATTATGTAGCTTTAGCATCTCAGAGAGTAATTGTTTACTTGTTAGTAACAGCAGGCAGTGGTTTACCCGTGCCATGATCATTGTCACTTGAACATGTATTGCCAGTGTCGATAAGATAATCAAATTCATACCCCAAATCTGTGCAAGATTGGGAAGTTTGACTTCGATACAAACACCTATAACTATGTAAGAATACACTTTAGGGATTGAAAATGACTGATTTACTGAATAACTAGTTTAATAGTTTTAACTCTTGTCACAAACTTATATTTATATAGAATATGAAGGGAATAGATGTGATTTTTAAGAAAAAACTTCGACACATCGAAAAGTTCGTGTTACTCAACATATCACATTGAGCTTGGACTGTAATTTGGAAATCAGTGATGACTGATGAATATTTTTATTTTTCTCTGCCAAATCCTATTTTGTTTGTGTTTTGCATCTATCTATCTAATCTATCAATTAGCCCATAGTGAGCAATTTAAATCTTTTAGTACAGACAAAAGCAAAATTACGTTTTGCCAGAATAGTATGAAAATAGTATGGAAAAAACGGATTCCAACTTAAGGTAACTCAATTAATGCATTTTGTTAACTTATGAGAGTTCTTTTTAAATTGATGAGATACATTTATTCAGTGTGAGCTGTACCATTGGGCAGATGTGTTGGACATATTTGATGAGATTCTTGAGAAATCGTGTAAGAAAGAAACAGACAAGTCATGGACCCTTGCCTGTGACATAGTTGGAAATGAAAAGGTAATTAGCCCTTTACTTCATAAATACACCACCTAACTCCTTTGCAAACAGAGGAAAACCCAGATCAGAAGACTTTTGTAGGGTATTGCTGTTTGCTTTATGGAATTATATAGTTTTGTGCCATAATAAAAAAAATCCTATGTTCATATGTTGTTTACAAAAAAATGTGAAATGGATATTAATGTTCATTGAGAAAAGGGTAAGACAAATAAGAATAATAAAAATGCTGTAATGTATTGACAGAATCATGGAAATACTGTCTGTATTTTAGCCACTTATACTCCAGACTTGTATCTTTTAAAAACAATTATCAGTACAAACTAAAGAAAAAGTCTTTATGAGATAACAAATCTGGTGACTTGATTCAAAGTTATATCTTCTACTGACAATCAAACTATACAGTTGAGCTTTGTTATCTCGAAATCAGGGGTACCTTAATCCCTTTTCTGTGTTTTAAGGTTATGGTGGTGGGCTTTTTCACAGGGGAAATACGTATCCTGAAACGTCAAATTGGGGATTTAAATGCCATTAATAAAAAAGGCCTGATCTTGATTCATATCTCGAAATCAATATAAATGAAATTGAAGACTTGAATTGGAGAAGTCGGCATTAGGTTATACTTAAAAATAAATGATTGAGGTGGTCACTGACTCATACGTTTTAGACCTTGCCTCATATAACATTATAAAAATTCAGCCAGTAAATATTCATGTCACTTCCTACATGAATATTCATCAGGTAAAAGGTTAAAGATGTTCTACTGTAGTAACTAATAAGTGATGGTATGAATTACTTTTATAGATCAAGACCTTGTTGCTACAAGTGCTGAGCTTCACATCAACATTGATAGAGCACAGCTTCTCTCGGCACTTGTACAACTCCATGGAACACCTGACCACCCTGCTACAGTCCTGTGATATGACAGTGGTACTAGAAGTCCTCAATCTGCTCTACGTTTTCAGGTTGTTATGCATTTGTCATATTTTTGTACTGGTGATAATCTTTGCTTGGTGTTTGGATCAAGATGAGATTCCAAGTGAATTTGTGTTTCATAATGATCCAAATTGTTTGACCCTGTGTTAAATGTTAGAAAAAAAAAAAAAAATAGAAAGGGAAGATAAATGTTCTTTGAGAATATTACCATTGAGAAATTTTGCAAAGGCTACACTTTTAGCAGCTTAAAGTTGACTGGTTAGAAGGATTAAAATAGATGATAAATGGTATAGTGTACAGATCAAGCATAATGTTTGTTTCCTGTTGAATATTGACAGAGGGGTTAGGCCACAAATTGTTGCATTAACCCTTTCACCACCAATGTCGCATACAGTTTAAATTGCACCACGACAAAGAGTGCAGTTCTAGATCAGACGCCGCCTAATCAGGGACTTCACATTTTGTCCCAATCTCTATTTCTATGTGTGTGCTTTATTCCTTAGAAATTTGCATTTATTTATTCCATTTCCTTATTGTACAGAATGATTTAACAAAATTGGATTGCTGATGACAATTAGAAATTTGGTGCCAAATGGGTTAAAATCCGTCCTTTTCCTATATAATATATCAAGGATGTGATTTCTCAAATCTGAAGAAAACTTGCCCCTCAGTTGGGTCTGATCTGTACAGAAATGATAGTTTCACCTATTTTAAATAGGATGTAGGAGGTATTTTCAGTGCAAGTGTTTTTAGCTCACCTGGCAGTTTGTGCCAAACCCCCAATCTGAAGCTGATTTATTTTTACATATAGAAATACAGTGTATGCATAAGTCTATGGTAACCAGGTGAGCGATTTAGGGCCATCATGGCCCTCTTGTTCTGTCATCACATCATGTAAAAACATTGTTATTGGCCTGCTTGTTTGTTGGTCTGTCTGACATGTTAACCTTGTCAAGAACAGATACTTTTATTTTGAACAGATTGATCTTTAGTAAATACATCTTTCTACGTCTTTGAAGACAGTAGAACTAGATCAGACAGTAGAACTAGGTCAAACAACTCCTGAAGCAGACGTCGGATCAGGGTCTGCTCTGTTTGCTTATGATATAATACAGATATGATTCGACAGTTTCTGCCTTGGCAAAAAATTCCTGTGTCCATGTGGCATGTGCTGTTATAACAATCTAATTAATATTCTTGTCATTGCTTATGAATATTCATGGAGTTAGTAAAAGGGTTAAATACTCCGGCCAGCACTTGTTTGGGTGGGGCTTATCAATTCATCTCTATCTCTAATTTGATTTTAGCAAAAGGTCCAACTTCATCACAAGACTTGGGGCAGACAAGAAACAAGGGTTGATTATACGCTTGACCCATCTGGCTGAGAGCTGGGGTGGCAAAGATAATGGCTTTGGACTGGCAGAATGTTGTCAAAATAGTGCTATATCAGTAAGTATGATATCTGTTGCTCCCATATATGAATACACTTTCAAGAAGCTTTAGACTCATTTCACATTCAAAAATAATTGAGGAGTTTCAGTATTTTGGTTTTTAATTACTTTATTAAGAATTCTGCAAATGCAGTAAAACCTTTCTAACATGACCATAAAATATTTGACTGGTAGATGGTAGCTTACTGCAGAAAGAAAGTTATGCAGAAAGCTCCTACATGTAACAGATTCTGAAGTGACTCAGACTAATCTTGATCTATTCTCTTTGCAAATGTGTAAATATACAGCTTTATCATGTAACAGGTTATTAAAGTAATATTGGGAATGACAGAAAACAAGTATGTTGTATATTTATACATATGAATTTTGTATTTCCAGAATTTCCCAAGTAGTGCAACAACCTTACACTTTGAATTTTACCATGAAAATGTGGAGGAAAAAAGTGGCAAACGGGTGTGTATAGTACATTCTTCAATACTTAAACATAAACTTATCGTTTATCAGTTGTACAATTAGTTTTTATACGCCCGTTTGAAAAAACAGGACGTATTATGGAATGGCGCTGTCTGTCCGTCTGTAACATCTCTAACTCAAGTTCCGCTTGGTGGATCCTTCTCAAATTTAGCCACAATGTTTATCTAGACATGCTACAGTAGCCTGCCAAGTCCCGGTTTGTTTATCCAAGGTCAAGGTCACACAATTGGACTTAGAATTTGCGTTTAGCAAAAATGTTAACCGGTCTGTCTGTCTGTAACATCTCTAACTCAAGTTCCGCTTGGTGGATCCTTCCCAAATTTAACCAAAATGTTTATCTAGACATGCTACAGTAGCCTGCCAAGTCCCGGCTCATTTATCCAAGGTCAAGGTTGCTTAATTGGACTTAGAATTTGCGTTTAGCATTTGCGTTAAGCAAAAATGTTAACCTCAATTTATGTGGAACAAGTCCACTTATTTACATAACACTTTGTGATAAAGCTTTGAAACTTGGAACACTTGTTCACCATCACAACCTTCACCTGTAGGCAAGAGTAAATAACTCTGTCAAGCATTTTGACTGAATTATGTCCCTTTTTAACTTAGAATTTTTGGTTAAGGCTTTGTTAAAGTCCATTTATTTACATAACCCTTTGAGATAAAGCTTTTAAACTTAGAACACTTGTTCACCGTCACAACCTTCACCTGTAGGCAAGAGAAAATAATTCTGTCAAGCATTTTGACCGAATTATGCCCCTTTTTAACTTAGAATTTTTGGTTAAGGCTTTGTTAAAGTCCATTTATTTACATAACCCTTTGAGATGAAGCTTTTAAACTTGGAAGACTTGTTCACCATCACAATCTTAACCTGTAGACAAGAGTACATAACTCTGTCAAGCATTTTGACAGAATCATTCCCCTTTTTAACTTAGAATTTATGGTTAAGGCTTTGTTAAAGTCCATTTATTTACATAACCCTTTGAGATAAAGCTTTTAACCTTGGAACACTTGTTCACCATCACAAGCTTTACCTGTAGGCAAGAGTACATAACTCTGTCCAACATTTTGACAGAATTATGCCCCCTTTTAACTTAGAAATTTTGGTTAAAGTCCACTTATTTACATAACCCTTTTAGATTAAGCTTTTAAACTTGGAACACTTGTTCACCATCACAAGCTTCACCTGTAGGCAAGAGTACATAACGCTGTCTAACATTTTGACATAATTATGACGCTTTTTAGCTTGGAATTTTTGGTTAAGGTTTTGGTTAAAGTCCACTTATTTACATAATCCTTTCAGATAAAGCTTTTAAACTAGAAACATTTGTTCACCATCACAAGCTTCATCTTCATCTCAAGCATTTAGACACAATTATGGCACTTTTTAATTTAGAATTTTTGGTTAAGGTTTTTTGTTAAAGTATGCCTATTTACAACCTTGAAACTTGGTCGCAAAATTGGACTTAGAATTTGAATTTAGCAAATACGTTAACCCCAGTTTATGTTGAACAAAACCTCGACGGGCGTATATTGTGCCCATTGGCACTCTTATTATTCCCATATGGCCTTTTCTCTGTTTGCTGGTCGGTTTGGCCCCAACTTTAACCCTGGCAATAATTTTGTAGCCATTGCACATACATACTCCGAACTTGGCATGCATTTGCAACTTTGGAGGTGTACAATTTAAAAGGTGACTTATTAGGTCAAGGTCATACATCAAGGTCAAATTATGGGTTAAATTTAGATTGGAGATAATGTCGTTATTCAACATACATCCTTCAAACTTGGCATGCATGTGCAACATATGGAGGCGAACATTTTACTTATTAAGGTCAATGTCATATATCAAGGTCAAATTTAGATTGGCAATAATTTTGTCGTCATTCTACATACATCCTTCAAACTTGGCATACATGTGCAAGTTATAGAGGTTTACATTTTAGGGGTGACTTATCAAGGTCATACAGCAAGGTAGATAGGTGATTATTTTGTCATTCAACATACATCCTTCAAACTTGGCCTGCATGTGCAACTTCTGGAGGCGAACATTTTTAGGGGTGACTTTTTTAAGATCAAGGTCGAAGGTCAAATCAGGTGCATAGGGTTTCACAAACACATTTTGTTATTACAGACAATAGGAACAACACTAGTGCAAACATGGATGTCCCATCACAATTCAAACTTTAAACATATAAATGTTTTGATATTAAAGTGAAATTAGTATATAGAAAAAGGTAAATGTTTTGCAGACATTGGGTTCATGTAAAATGTAGTGCAGTTTGTTGATATTTATCCTGATATTACTGTCAGCTCAAACTTGTATCTGTTGCAGGATTTATTTTTAGTTTGGCTCAGGGTTTTGGGAAACTATTTACAGCTTTGATCCATGTCAGATGCGAAATTATTTAGCATGTGATCTAGATTCTGTATCTAAGTGCCAGTCAGTTATGATTTCTCAGATTTACATACTTTCCACAGGGCTCCTCCAACATAATCACCTCCATTCACATAGAGAATGTTGACCAGTACAGACAGTTGCCCAGTCAGATTATGGAAGAGCTTGTCACCAAATACAGAATACCAGAGGACAAGCAGGTAGTGTAACATTTGAGTTTCTCGTTACATATTGTAAGCTGTATCGCTCGTCCTCGTGCACCACAAAATAAAAACAAAAGGCTAGAATATTCTGTCTTAAATATATTTCATAATTTCAAAGTATACATCTATTAAGTTAATTACATTAATTTGAAATATGTGCACTTTGTCATCCTTATTGTCAACTTTGTTATTTTATTGTCGTCATTGTTATTTCAGACATTGCTGTACACTCACATTCGACTTGCACATCTGTTTTCAAAGTATGAGTCAAGGACCCAGTGTGTACAAGCACGACTGCAGTCTATTGCTATTTTAGGTAAGCTAATCTGTCTTGTTTTTAGCCCCTTCTTTTTGAAAAAGACAGGGTAGGGGAGGGATAGAATTACCTTTGTCTGTCAATCTCTGTTACACTTTCGGGTGTTGTGTAGTATTTTGCAGTTATAAACTTTATAGGATGCCTTCTCATTGCTTGAGCTTTTAACACTTCTGGTATGAGTATGATTATATGCACTTGGTTACACTAGAGATGTAATACAGCCCTTGTCACAGGTCAACAGTAGCAACACAGTAATATGTAAGCTTGGGGCATTCTTGTCCTATGGACACGCAGAGTTTACATTTATATACAGTCCATTGCCATTTTTAGGTTAGATAAAATGGTGGCTAGTGAATATTAACACTTCAAATGCTGAATTTTCAAAGTAGAATAGTCCATCACTGTTTAAAGGTAGAGTTCATTCGATATGAAAGGGTTGAATTTGTGAGAGGATTTTGAATGACGAACAGTGCAGACCCTGATCAGAAAGCTCCTCCTAGAGCCCTCTGATGTGTCTACATTGCGCGCAAATGACAGTATAATCGTTTCCCGCATTCATAGGGTTAAGAATATTCCACTGATTTTCTTGAAATCTAGTGTTGTGCCTATGATTTACTGAAATTGATAATATGCATCCTTATTTTCAGTGTATTCTAATGCAATTCAAGAAAACATCAACTCGCTGCTGTATCCTGGGTTTATTGAAGAACTGGTTGATATTGTAGAGCTTAAAGACAACAACCTGGTGGTAGGAATTTTGCAAATTTTCAAACATTGAAGCATATTTGATTGAATTATGCCTGAGAAAATATGCATTTTAGAATTTGGTGATCAGAGTAGCACGTAGATGATTAACTTTTCAAAGAAATGTTTTGCTCTGGCAAAAACTGTAAAATTGGATCTATATCATGTTAAAAATCAAACAGAGCAGACTCTGATCAGACAGCTCCTATGGGAGCCGTCTAATGTGGTTTTACTCTGCTTACAATTCCATGAAAAGGCATTTATACGAAGGAAAGGGTTAACAATCGAGTCCATTCAGTTGGAAGGGATTAAATTTGCTTTAGGATTTTGATAGAATATTTATTAGTTTAAAATGTAAACTTGTTAATTTTTGCTCCGACAAAAACTGTAAAATCGGATCTATATCGTGTTAAAAGCAAACCGAGCAGACGGCTCCTATGGAAGACGTCTAATATAGGTCTACTCTGCTTGCAAACACGTGAAAAGGCATATGATGGAAAGGGTTAACAATTGAGTCCATTCAGTTTGAAGGGATTAAATTTGCTTTAGAATTTTGATCGACAAATAGTGCAGACCTTTAGTTGCCCTCTGATCTTGGTCTACACAGTTTGCAAATGCCAGTACATTCCTTTTCCCGTTTTCAAAGAACATCTGATTAGGGTCTCCACTGTCTATTTGGTGGGAATATCTCCCCACATAAAAAAATCCTGAAAAATCCTCACTAGGTTCTCTTGGTGAATTTTTGAGAATCTGTGTTTTCATATGTGTATGGCTTTGTTGTAGCACAAACATGAGATATTTAAGCATTTTCTGTCCTATTTATCCCTGACTATATGAAACTCTGCTGTTATAGTCTGCTTTCATTTTCCAGGACATTAAAAGTGCAGCTCTGAGGACATTGACATCAATTATTCACCTTGAAAGAAATCCAAGGTGAGTGGTCCAGTTTACTGGAAAAAGAGAATCTTTCGATAAATGTCTATTGTTGAATAGTTTTCCTTTACACTTAGTATCTGTATTTATTTATCCACTGATGATAAAGGTGGAGGGTTATTGTTTAGTTGTCGTCGTGTTTGATTTCATCCAACTTGAGCCGTATATACCTAACCATTTGTCATTTGTTGGAATGTTCGTTTACATAAGGAAATGCTTTGTGTGAAATATCTTTGCAATATATGTCGGTGTCTGCCATTGTTTCGCACCCTTGCTTTATTCAGTGGGCATTGATTTACATTTTTTACACTGGCTCTCATTTTAAGTAAACAGCATGTGTGTTACCATATAATCCTGAATAAGGATGGTTACAGGACCAGTTGATCAAATCGGTCAAGAACTATGTGCCCATGATCTATCAACAGTTCTCATTTTACAGTTTTTGTATTGTTACACCTTTGTTTCTTCATGGGTCTTCATTATTATTAAGTGGCATGTGTATAACCAGATAATTTTTGTCAGGTTTGGCCAAGAGTCATTTCCCCTTGAATTAATTTTTTTATTATTTTACAATGTTTGTACTGTTGCATCTTCATTCTTCATGGATATTTATCTGATTTATTCAGCTTTTGTATAACCTTACTTTCTTGATCAAGTGTGTTATTTAGACACATTGTAACAGTAGAGAGAGAGTTATTTGCCCTTGAAGAAAAGTATTTTACGGCATTTGTATTGCAACACTCATTTGTTCACAAAATTTTGATCATGTGTATAAATCAAATATCGTTCTTCAGTCTTTCACCTGTAATTAGCTGGATGTAGCAATATGATTGAAATGCTGTTAAAGTGAAGAAAAATCTGATACAAACAAAATGAAGCTTGATTTTTACAACAGGCCAAGAATTATGTGCTCTTGCTTTATTTAAAAAAAAAAAAAAGGCTAGTTATTGTATTTACATTTAAGCTCATTTGCTTTTTCAAACACCACCATATTTGTACAGATTGCTTAAAACAAAGAACATGACGAAGTTAGACTATTGGTCCAAATGAACCAGTGAGTTGATAGCTGTATTCCTATTATTTATATGAACAGTGTCCGTTTATAGGGAATATGCTTTTTTTCTAGACTTTGCTTGTTAAGTAGAATTTCAGAGGAGTTTTCACATCTATTTTCAGACTGAACAATATCATCGATGCAACAGGTGCTGCGTCCTACCATGGTTTTCTGCCAGTACTTGTGAGAAACTGTATCCAGCATATGACAGGTTGTTACAAATTCAGATTTAAATTGTCTGTTGGGTGTCCTGTCTGTTGTTTTTAGCCATTAGCGTGCTCACTGCTTGATCAGTTGTCGTTTAACCCTTTCACTAATGAAAAATTATGCATGAATTGATAACTTCATGAATATTCATGAACTTAATTTTCTTTTATAAAAGGTTTAAAGGAAGTGTTGCCTCTGACGAAAACTGTAGGATCAGATCTACATAATTCCATATTAAGTAAACAGAGCAGACCTTGATCAGATGGCTCACAGGAATCATCTGATCTTGATTTCCTCTGTTTGGAAAGGCGTGAACAAGTGTTTGTATGAGGGAAAGGGTTAATATTGTCTCTGTCTAAAGTTGATCTTATCTGAAATGTAGACTTGAAATATTTCAGTTAATGATGAGTGTCAAGTTGTGTAGACTTGGATCAAACTGCTTCATTGATGCAGTGGCTCTTATAGGCCGACACCCTAGGGTGGTATCCAATATAGCTATTGGCTTCTAAACTTCCTAAAACTTCCTTTAAAAGTTGGCAGAATTTTTTATACCCCCGCAAACAAAGTTTGAAAGGGGGTATATAGGAGTCACTGTGTTGGTCGGTCTGTCTGTCAGTGGCATGCGTGTCCATGGCACAACTTTTGATTTACGATCAAGGCAGCTGAGCAGGGGTATTCCATCACCTATAGTGATAGTTCTAGTTTCCATATGCAAAATTATAAGATACTTATTCTATATTTACATAAATTGTTGGTTACTAATAGTTGTTTTATGAAGGTAGAATGAGTGTCAGTTAAGAATAGATGGTCTATGATGATAGAATGACAGTGTTGTTAACCAATAGATGGTCTCTATGAAGATATGTCAATGTTGGAATCAATCAGAATGCAGAACATTGAAAGTTGTGATTTAGTGAATTCTTTTGTTTCATCCTTAGACATTTGCATTTACAGATCAAGAAATGAAACCATTCCCTCAACCCTATGCAACTGCTTTGTTTTCTTTCCTGTACCACCTTGCGAGCTATGAAAATGGTAAGATTTTTTTTAGCATTGATAATATTTTATTTGACTTGTTCTCGGCCATGTTGAGAAAAAATTAAAAGTTTTGGACATCATGAATATTCCTAAAACACTCTTCCTCATGTCTAAAAGCTCTATTTGTCATTGAAATTGATGAAATTCAACCATGAACCCAAATTATCCTCAATGATTGAACTGATAAACATAGGCAAATAGTGTGGACCCAGGTCAAATTGCTCCTGATGGAACACTTAGATCAGGGTCTTCTCTGTTTACTATTTCACCATTTAAAATTATCAAAATGTTGCTTATTGATCTTATTAGCTTTACAAACCAATGGGGAGGTGAGATTAAATGTTACAGAATATTTAAATCCGTAGGGTAAATGTGGGATTTAGTTTTGTTGTGTCACCAGCCGAGGGGCAGTGTGTCACATAGGGATCACTTTTCGGTTGTCTGTCCTTCTGTCTGTCTGTCCATCCATCACTTTCTTTTTTTTAGCCATCATTTCTGAATTAATCATTATAGGGCTTTCAAATTTCATATGTGTTTTCCTCTCATTGAGGACCATTGATGTAACTAAGGTCTGTCACTCTACATACAATATTCCTCTTTGTTTTTATTTTCACACTCCAGTGGATTAACAGATTTTGTGTCAATTGTGAGCAGGTGACACATTTGTTCCTTCGAACACTTGTTTATAATGATATAAACTATTTGAAATGTGTATTTGTAATGAATATGGTTGTATTGGATTTGCAGGTGTAGAAGCTCTTGTGTCTTGTGGAATGATGGAATCTCTTCTCAAGGTGATCAACTGGTATGGTGATGGCCATGATCATATTACAGTAAGTTCTACAAGAATTCTAAGTGAAAGTTTATAATTATTTTGAGAACTTTGCAGTTAATGCAAAAATACAATTAAATGGAAATAATGTTCACGTTAAACCATATTTGATCTACTGTACTTTAACAATGAATATTTGAGTTTTTGCTGGTTAAAGTACAGTTTATATGATGTCTAAAAAAGAAAGAAAACTAATTTCAGTTTTGAAAATGGATGCAAGTTGTGACCCTTTGCCCCATGAATGTTCATGTTAGAAATAATGATTGTATAAATATTAATTAGCTGATTTTTTGAATGGCGTCGTGAATGGGGGACTATTTAACTATGGGATAATCTGTAGAAATAGACCTATGTTATTTCATAAGCCAACAGAGCAGATCCTGATCAAACGACTCCTACAGGAGCTGTCTGATCTTAGTCTGCTGTCTTTGCAAAGGTGCAAAAAAATACAAGTAATCAAAGCTCCAGTTAAAAGAGCTTTTTGGAAGGATAATTCTGTCTATATTTCTCTGCAAAATGCAATCTTGTAAATACTCTATCAAAATTGCCTCTCAATCTTGTGATTGAGTAATTTGACTGTGAATTAAGATATTTGAATAGAACAATATCCCTCTTATCTGGAGCTGTGAATAAACAACAACAATGGGCTAAAATCTGTCTTTTCCAAACCTTTGAATCAAACTATGTTTATAAGAGGAATATTTCGTTCTTTTCTCTCAAGTTTGCCACAAGGGCTGTGAGGGTAGTAGATCTTATCACCAACCTTGACATGGCAGCCTTTCAGACACAGGGTGGATTAACATCTTTCATCAACAGGCTGGAGGTATGTGTCACTTCATTAACTCTTTAACACACTTGCTAATGAATGAAAACAATTGCAACCAGTCTAGATACGAATAAGATGCCTAAATGCAAATTCAGTGTTTTTATGTCCCTTCTGGGATTGGGGTTGGGGTGGATTTAGGTTTACCTTTGTCAATCAGTCCTTTAGTGTGAAACACTTCTTTTGTCATGGCGCATAATAATTAGTCATTAAACTTGGTAGGATATAGTTGATTGGCACTTGTTCATTGGTTATGATACGGACTCAGTGATACCAAAATGTCATAGCTCATTATCTACAAAGATAGTCAAATGCTAGACAAATTTCTAGTGGTGTGTCAGTCTGTCCGTCTGTCGCAAAATCTTGTCTGCTCCCTAATTCTAGAACGTCTCATCCAATCTTCACCAAACCTTGTAAAAATGTTCATAGCTATAATATCCAGGCCAAGTTTGATATCCAGCAAAATTTGTCAGGAACTTTAGAGTTATGGCCCTTAATCTATTCATATTTGACCTTTTTAGCCTTGTCAGCTCTCTAAGCAAAAAACGTCTCATCCAATCTTCACCAAACCTTATAAAAAATATTTATGGCTATAATATCTAAGCCAAGATCAATATCTAGCAAGATTGTTTCAGGAACTACAGAGTTATGGCCCTTGATTTATCGAAATTTGGCCTTTTTAGCCTTGTCCGCTCTCTAGGTCAAAAACGTCTCATCCAATCTTCACCAAACCTTATAAAAAAAATTATGGCTATAATATCTGGGCCAAGGTCAATATCCAGCAAGATTGTTTCAGGAACTTCAGAGTTATGGCCCTTGATTTATCCAAATTTGGCCTTTTTAGCCTTGTCAGCTCTCTAAGTCAAAAACGTCTCATCCAATCTTCACCAAACCTTATAAAATGTTTAAGGCTACTATAATATCTATGGGAGACATGTGTTTTTTAAAACAAGCCCTGGTTTGAAATTGTGTTGCTTTAATAGATGCGTCAAATCTTTGTATGTTTGGATCATTTCTAATGGTTCAAGTCTTCAATTCATTCATCAGTTTAGAATAAAGGCACTGAAATCTTCAGTTACACTGTTTGGATTGCGCAGAGTAGATGAAACCTTGATTTCTGGTTGTAGGAAATTTAGCTAAGTTATATCACTATGTGGAAATTTTCAGCATGAGGCAGGTATCTGCAGACGTGAACAGCCATTTGAAATCCGTCCAAACAAAATGGATTCCTCCATGGACTCCCAGCCAGAGTCTCCACCCCTTGCCATGGAGACTGATGTCATGGAAACCCCAGAGGACACAAAATCATCCTCACAGAAGTCTATAGGTGGATCCCTGACTGAACCACAACCCTCCACATCCTCTAGTATTGCAGGGCCACATGCCATGCCAGATTACTCTGGTGCTAAGACTGGTAAAAATTTAATTTTACTAAAATAGAAGTCTTATATGGTTTTGAAGCATGTTTTTTTCAATTGGAGATTTTAAGCAGAAAAAGTTATACAGCCATATTACACTGAACTGTATTGTCCTTTATTAGGCAGCTCCAGCAGGACTTAACCTCATCATTTGTTATTACTACAGTATCAAGATCCTTGGCATCTGATGAATATTTTCATTTGAGATATCTACATAAAGTTTTTTTGACCATTGTACAAGCTTACTGGTTCGTTTGACCCATACTCCAACCCTATATTTCATGAATTTTCATGTAACTTATGGCTTTATTATAGCTCCCGCAAACAAAGTTTGAGAGGGGGTATATAGGAGTTAGTATGTTGGTCGGTTGGTATTTGCGATCAAGGCAGCTGAGTGGGGGTATTCCATCACCTATACTGATAATTTGTATTAATTTTTAATTGTATTGTGGCTCATGAAACAAGAGAACTTTTACGTTGATAGACATTGTAGGATCACATTAGATAAGCTAAAAGAGCAGACTGATCATACAGCTCCTACAGGTAGGATAATCAGGTAATAGGTAAAGTCTGCAAGGTCCTCAAGATATTTGTTCTGCATAATATGTCTTATATATTTTGTCATACTTTGTACTAACAGGGCGACAGTGTTTCCCTCAACGGGCTGCCTTACTTAAGTCAATGCTGAACTTCCTGAAGAAAGCCATTCCTGATCCATCTTTTTCAGAGAGTATGAGACATTGTGAGTATAAAGTATGACATGAGTCACTGGTGCATATGGAGAGCTCTAATCCATATCATCTGTACATCTAAACTGTGACTTGTCCAAATGAGTATCTGTATTGGTCCGATACATTGTATGCATTTTGAGAGCTTTAACCTGTATATCTAAACTGGCATTTAAACTTTTTCGGAGGCATCTCTGCACCATTGATTCAGCAGTGAACAACATCCGGGGATCTCAGTAGCAATGGAAATTTATACCGATGATTGTTTTTGGTTGACATATTATGACTAACCAATCAGACACGTCGTTACAAAGCCACTGCATATTAGAATATTAACTATACTGTAATTTTCACGCGAGTACAACAATGCGTCCCGGAGGATGCACACCCTTTCAGACAATCCGTCCTCGACGATTTTTATGATTATAATAAGCAGGACGAGGACTTAAAATTATCACTGGTAATTTATTTGTATTGTACGACCAAATTAACCTTAGACAATGGAATATTCTGTGACCTTTGTTCGGGAATCATAGGTTTACAGAGAATATTGGAACTCCATTTCGCAACTCAGTATTACTGTATATGGGAATGGAAATCAGGTATTGCACAAGATTTTGGATAGGATTAGTTTTGACATGTACATGTGAGTTGTAGCTCTCTATCACACAGCCTATAATATGAGCATGGCATGTTCTACCGAACATAGACTTAGCGTAAACATACCAATAATATGCTGAAGATTAATCAAGTCTCGGGTTAATTTTTTTGTACAATAAGAATTTTAAGAAAATATTGTTTTGATTTTTGTTTAATGTATTTTCAGTGATGGAAGGTTCCTTACCAAAGTCCTTGAAGCATATAATTAGCAATGCAGAATATTATGGACCCTCCCTGTTTTTGCTAGGTAAGAAAATATTTATGCGATTTCCATTTTTTAAATGCTCATTGTTTGAATTAACTATATGCAGGCCAAGTAATTGTCAATTGCAAAAATTGTCATCTGCCACAATTTTCAAAGGTTAATTAACTTTAAACATTTTACATAAATACTACCAGAATGTCAAACAGTTTGGATCTTGATGAGATGCCGATGTACTCAGCAACTGATCTGCATACAAACTATTTGCATAGGTAGTCACAAGTTTGCCACCAGCATGCAAAGAGTTAATAAAGGTCCAGCTTATAAAAGCATTTGTTCTTGTTTTGATTGGTTTCTTCGAGTAGCAGATAGTAATGGAATCTTGGTTTGGGTAAATTTTATCAAATGATAACAATTACCTGTTTTCCCCCTTATCCTGATAAGAGAGTTAATAGTAAAAATGATCAGGGTTTATAATTATTTTTATACCCCCACAAGTGGGGGGTATTCATCACCTTTAGTTTGGACATGCATACAAGGAGAATATTGTCAATTTTGTCTTTCAATTTCAGCAACTGATGTTGTGACCGTGTATGTGTTCCAGGAACCCTCTCTTCTCTCTTCTCTACAGGATAATGGCCTCACAGATGTTGTTCTACATGCACTATTAATCAAAGATGTAAGTTTCAGTGCATATATATGTTCTAAGAAGTTTTAGCCAAACAGATAAATGAAGAAAATAGGATCAAAACAATGTAAGAAATAGACCACTTATTTCTTACATTGTTTTTGCTCCTACTTCTTTCATAAGGTTTAGGAATGTTTTCTTCACTAAATGTTAGCATATAGTTTTAGCAATTAGTATTCATATCATAAGATATAGATGAGCTGAGAAAAAGTGATTCAGTATTGATCAAGCTGCTACAGTAAAAATGTGGCATTTTATCAAAATGCACACCATTTATCAAACATGGTAACAAAATACAATAGTTGCTGATAGGAGTGTAGTTACCTGATAATCACACCTGCCTTTGTAAACCGTGTAAGAGCTGCCTTATTAGGGTCTGCTCTGTCTATTTGCATGGCACAGATCTGATTATGTCTCCCCCCATATTTATATGGGGGAGACATATTGTTTTCGTGAGAGTTGTCTGTCTGTCTGTCTGTCTGTCTGTCCGTCTGTCCGTCACACTTTTTGTCCGGACGATAACTTCAATATGCCTGATGCCAGTTGATTGAAACTTCATATATGGAAAGAGCATAATGAGAGGAGGTGTCATGCACAAGGTCCATAACTCTGGCTTCACTAATATAGGAGTTATTGCCCTTTGTCCGGACGATAACTCCTATATGGCTCATGCCATTGGATTGAAACTTCATATATGGAAAGATCATGACGAGAGGAAGTGTCATGCACAAGGTCCATAACTCTGGCTTCACTAATATTGGAGTTGTTGCCCTTTGTAAAAAATATCACAATTTTTTGTCCGGACAATAGCTTCAATATGCCTGATGCCAGTTGATTGAAACTTCATATATGGAAAGAGCATAATGAGAGGAAGTGTCATGCAGAAGGTACATAACTCTGGCTTCACTAATATAGGAGTTATTGCCCTTTGTCCGGACGATAACTCCTATATGGCTCATGCCATTGGATTGAAACTTCATATATGGAAAGATCATGACGAGAGGAAGTGTCATGCACAAGGTCCATAACTCTGGCTTCACTAATATTGGAGTTATTGCCCTTTGTAAAAAATATCACAATTTTTTGTCCGGACAATAGCTTCAATATGCCTGATGCCAGTTGATTGAAACTTCATATATGGAAAGAGCATAATGAGAGGAAGTGTCATGCAGAAGGTACATAACTCTGGCTTCACTAATATAGGAGTTATTGCCCTTTGTAAAAAAATTCACACTTTTGTCCAGACGATAACTTCTATATGGCTCATGCCATTGGATTGAATCTTCATATATGGAAAGATCATAACGAGAGGAAGTGTCATGCACAAGGTCCATAACTCTGGCTTCACTAATATAGGAGTTATTGCCCCTTGGTAAAAAAAATCACACTTTTTTGTCCAGACGATAACTCCTATATGGCTCATGCCATTGGATTGAAACTTCATATATGGAAAGATCATGACGAGAGGAAGTGTCATGTACAAGGTCCATAACTCTGGCTTCACTAATATTGGAGTTATTGCCCTTTGTAAAAAATATCACAATTTTTTGTCCGGACAATAACTTCAATATGCCTGATGCCAGTTGATTGAAACTTCATATATGGAAAGAGCATAATGAGAGGAAGTGTCATGCAGAAGGTACATAACTTGGCTTCACTAATATAGGAGTTATTGCCCTTTGTAAAAAAAATAACACTTTTTTGTCCGGACGATAACTTCTATATGGCTCATGCCATTGGATTGAAACTTCATATATGGAAAGATCATAACGAGAGGAAGTGTCATGCACAAGGTCCATAACTCTGGCTTCAATAATATTGGAGTTATTGCCCTTTGTAAAAAAAAATCACAATTTTATGTCCGGATGATTACTCGTATGTGACACATGCCATTTGAGTGAAACTTCATACATGGAACGATCATGATAAGAGAAAGTGTCATGCATAAGATCCTTAACTCGAGCTTCAATAAATTTAGAGTTATTGCCCCTTGTACATTTGTTTAATTCTTTCTTGTCCGGACGATAACTCCTACATGACTCTTGCCATCGTATTGAAACTTCATACATGGAAAGAGCATGATGAGAGAAAGTGTCATGAACAAGGGCCATAATTCTGGCTTCAATACTTTTGGAGTTATTGCCCTTTGTTACATTTTTTGGCCGATCAATAACTCCTGTTCGACTGATGCTATTGGAATGACATTTTATTTTTGGAAAGAGCATGATCAAAGTAAGTGTCATGCACAAGGGCCATAAATCTGGTATCAGTATTTTTGGAGTTATTAGCTGTTATCATTAATTTTTCTTCTTGAAAAATGTAGTGTGGAAAGCGCATAATGAGGGGAAGTATCATTCATCAAGACCATAACATTTTTAGCGATTTCCCTTTACATATTGTTTTTATTAGAGGGGAGACATCCGTTTTTGTGACAAAAACCTCTAGTTCTCTACTGTTTACAATAGCTATAAACTTTTTATACAAGCAGGAAATAATTGATTTAAATTAATATGTCTTGCATGAGTATTCACGAAGTATAGAAGAAGTCTAGATCCATTTTACCAGACAGGTTTTGATCTACATTATTAGTTAAACTTGGAATGTACCTTTCCTGATGGCGTACCATGCATTTTCTCTGGTACCTCAGTCCTATGAATTGTATGAGACATCACAGGGATAAAAAGGCTAAATTTGGAACTTAATTTCTTCTCATCAGGTTCCTGCAACACGAGAAGTGTTGGCCTCTTTGCCAAATGTGTTCAGTGCTTTGTGTTTAAATGCTCGGGGATTGGAGTCATTTGTTCAGTGTAGACCATTTGATAGACTGTTTAAAGTGTTACTCTCGCCGGACTACTTGCCAGCCATGAGAAGGAGAAGAAGTGCTGATCCTTTTGGTAAATACAACCTACCTTTTTGGGTTTGATTATAAAGCACCATGAGGCCTGATTAAAATGTATCATATCATTGTAAAGTAAAAAAAAGTACCTAGTTATAGTCTACTTTCAATCCGAATGACCGCCCAGCCAACTGTACATTTACTCCCCTGGTCATTGAGTCATTCGCCTACAATATTGAGCACTGCTAACATATGGCGCAATCATGCAGCCGCAGTACTGGCTAGTGACCCTCACAGGTACCCATTTTAACCCCTGGGTGGGTAGGATGTACGAGTGGGAGACCCTGAAAGCGTCTCTGAAATTTCCGGGAGAGACCGGGATTTGAACCCCGGACCTGAACTCAAGTACTTGTGTAGGGGTATTAATCACATTCAGTGATAATTCTGTTCTCTTTTTAGCTCACCTGGCAACCTGTCTGTCGTGCCTGTTGGTTACTGCTTTTGGTTACACCTTCAACAATTGATGCCTGTGTTCCTTTAAATATTCTTGATTAAACAAGATTATAGTATCATGTTGTTTGAGCTTTTCTTATAAGAAAACTGATGTTAATTGACCTGCTACTGGAAAAAAATTATTTTACAAATGTTCACAACCATTTTAGTCAGAACTTTTTATACAGGAGTAAATATTGTATTCATCAGTAGAATGATTTTCTTGCATGGTTGATTTAAACTAGATTTTTGTTAAATTTTTATTACAGGAGACACAGCTAGTAATTTAGGAAATGCTATGGATGAACTCATGCGACATCAGCCGTCATTAAGAACAGATGCGACAAAGGCAATCATCAAAGTAAGCGAATTCAGAAGAGTTTTGTTTCTGTTCAGTATTGATACTATAGTTGAAGAAGATGTATGTGATATTGCCATTTATTTCCATTCTAGTTCAGTTTGGGGGTTTGGACTGAAGTTTTTAGCTCACCTGAGCCAAAGGCTCAAGGTGAGCTATTGTGACCGCCTGTCGTCCGTCGTCCGTCTGTCCGTCTGTCCGTCTGTCCGTCTGTCCGTCCGTCTGTCCGTTCACTTTTATTTCAAATGACTTCTTCTCCTAAACCACTGGGAGGATTTCAACCAAATTTCACAGAAATGTACCTTAGGGTGTCCTCTATCAGTTTTGTTAAAATCATGACCCCCGGGCAAAAAATGGCCCCGCCCCACTACTTTTACAGGTTTTTTTTTTAAATCTTTAAAAATCTTCTTCTCTGAAACCACAATTTCTAGAGCTTTGATATTTGGTATATAGCATCATCTAATGGTCCTTTACCAAGTTTGTTAAAATGATGACCCCCGGGCCAAAAATGGCCCTGCCCTTGGGCTTGTAGTTTTTACATAGACTTATATAGGGAAACCTTTAAAAATCTTTTTGTCTGAAACCACATAATCTAGAGCTAAGATATTTGGTATGAAGCATCACCTAATATACCACTATCAGGTGTGTTCAAATAATGACCCCTGGGCCAAAAATGGTCTCACCCTGGGGTTTTATGCTACTTAACATCTGAATCTGTAACACTTAAAAGGTAATTTCCTCACAGTTATTTCCCTTGTCCCATCAGCATAGCCATAAGAGACAAAGGGAGATAACTGCATTGGAGTTTTAGTGTCATTCTATTTATATCTATTTATGATAAAATGTTGAAGGTGAATCAGTGTAGCTGTTTTAGAAGGCATAGAAACAGATCTGTCAAATTCCATTAGCAAATAGCAGACACTGATCCTACAGGAGCCACCTTATCTGGGTCTACTCTGTTTGCAGATGCATGAAAACAAGTTTATATGAGGGAAATTAAGGGTTAAATGAACAACTCCAGATCCTTCAGTTCAAAGGTTACAGCACTGGGCAGTAAAATCTCTCCAGGTCAATGCATGACTCTTAACTCTTTGCATGCTAGTGGTGAAACTGTGATTACCTATGCAAACAGTTTGGATCCAGATGAGAGGCCGCATACTGCAGCGTCTCATCAGGATCCAAACTGTTTGTCATCTTAACCATATTTTTGCAATAAAAAGAAAGTAAGTTTAATTTAAGAATTGAAGCAGATGACAATAACTTTTTGTTGCAGACGAAACATTAAAGGCATTTTGACCCATTAACCCCAGTGTGTAGTGTTAGTGATAGCTAGATGTTACATGGTGTCTTCCAATGTCTCTCAAATTAGATGTGAGAGATATTGGAAAGTAACAATTCAGCCAATCAAGGAAAATGATCACCATCTAGACTTTTGATCTGGGTCCAAACCCAACTGATGTAAGTCATGGTAATGTTTAAGAAAACTGTGAAAACATGATTATGCAATGGCCCAACTGATATAAGTCATGGTAATTCTTAAGAAAACATGATAATGCATTTGCCCCCCTAACAATGATAGGTGTTAAAATTACTACTGCTGCCCAAAAAAGCATCTTAAATATAACATTTTTATATAAAATTTGATGACAACACATTAAAAAGTCCTAAAATGTCTGAATTTTGTATGATATTAATGAAATAACTGAGTAAATATAACTTAATTATAACAGTAGACGTAACTCTTCTCAATTTCAATTGTTAAAAATACTAATGACCCATTTAATTGAATTATCATGAGATATTCACACCTAGATCTAGAATTATTTCTAAACACCTATTAACCCTTAACCTATTTGCTTTGACAAAAATTGATCTGGGACTACTCTTGTTTGCTAATGCTTAAAAAATTGTTATTGCCATAAATAGAAGTTTTAGCTTTGAAAAAAACTGTAAAATCAAATCTATATCATGTCAAATGTAAACAGAGCAGACCCTGATCAGACAGCTTCTATAGCAGCCTTCTGATCTAGTCTACTCTTATTTTTAATGTGTAAAACACATTATTTCTCTGAAGAGAAGTTTTTGCTTTGACAAAAACTGTAGAATCCGATCTATATTGTGTCAAAAGAAACAGAGAAGACCCAGATCAGACAGCTTCCGTAGGAGTCGTCTGATCTGAGTCTACTCTGTTTGCTAATGCACGAAAACAGCTTTATATGAGGGAAAGGGTTAAACGATTTTTAAAGATATTCTTATTGGTCATTTCACACAAAAACTGGCATTATGTACTGCCTAGCACTTTATTTGCCTACATACCTGGGTCAAGGTATAATTGCATAGCTTTATTGAAGTCATTTGAATTTCTCAAAGACCAGTTTTAGGCATTTTGAGCTAAGGCAAAAATGGCACAAGTTGTAAACAGTTTAGATCTTGGTCAACCAGTCACTTGGTATTAGTTCTGAATCCAGTTCAAGTTTATTCAGCAGTGAAAGGGTGAAAGCAGTGCACTAAGCTTATTTCATCTGCTAGATTGTTTTCCACTGAAAAATTAACATGTCAATATACATGTATTACTGTAACTCAGGTGAGCGATATAGGGCCAATGGCCCTCTTGTTTTGGTTTACAGCCTATTGCAAACAAATTTAATCCCTGTTCTTCTCAATTTCAAAACTTTTTGAAAAAAGTTTTTGAAGACCTTGAAATTCTTTCATCATTTCTTTTCCAGTAGTTTTTATTCCACAATTTCCTTTGTAGCTTTTACAAGAAGTGAATATGATGGGCAGAGATAAGAAGTATGTGTGTCAGAAGCCACAACCTAAGGCTGACCAGTTGTTAAACTTACGCTCACCCCAGGCACAGGAAGGTGGGTCATCTGATGAAGAGGAGGATGAGGAAGAATTACCAACCAGTGCACAGGATACTCAGGAGTCTGAGACCAAATCTGCTTCACAGTCTGAAGAGAACAAAACGTTAGTAGCAGTATCTAGAGGCATCAAAACAAACAAACAAACAAGATGTGTAATTAAAACTTTACTTCATGAATATTTATGAAAGAAATGACATTGTTAATATTAATTTGCTGAATTTCTAAAATAACATGAAATCAGGATTTTTTTGCCGAGACAAACTATAGAATCAGATATATGTAATTTCAAACGGAGCAGACTGACCTATAGGAGTCATCTGATCTGGGTCTACTCTGTTTACAAAGGTGTAGGAAAGCATATTTATGGAGAAAAGGGATGAACCTTTTTCATTTCTCTTTGAAAACCTCAAGAAAGATCTTATGTTTTACCCATAGTGTAACCATATTTTTCACAGGAGTGCAACATCTGATAACAGCACAGACAAGCAGGCCATTCCACTGATGGACTATGTTCTGAATGTAGTAAGTTTTATTTTACTATTTAGTTGGCCTGTAAGCCAAGTCCATGGGTCCAAAGGGCCCCCTCTGAGATCAAGCTAGATTGAACACTGGGGTTATAAAGGCTTTGGTGTAAGCTCCATATAATTTCACACCTTTGTTTATCATAAGGGCCAGTCTGATTCAGGGACTTGATCCTAATATGCAGATTGACAAGGTTATGCCCCTATCAAATTTTGAAAAAAAATAGACTTGACCAAATTACACTTTTGTAGTTTATTATGAAAAGAATGTTTATGTTCCTGGAAAATAAGTTGTTTCATGGGTTGTACTTACAACTACTTACTGCACTACTTCGCAACTTGCTGGTTACTGAAAATACTCTAAATATATCAAAACTTCATTTAACTTTAAACTTGAAAAAATTTCAGATGAAATTTGTAGAAGCTATCCTCAGCAATAATTCTACAGATGACCATTGCCGAGAATTTGTCACCCAGAAAGGACTGCCAGAGCTGATGGATATACTTGGGCTACCTAATCTGCCTGTGGAGTTTCCAGCCTCACCAGCTTGTCAGGCTGTTGCCAGTGTCTGCAAGGCAATCTTGGTATGTTTTACAAGGACTCTTTGCAGAAATTATTCTGCTCTGCTCAAATCCTCCATGTGAGTTTTTCTCCATTGTTATTTATTATCAGAATAACAAACAGAATGGATCCTGATGAGATCCTGAATTACTTTGCATCTTGTCTGTACAATGTGTTTACACATGAGGTATAATTCTGGGTCTTGGAGGCAGGCGGTAGCTTAATGCAGGACAAAAGTAATGCAGAAAGCTGCAGAAGCTTTCTGCATTACTTTTGTCCTGCAATAAGCAACCACCATTTGAGTGGTTGCTTTAGAGGGGTTTTACTGTACTGTAAATGAAGTTCTTTGCTGACTTTCTGTATGTATGACTTAAATATCAACAGTAACCTGGTTGTTGTGGAATTTACTTGATTTTGATCCTCTTATTTTTCAGACACTACTTAGAGATCCACATGTATTGGATGAAGGTTTGAAGAAGTTGAATGATGTTTTGGAAAAACTTGAAGGTCTGCATCAGCCTTTGGAAACTCCAGGAGGTTCAGTATTAATGAGAGAGCTGGCCAATGTCTCTCATATTCCAGATGCCACACTATCTCCTACAGCCACACCTCTACTTCATGCATTGTCATCTGCACATGCATACATCATGATGTTTGTGCATGTTTGTAGAATGGGACAGGTAGGTGAATTAAAAAAGTTGAATGATCATGATAGGCCGAGTGTATAGGGAATATTATATATGAAGTGACGATATGAAGGGTTGTATCACATGAGTGGCTGTTTGGCCGTAGTATTTACATGAGCCGCGGAGCAGCGAGTGAGAATACCACGAACAAACCACGGATGTGATAACAACCCTTCATATCATCACTTCGTGTAATATTCCATTTATTATATACCTATTTTGATAAAAGGACACCAAAGAACATCAATATTCTAACTCCTTTTATTCAGAAACAGAAAACATAGTCCATTCATGAATGGCGCATTGATTTACAACTACGGGTCTTAATAAAAGGTACTTCTCAAAGAGAACGAACGATCTTCAGCAATGATGTAGACAAACTTTTATTCAAACCAACGTTTCAGCTTCACAAAAGCCTTCATCAGGGTTAAACATAAACAAAATATTAATCACTGAAGTACAAAAATTAAGGTACTTAGATCAAACGGATCTTGTATTGCACGCTTGTGCAATATGGAAAATTTATCTGAGAGGTATTGCATGATCGAATACAATTGTATTTTACTGCATAAACTGACAGGTATATAATAAAATAGAATATATATTGGATGTTCGTGATCGGCCAAGTTAAATTCAACAACATTGCACATTAAAGAAGGGTAATGTGTCTTTTAACCCAGGAATATGACAAACTGCCAGTCCTAAAACATCTCCCACATCACATAGTGACGATTCAGATCTACTTTTGGCAGGGATATAATTTGTTTTATTAAATTTGCTCAGTCGCAAAGTTTTTTACGTAGGTAGATTCTACTGCAATTTCTTTTTTATTACAGACAGAAATACGCACCATTTCTGTAAACCATTGGGGCTCAGAACTTGGTTTGAAAGTCTTAAATGGACTCAGTAAGCTGTACACATCTTTAGTGTGGGAGAGCACAGTGCTGTTGGCTATGTGCAGTGAAGGAATCTTACCACCTGGATCTGAGTTTGGTCAGGCTGATACGGAGAAACTGTTGCCTAAGGACTCTAAGGGAGAGAATGAGAAAGAGGAAGAAGCTGTTGGACTGAGCAGGTCTTCAGCAGAGCAGGGTAGTAATGGTGTCAGTCAAGCCATGGAATCATTATCCACCTCAGACACCCCTATTAATATGGACACTGAGGATACGCCATCCACTGAAAAAGATGGAAAGATAATGAAATTGGCAAAATCATTAAAGCCCTTGTTATCTGTGTCATCGAGACTTGGTAGAGCCCTTGCAGAACTGTTTGGTCTCCTTGTGAAACTCTCTGTGGGAACCAGAGTAAGGCAGAGGGGCAGTCAGATGCTCCCTACTATTCCAATTGTACCCTCAGCTACAGCACAAAATGTTGCCAAAGCCCTGTGTAAGCTGTTAACAGAGGGACTGCAGTGGGAGCCACCCAGCTATTCTCCTGTTCCAAAGCTCAGGTAATCCAGAAGCAAGTCTGGCATATTAACACTTTCCTTCATATAATCATCTTTCACGCCTTTGTAAACAGCAGACCCAGATCAGATGTGTTATAGGAGCTGTCTGATCAGGATCTTCTCTATTTGCTTATGACATGATATAGATCGGATTTTACAGTTTTTACAAATTTTCTTGAAGAAAAGTTTACATTATAAAAATTCAACTAATAAATATTCATGATGTCATTGTTTTTTCTCATGAGTATTGAACAGTGAAAGGGTTAACCCTTATCCTGCTGTAAAATAATGATGTCTCTCAAACTGTATAAATTTACTTTTATTTACTATTGACCAAAACTTGAAACATCTTGGATCCTTGTCAAAGATCAAATTATTTTATATCTGATCTGAATCCAAGCTGTTAGCAAATGATAATCGTGTCCTACTTAGCAGGATATGGGTTAACCCTTTCCCTGTTCTATGCTTATTTCAAATTTCAATACCTGTTGAACAGAGCTACAGATAAAGGTGCATACCCATATACTAAAATGGTTATTTCTCCACCAAGCCCTATACTGTGACCACTCTTAGAATCTTCTCTCCGAGAATTATATCCCCTTGAACTGAGTATATTTTGTCCTTTGGGTTGGATTTGGGATCAAGGCTGTGGTTCAGGCATATTCATCACCTTGCATTTAATATAGTATTGCGCTTGTCCGTCCGCCCGTTAACCACATCTTTGTCTGCTCAATAACTTGACAGCTATTGGGTGTGCTGTCTTCATACTTAGTAGGAAGGTTGGTCATGGCCAGTAGATGACCCCTATTGATTTTGAGGTCAACGGTCATGGTCACAGTGACCTTCAACTCAAAATCTTGTCCGCTCAATAACTTGATACGTATTAGGCGTGCTGTCTTCATACTTAGTAGTAAGGTTGGTCATGGCTGTGCAACAAAATATTATGTGTATCGAAGAAACAGTTTATTCTGTATCACGGGGGCATTTTTCGATACAAGTTCAGATTGACAATCTTCATAATAAGGATTGAACATAACAAATACCAAGTTTTATGATGTTATTGACAATACATGTATGCTTTTATTGTAGGGACTATCACTTTAAAATGGGACCAAAGCTGCTTTCCAAATCATTTGGGTTTTACATGTGGGAAACAAATTACCATTTATTAAAATGCATTTTCCCAAAAATTGCCTAAAAAGGCCTGGCATTAGTTGAATGTAAGGCATTGGCTGACATTCTTTATTTGTTGACAGGCTGACATTCCTTGTTTGTTCTGTGGGATTCACTTCTCCAATGCTGTTTGATGACAAGAAACAGCCGTATCACCTAATGCTGCAGAAGTTCCATGCCTGTGGTGGACAGGATGCTCTCTTTCAGTAAGTCCACATCATCAGACTTCATGATTGTACTTTACAGTAAAACCTGTTCAACAACCACTCAGAAGAAATGTGTCTTTAATATTTAATCCATGTGGTAGCTTACTTCTGGATGAAAGTTGTGCAGAAGCTCCCATTGTTTTATGCATCACTAATCTAGTCAGACTCTTATCCTGCATTAAGCATTTAAGAAGTGGTTAAAGATGTATACTGCGCAAATTTCTGCAAATTTTGCGTTTTAAGCCAACTTCAGAATAGGAATCTATGTACCTCAACACTTATTTAACACTAAACAGCACGGTTAGTAAATGTGTCGAATTTTTTTTTAAAAAAAATAGATTGCAACTTAAACGAATGGAACAGCGTTCGCCATTGGGTGGATACTGTCGTAAGATTCAAATTAAGTAAGGGAAATAATCATTCGATGTAATATGTAGGCCAACAACCAGTGTCGGCCATTGTACAGTGATGTCTCGTTAATCCGGAAAACTCGCGATCCGGACGAAAGTCGTGGGGAACAGATTTTTTGTGCAGTAAATTGACTCGTTACATCCGGAAATTCGCGTTCCGGAACCGGACATTGATTTCCGGTAACCAATCTATGTATTTACCTGTATTTGTGACTCGTTAATCCGGCCGGGTCAGTAGCCCGGGGGGCTTAATTGCCCACCCCTGACACTTAACAATAGTGTACCGGGGAGGTGCGAATACTTGTGTTTACAATCACGGGCATGGGTAAAACAACCCCCGACTGTGTGCAAACTGGCTATTTATCAAAGCATATGGCACGCGGGTAGTGATGTTTGATATTCATTAATGTTCCATAATGAGATGAACACTCGCCCAATTAATTTGTTACGTTAAAACCGCGCCGCCATCGTTAAACTGTTAATCACCTTAAATGATTTGCTAATTCAGAAATTACAAGGCTATATTTATCGGGGATTCCCGCTAGGGATTCCCTAAGATTCTAACTCACGTGTGAGCTGGCTGGTTCCCGACTTCCGACTTACAAGTACATGTACGCGGATGGAATATTCGGGAAACCAGTCATGTCAAACATGGAGACCTACGTCGATTTTACAAAATTTGCCCGCAGGCATATTCGATAATCCACATTGTATTACTCAAATGAGAGAACTGACACTTATGGATAGGGTGCAACAAGCATTTAGAAACACAAACAAGGCAATTATTTTGATATGACTTGCGATTATTATGGGCATATGGATTATGCACACATGAACGTTACAAGAAAAGATTTCTTGATGCGAAAGTAAATGTGTACATATACAATGTTTATGATTGAGTTGATATTTTGCAGCATACGACGGTGATTCGTTAATCCGGAAAATTCGTTAATCCGGAAATTTCGCCGGGAACGAACGTTTCCGGATTAACGAGACATCACTGTACATGTGATAACAACCTAATTAATATTAAAAGTGTTGTTCAGAAGTAGAATCTGAGTCATTCAGAACTTGGCCGAAGATGTCCGTTTATTTCCGTACAAAATTCCTGTTTCTAAAACAGAGGCTCATTTTAAAGAATTTAGCAGTATTTGGCTGAACAAATATATCCTGTTGGAAAATGGGTTGTAAACATTATTTTCATTGTATATAAATGTGTACAGCTTCTGGTGTTGATTGATTAATACTAAAATTGCACATAATACATCTTTGATATAAGGAGATTCTACTGTGCATTTGATGTGATAAGTATTCTAATTTCCATTACATCTAATTGGTTGTCAGATGGTATTTTTATGCAATATTTCATTATAACAATACAATCCTTCTTCAGCAGTCACCTTGTATTAGCGGCCACACTGCTGTAAAGCGGCCACTACAGGACACTCCCAATGAAAAACACTATATTGCACCTGATATAAACGATCACCTGCCTAACGCGGCCAGTCGGGGGGCTTTAACTTTGTTCATGGTTGACCTACTTTTTAAGGGTTATGGCCCGTTTTATTTTAATTTTCACTGACATTTTGTTTTCAGCCTTTAGCAAGTCATAGTTGAATTATCAAAATTTACCGAAATAGAAAATAGTTGAAAAGTGGGGAATTTTCTTCATCACTTCACACCCAGAGTGCTTGGTGTATGCAATGCAAGTAATCCTTACTCTTGTCATGCTATGATTGACCTGACTAGCATTGGATCCAGATGAGACCTGATTATGTTTCAGGGCATTCAACTGGGCGCTGTCTGTCGATGGTAAAGTTCCACTGACCGAGGGACTAGAGGACCCAAATCTGCCAGGTAAGATTGAATAAAAAGGTGCAGTGTAATAAGTGTTTGATTAAACTAAGTAATAAAGCAATTATTACTAGAGATTATGTCCTTATTTTTATAATCTGGTGGGTATATTGTTTTTGCCCTGTTTGTCAGCAACTTTAACATTGGTCATAACTTTTGAGCCAGCACAAATAGAGACTTGATATTTGGCATGCATATGTATCTCATCTGCACATTTTGAGGGGCTACATGTCAAGGTCAGAGGTCAAATATATAGGTCAAAACACCAACTTTAACATTGGCCATAACTTTTGAAACAGTAGAGATAGAGACTTGATATTTGGCATGCATGTGTATCTCATGAAGCTGCACAACTTGAGGGGTGACATGTCAAGGTCATCCTTCAGGGTCAAAGGTCAAATTGACTGTTTGTTTGTCAGTAACTTTTAACAGTGTGTATCAGTAGTGCATTACACTGGGCACACTGAAGAATCAAGAAGTACAAAGAGGGTTCTTCTGTATTCAGATCCCTTCTCTGGCAGTCCTATAGGTCAAACTGCCAAAATATGAACATTACACAACAATCAGCACCATGATGGTAAACATGTAGGTATTGCTTAGTTAAATCCTGGCATTTCAATGTTTTCAGGTGGTACAGGAGAGTTTCTGGATGCTTGGTTGATGTTGATAGAAAAGATGGTAAATCCAAAAACTGTTCTTGAAACCTTGCACCAGCTTCCTTCCAAACCCAGCCAGCCAGGCTTTGTACCATTTGACCCAGTTCAGTATCTAATCTGCACTCAGAAGGCTGCCTTCAATGCTGTGATGAACCTATGGAATAAGAAGCCGCTTAAGGTGTATGGAAGCCGAATGTCAGAATCCATCCTGGCTATATTGTGCCATGTTGTGAAAGGGGAAGGAATCATAAAGGTAATATACAGATGTTTTTATTGCAAGGGGAGGCATGTAAAGTTTGCAGTCTGTGCATTGATCTGTCCAAAATCTGTGAGTTGATTTGTCCACAGTCTATGCATTGATTTGTCGATTGAATTATTTGGCAAAGTATGAAATTAAAGTTGAAGATCACAGATGTTGATGACAGTCATTGGTCTCTCACACTTTCTATACGCCCGAAGGTAACTTCGGTCGTATTATGGTATGGCGCTTGTCCATCTGTCCGAGCAACTTAAAGGTAATAGAGGACCATGTCATGATCAGCAGAACAAAAGAAAACAATGGGAATTCATTCCGTAACAATAGAAAAAGGGGACGTGGCCCTTTGTTCAACAAAAGAAAATAACAAAAGGATTTGCCCCTTGTCCTTACTTGGTGGCACGTACATCCATCTGTCAGTCTATCTGTCCGTCCATTAGCCACATCTTTGTTCGCTCAATAACTTGACAGCTATTGGGTGTGCAGTCTTCATACTTAGTAGGAAGGTTGGTCATGGCCAGTAGATGACCCCTATTGATTTTGAAGTCAGTCGGTCAAGGTCACTGACCTTCAACTCAAAAATCTTGTCTGCCCAATAACTTGATAAGTATTAGGTGTGCTGTCTTCATATTTAGTAGGAAGGTTGGTCATGGCTGGTAGATGACCCCTATTGATTTTGAGGTCAGTTGGTCAGAGGGTCAAAGTGACATTCAACTAAAAAATCTTGTCCACTTAATTACTTGATAAGTATTAGGTGTGCTGTCTTCATACTTAGTAGGAAGGTTGGTCATGGCTAGTAGATGTCCCCTTTTGATTTTGAGGTCAGTCGGTGAAAGGTCAAGGTCACAGTGACCTTCAACTCAAAAATCTTGTCCACTCAATATCTTGATAAGTATTAGGTGTGCTGTCTTCATACTTAATAGGAAGGTTGGTCATGGCCAGTACATGACCCCTATTGATTTTGAGGTCAGTCAGTCAAAGGTCAAGGTTATTGTGACCTTCAACTCAAATTAATATTGTGCATGTTAAGACAGCACACACTTCAGATGTATAATGCTCCGACACACGGGGCTCTTGTTTTTGTCATGCCAGTCTGTCACATGTCACACTAGCAACAGGTGACACTTGCGTTCATTCTAACACTTTTTATATATGCTGGACAGACACTTTCATGGTCTAAATATATCCTGAGACTCTTTGAACATTTCTGTTGTAGGAGATGTTGGCAAAGCAGAAGCCAGCAGAGGAAGAGGCTGCTAGCACGTCCGCAGCTTCCACCTCTGGTGCTACAACTATCACACCCAGGGGCTTGGTAGCAGCTGCAGTAGGCTTAGGGGCTGGGACTGGGTCAAGTGCCAACAACTCACAGCCTCCAGTAAACGAGTCTCATGTGCAACAGGTAGAATATGTACTTATATAAAAAAAACTTGAATGTAATAAAATTGCACAATAACGTGATTATTTTCCCCGAGTAGAAATGTCAAGATTGTCTTGCAAGAGTAGCACATGGGCAATATAGGGTAGTGATATAATGATGATTGGAAATAATTGATTTTGCACCTCTAATCTAAGGCATCTATTAGATGATATGGTTGGACTCCTACTTACGACCAAGAAGCTGTCGCGTGAATGTAAATTCTTCACAATCACAACCTCGTTTGTTGGAGTGCAGTGTTCCACAGGGCAGTTGCCTTGGTCCTTGGCTCTACCTTGCATACGCAGGAACCTTGTTCGATGTTATTCCTCCATCTATCTCAGTATACTGTTTCGCTGATGATATACGGTTTCGCATATTGCAAGTAAACGCTTTAAACCTACCCCCAATAGTGAAAGACAAGCTGTTCAAAACCTTGAAGAATGTGCCATAACGATCAATAACTGGATGAACGAAAACAAACTTAAAATGAACACAGCAAAAACTGAATTCATCATTTTTGGAAGTAAGCAACAGCTAAACAAATGTACTACACATTCAATTGATATCGCAGGAGATGTTGTTGAATCGGAAACGTGTATTAGATACCTAGGTGCTTTTCTCGATGAATCATTAACCTTCAAAGAACACGTGAAAAGAAAGTGTTGCGTTGCCATGTTGAACTACTACAGAATAAAATGTATTAGGAAATACTTGACAAAAGAATCTGCCGAAATTTTAGTTCTCTCACTAGTGATCTCTCATTTAGATTATTGTAATGTCATCGTATACGGAATTGCACAGTGTGATATAGATAAACTACAGCGAATCCAAAATATGTGCGCTAAACTCGTTTTGAATAGGAAATGGTCAGACAGCTCCAAACAATCTCTTAAAGACTTACATTGGTTACCTATCAAAGCTAGGGTCTTATTTTAAGATATTGACATACATGTACAATTGCTCTCTCAACCACGCTCCCGTTTATCTGACAGAACTTCTCGTAAAGCCAGCACCAACACGCTGTCTGAGATCGGCAGACAAAGCCCAAGAGATGTATGCTGTGCCCTTCAACAAGAGAAAGACCTTTAGTGATAGAAGTTTTGGGACAGTAGGTCCCAGACTTTGGAACGGGCTTCCTAGCGAGATTAAAAGAGCAGAAAATGTTGAATCTTTTAAAAGAAAGTTAAAAACGCATTATTTCAGACACTTTGATTCACTTTTTAATATTTCGTAGAAACTGTCCGTGTGTTTTAGATGCATAAAGTACTTTATATAAAGTCTGGGTTTTAGTATATTATAACAGTTTTTTAACCATCGTTTTATGGATGTTAGTTTTTATGCTTTCTTAAATGTATATTCGTGTATATATCCTCTATCGATTTTTATTTGTCTCTGATTTTATTTATGTCAATGTACAACGCCATTGAATGCATTATTTGCAAAAATAGGCGTTTAACCAAGTGATTAAGTTTCAAGTAACAAGATGGTCATTTTGTTAGCTGTAATAGCTAGCATTACAATAGCTAGCATGTCAACATAATGACAGTTCCTTAGAAAAACAGCTGTATAAATCTTCATGGATGTTATTGTTATATTGCTTCAAGTTTTATGTCTCCACCCGTTGAAAAATCTGTATTGTAATTCTTCTAGTTGAGTGAGATGGGTTTCACACGAGCTCGGTGTACAGATGCCTTACTGCACACACAGTCGCTGGAAGAAGCTACAGATTATCTGCTTAATTCTGCAGGCGATTTCCCACCACCTGCACAAGTAAGTAGAGGATTTTCATATGAGTTTTCTCACATCAGACATGTCAACATGCAGTGGTGATATGTGATAGTTTTTGTGCCCCCGCCTTTAGGCGACGGGGGCATTAAGATTTACCCTTGTCCGTCCGTATGTCCGAAATATTCCTCAAGGATTTCTTGGCTTGTGTAAGCTGGAATGATTTGATATTTGGTCTGAAGCATTATCATAGTGAGTTGTACCGTGTCTCCCCTTTTCAGGTCTGTCATTTATCTACTTCCTGTTTGCCGACACTTTGATTCAATTTTGGTGATTGTTTAAAGACAAAAAATTTCGTGAGAGATTTCTTCGCTTGTGTAGGCTGGAATGATTTGATATTTGGTCTGAAGCATAATTATAGTGTTTGCCAAAATTTTCATTAAAATTTTGGTGATTGTTTAATGACAAAAAATTTCGTCTAGGATTTCTTCACTTGTGTAAGCTGGAATGATTTGATATTTGGTCTGAAGCATAATCATAGTGAGTTGTACCATGTCTCCCCTTTTCAGGTCTGTCGTTCATCTACTTCCTGTTTGCTGGCAGGGGCATCTGTGTCCTATGGACACATTTTCTTTTATTTTCTCAAGAACACCATAAAACTATTTCCTAATGGATATTTATGTAAGAAATAATGACATCTTTACTATCAGATGAATTTTTATGCCCCCAACGGCGGGCATATAGTAATTGCAATATCCGTCTGTCTCTCCTTCCTTCTGTCCGTCCCAAATTTCGTGTCCCTTCCATAACTTTTTTATCTGTGAATGGATTTCAAAATAACATGGCACAAATGTTCACCACACAAAGACGATGTCATCATGTGTCACGCTCAACTCCCTTGTCCATGGGTCAAAGGTCAAGGTCACAGGGTACAATTTTTCGGGGCATTTGATATGTGACAGCTCTTGTTTTAATAGCATATGAACAATCAAATAATATTTAATAAACCAATTAGAGCAGACCTTGAGATTAAGTGTTAAAGTACTGTGTTTAAGCTAAGTTTCAGAACACCCAACTGTATGACACCAATTCTCTCCTTTCCAACAATTTCAAGTCGATTTAGCTTTTTCTGATAACTTAAAAGAAAATTAATCAAGGTAAATTTATATAAAACTAATCAAGTAGCTTTGGTGTAGCAAGTTGATCTAAGTCTGTACTGAATGGCTGTATTTGTTTGGCAGAATATTTTGGTATTAACTGTGGTACTTGTAATGTTTTTTCTGTACTTGTTCTTTCTGTAATAATTGTTTAGTTGTAGGGTTAAAACTTTTTTTTTTAAAAAACTAAAACAAACAAACATTTATTCAAAATTGATTTAATTTAAATAGTGTTTAAAAACAATGTTTTTTATCTTCTGACAGAATTTTGACCTATCAGAAAACCAACAAATTTTACAAGCCATCGCCATGTCTCTTGGTCAAGACACGCATCATGAGGTAATAACTTTGCTATAAAATACTGTCTTTGCTAAGTACAATGCACACTTTGTTTCTTAGATTTGGATACTGACAATGAGGATGCACATTATACATGAAAACCCAAAAAATTATCCTTTTGCAACCAAAGATGATTTTCAGAACAGTCACAAAAACATAATTTCCAATAAAAATAACCATGATTTTTCACACATTGTAATATTTGCATCAAGCACCTGTGTGTTTTTATCTGATAGGTAGGACAATAACATAACAAGGTTGATTATATGTTGTAAATTTCTCATAGAACTACTGTCAATTGACTTGTCCACAGCCTTGATTGTTGGTCAGGCCTTTTTCTGGTATTTACATAGGTCAGTTAAAAGGACCCATTCCCAATGCCCACAGCCTTGATTGTTGGTCAGGCCTTTTTCTGGTATTTACATAGGTCAGTTAAAAGGACCCATTCCCAATGCAATGTAGGTGACTTTTTCCCAATTTTGTAAAAAAAAAAAAAATCCCAATAGAGACCAAATTTTGATTAAAATTTTCCCCCCCCCCAAAAAAAAAAAAAAAAAAAAAGTTAAAAGAGTTAAAGAGTTAAAATTGGACCAAAAATCTTTCAAAATCATGAGTTTTATGTACAAACATTTTGGCAATTATTGAAATGCCACAAAAAGGCCTGCAGCGATTTGCGATTTTGCAAGACACCTCAAATAGATGCTGTAAATACCCTAAATAAACAAGACACATTTCTTGTCAATACTGCAAATACATTAACTCTTGAAAACCACAGCATTTACTATGCTTATGCATCATCTTGAAACAAACATTTTGATAAGGATACAGGAGTTTGTAGAAATCGACCATGCATACAGTTTGGAGGAGTGGTCTCCCTTTTTATGCCCCTGTTGACGATAGTCCGGGGCATTATGTTTTGTTCTGTAATATTTTAACACTTTAATTCCGGTAGTAAAATGGATTTTATGAACAATAAGGACCTTTTTGAGTATATTGAAAGGTTTTTTAAATAATAACTTATAGAAACTATAGTTACTTATGAAGCCATCTTATGACAAATGTTAACATTAATAACCATAAGATTGAACATATGGTTTAGGATGTGATCACATCCATCTTTAAATTGAAGTCTGACTTCGGCATAAACACAGGTGCATATTATCTACAATAACTAAGGGCTGTTCCAGGAAAAAAGGCCTGGGGGGGTAGGAACGCCAGCCAAAAATAGGGGTACCACCAACACAATTTTATTTTTTTTACCCCCCCAAACAAGAGAATTAAGATAAGTCAGATACCCACAACCACTAGATTTATATTTAACTTGCCACCCACCACCAAGACAACTGAAATTTCCGATTCACTAGTACTTTCTAGATTTCTTTACCACTCAAAGCTTGACAAGTTTTACTATGAATGTGCTGTTTTCTGAATGGAAATCATATTGACAGCATATATTGTTTATGTATAGGTTAGACCATGGTTGAGCGTGACTAAACGATTTAGTTCGAGGGGGCATAGCCCCCGAGAACTATGTCGTTTAGTCGCGCTCAACCATTGGCTAACCTATTTAGCACTGGATTGGGCTCGAGGAAAAACAAGAAATAAAGGTCATCAAATTCGCAATTTAACGTCATCGGGCGCGTGCTGATTTTCCCTCACTTCTCTTCGCACAAGACTGAAAACCATGATTGCGCCTGAATCCATTAATATCTTGGAAGAAGAGGAAGGAAAAACAACAAAGCTGGAAATTTAACGGCAAGATTTTAAAATTGTGTACAATTAAATATTCAACGATAATTTTAAATATTCAAAGATAATTTCAATTTCAATATGACGCATTTGAAATAAAAGTTACTTTTAAATATTGAATTAATTCGATCTAGATCTAGATCATTTTATTAAGATTTTTATTATCTTATTTTGTTTAAATTTGTTTAATAAAGATTGTTTTCAACTTTTCACGCATTGATTAGATTGTATACAATAAAACCTATGTACAATGGTCAATTAAATACGCTATGCATTGTGCCGCTTTTTAAAGACAACTTTTTATGCTTGAAGCAGGTTAAATGTAACACATAACGCTCAAAATAGGAGCTTTCTGCATACCTTTAGTAATGCATTAAACTGTCACCTGTATTTAAAATTGCATATTCATTTCCCTTAATTGTCGATTAACCTTAGTTTTACTGTATTTCAGTGTAACCAGCTGATCAAGGCTACGAAGCATTGGGGTGAAACATCACGTGAAAGCCTAGGATGTGACGTCAAAAAAACATTATAATGGTTGGTCGACAGGAACCATTGACTAAATAAACAGTTTGTTAGTTAGTCCATGGTTTTTTCAAAAAGAGTCGAACTAAACGATATAGTCGACACTATTTGTGGCATCTGATTGGCCGAGAGCTCCAAGCCATGTGCTAAATATTGAAATCATCTACTTTTGTTGAGTTTGTTCACATTACATTGGCATGCTGAAACAATAAACTATTTGCCATCTTGTTTCTAGTGTGGAATGCTTTTTTCCCCATTCCTAGTATATAAACATCGTTAACCTTGATACAAGACGTTCAATTATATGATCGTTAAATTTAACCCTTTCTAAGGTGTAAGAACATAGCAGACATTAATTTTGCAAATATGAGCCATGACTGTTGATAACTTTATATCTAACCACTTCTTGATAGCCACTGTTGGTCCAATCTGTGAAATTTAATATTCCTGTGTTGACTATTTGTATGGCAGCAATTGAATATTAAGACAATCACATTACATTGAATTACATGATTACTAAATTTCTTTTATCGGTATATACAGAAATCAAATCACAAGAGATTGTTACAGTGTTGACCTAGATCAGCTGGTGCAATGAAAATCTGATCTGATCTACACTGCTTGCAAATTACCACCACCATCTTTAGTTTGCCAATTTGTCTGGAAAGCAAACAAACTGGTTGCAGTGCATGTCCATACGATTTACATTCAGTTTATCCTGGATCTATTCAATATTACCAGATTAATTTCTTGTAAAACATAAGCAATTAAAACTCACACGTTAAAGATATGAAATTTGATTTAAAAGTCAGCATGGTATTGTAACACTTAACAATTAGTTAACTTACTAGACATAGTTCACCTTTTTATACACATTTATAGTCACAATTTCTAATCATATTTACATTCAAACTCAAACTCTTTTTGTCATTATAAACCACAGGGTTCTCCCCAGGATTTTCAGAAGGCGAGTTGCGTCTTGGGGTGGGTATGGGAGGGGTGGGTACGGGAGGGGTGTCCCCTCCCTCCTTCAACGGTGAGATTTTTTAAAAAGTTCTTACTAAATGATGTAAATTTATGTATACCTGACAAATAAATGAAGCAAAAAATGCTATAGCATGTCAGGTAGATTTAGGAGATTTGCCAGGTAGATTCGACTTTTGGACAGGTAGATTTTATTGACACAAAGAAATATGAGAAGACAAAATCTTCTGCTAGATAATTATGTTTGATAAATACCGGTACCATTTCACAAACAAACATTTATATACCTAACCATATTATAATTAGCAAGCTATGCATATCCATACCATTACAGTGCTCTAGTTAGACTTTCAACATGGTAGGGCCGCACTAATGAAAATCGGAGCACTTTCTAAAGTGCAACTTGATAAATGATAAAAAAAATTTATTTTCATATGTTCCAGAGATAAAACAATTCATGTTTGTTTATTATTATTTCAGAGAATTATTTATGTCCATAACATCTTTGGGTCTCATCAGGCAGATCTTATGATCTTAAACTTTTACATGTATACATATAGTCTGCATGGTTGTCACTCAGTGGTAATTCCCACTCTATGTCTACATTTATAACTTTCATTCTTGATCATTTGTAGGATCACTTCCTAAGTAGGATTGGGTAGTAGTACTTGTAGTTGTCTTAAGTCTAGGATATCGCCTTCCCATTTTATGACCTCGGGCTATGAAAATGTCAATCTTTTTTTTTTAGAAAGTGAATATTTTTTACCCTTCTCTTTCTGTTTTAAAATTTTTATAAGAACCTAAACTGGCTAATTCATTTTTCCAGAAATTATTTCCATTCAGACTTTCACACATTCCTGAGTGTTACTTTATAAGGCAAATGTCTGGTCTGACTATTACTAAAAATGTCTTCATACACAGGTGCCATCTCAAACAAATAATGTTGTTTTTTTTAAAGAAGAACTCTTGTTTGACATTATTGACTAACTAAAGAAGAGAAGGAAAAAATCAGCTAACGGAATAAATTTATAAATTGTAACCCAAATACTGGTTACCATCTTCAGTTCTAATTCATTAAGCTAGTTTATAATTTTTCTGAATCGGTACATGTTGACTAGTTCCTTTAACAAAGCAATATTGACAGACACAAATTTCTGGTGAATACTCAATATTACAGGGTTTTACCTGTGACTTGAACACGCTGTTTCAATAACTGGACATATCTAGCGGTTTTCAGATGGTTCCCAAAGTCTACTCAACCGCGGTTTCCGTAATTAATTTGTTTGTTTACAGTATTAAACAAGGAACTCTCTCCCGGGAAGGTTTACTTTCACTTTCACGAAATCGCCAACTCTCACTTTTCTTGTTTCTTTACTAAATGTCAACGTCATTTCTTACTCTAGCCATCTTGGGCTGAACTTATTTTTCACACTCTTATCGTAATCTCGGTCTGTGCTTTTCAATTTTGTCTTATATTCACATTAATTGGCAGGTACATATACCGAATTTCAGAAACGGACGCCATATTGGATTTGTTGAACGAACATTCGATAATACGAGCGTTTTGATTGGCTGTAGGACATGAGTCTCGTTATTCGATTAGCCGAGCCGAAATCTCGCTGTTGACGTGATAAACGTTATTAACGTGGATTTACTTGAAAACGGGAAAGAATATCGGCGACGATTTTTTCTTATTTGGGAAATTTTAAACAGAATTACCGTGCTTAATGCCCCCCCCCCCCCCCCCTCCGAATTGAAATATTCAATAACCCCCGATACAACACAATTACAATTGAAAAAATCGCCCCAACCAACACAAATTTAATTCTTTATTACCCCCCACCCACAAAATTTTAATTCATCGCCGTTCCGACCCCCCCTGGCCTTTTTTCCTGGAACAGCCCTAACTTTTTCTTCAATATTTTGCCATAAAAAATCAGGTGCATACTATACACAGGTGCACATTATACTCGGCAGAAGACGGTACTTCTTTTACAAATTATAGTCAACTCTCTTATAGTATCTGTGCAATATACATAAATTATATCCTTAAACATATTAGTCCGGACTGTTGTTCTTCAAACAAGCCTTAGACACTATAAATGAAAAATGGATTTTTGTGCAGCTACTTCTTTATGGACCTATTTTGACAATGATGATTTGGGAATTTATCCAAATGTTTATGTCAGCAGAGTGAAGATAATCAGAAGCAAAAAGAAGAGAAAAAGGTTGAAGAAGAGAAGCAGAATACAGAAGAACCTCTTGATAAAGCTGTCCTAGATGACTTCACAGCGAAACTGTTCCCTGGTTTGTGTCTTTTGTTAATTTTCTACTCCGTCATCTGTTATTGGGGCATCTGTTTTCTTTATGATCACATTTTTAGTTTTACATGAATATAAGCCAAGACATACACTTGTACATTCATTTTCATATCCCTAATTTCCAAAAGTATTCAAACATCCATTCTCTACAAGTTTGTACAGCTGAATAAGTCAGTTTAAGACCATTTTTATGCCTGCCCCTGTTGAGATATGGTCGGAAGGTCTTTGCATTTCTTCATTATGAGCAAATTCAGATTAATAAGTTGAGTTAAATTCCCTTGACAGTATATTTTACGCTCAACCACCATGAAGTCTGGGTTAAGTTCCAGTATGGACACATTTGGCCTGGAATGGCTAGTGTTATGTGCCTTTGATTAATCTTACTAGTAATCAGATTCAGGGATAATGGATATAGCTATATACCTGCTTACGGTTATGTTCCTATCGTCTTTCATAACTTCTTGATCCATTTTAACAATGTTGTCAACATATTTTATTTAAAACTGGACAAATGGTAACTTTGATGAGCAATATAGGGCCATCATGTCACTTCTATATGTTGTGCAGCTTGTTTTAGACTTAATACCTGATTTATGTAAGCTATTCAGGTTTCTTGCAGTTGTCTAAATGTTAACATATTTTCTGTGTATAATGTTAACAATTTCATTTACAAAACTTGCATGGTATAAATGCATTTTCATGTGTGTTCACACTGTTTCAGGTTGTCTTGCTCTTCTGGATACACTTCCAGAAACTGTGTACCGGGTTTGTGATCTTATCACAGTTGTGACTCAGAGGAATGGTATTGAATGGCAGAATATGGTGCTGACAACATTAGTAGAAGAGGTAAGCTAAATAGTACTAGTGGATGCTTAAGATTAATGCAGTCAGACAAATGCATTTGTAAATGAAACTCCTTTATCCAGAAAGATGCATTTTAACTCCTTTGCAAAACAGAGTAAATCCATATTTGTTTCAGGTCTGCTGTGTAGTGTATGGAATAATATGGATCTGATTCAATTTTTTCTGCCATAGCCAAAATTTCCTGTGTTCATATACCATTATAAAAATTCAGCTAATTAATGTTTATTATGCCATTTTTCTTAACGGTTATTCATGGAGTAAAGTGTTATATTGTAAATGACTTAAGTATCTAGATTGTAATCTAACAGTGCTTGCATGAATCAACTTCATGTCGCAGGCATGTCAGCATTTCTTTAGCACACTCTTGTACCATATAAGTTTGAAAAAAAATACCATTATTAGGTCTCAGCTTAGATATGAGGCAATGTTGATGATGCCTTATGAAACAAATTGCAATAATTACATAAGTAACGCCTTTCTACACCTTTGCAAACGGCAGACCCAGGTCTGACGGCTCCATTAATTTAGATCTGATTCTAGTTTCAGCCATGGTCAAAAGTTCCTCTGTCCATATGCTATTATAACAATTTATTTAATTGATGTTTAAGAAGTCAATATTTCTCACATGGATATTCATGGAGTAAATGGTTAAAAGTAAAAATTGATGATGTATTCACAACTCATCCATCAGACAGTAATACAGTTTACATGACAATAGCAACAATGCAATTTGTGTATTCACTGTGCCTTATCAAAAACCTAGGAGTGCTTTTGGGATCATCCATCTATATAGTCATCACACTTTCTTAGGTATATCTGCCTGCTGGTAGCACTTTTGTTTGTATGAATAAAATGTAGATGTTCACATATTGTAAAGGTACATTCTTGTGGTAGAAATGTTCACATATAGTAAAGGTATACTCTTGTGATGAGAGTAGAGATGTTTACATATGGTAACGAGTTGAGTGTCATTTGCATACAGTGAAGTTTCAGATCAATTTTTTTTCCTCAAGGAGTTCAGTGGTCAGGTCTGCACTGATTGTGCTAGCAAATCCACTAGCAAATTGAATCCTTCTCTACTGAATAAACCCTGTAATTAAATTATGGAGGACCACTCTACTTAGAAAAATCATCATTCAAGAGGTTAAACTAAAACAATTATTTCAGGTAAAATCACTTGCCAAGAGGATCCTTGCTCTATCTGTACCGTCTGAGACAAATGAAAGTCAGACACAAGCAGAGGCGGCCAAGTTCGCTGTTCGGATACACCTATTCAGTCTGTTGTTTGAGGTACGTCTTTCATACATGATGTAGTTTTTACTTGGGAAACACCCATCAGCAAATCATTCACAGAATGTTCTCTTCTAATCGATCAAACCAATAAAGATTTTAAGTTTTAATGTAAAACCGAAGTTTAAAAGTGACATTTCTTTCCGAATTTTAATTACGATAAAGCTTTCATATGTTGTTATTGTAATCAAACGTAAATGAGTCAGAATGTAATTTTTAGGCACGCGTTTTGTTTATTCGGGAGATTAATTCAATACCAGCATTTCGCATATTAACTCATTTATTATTTTCAAAATGTTGCAATTGAACACAACATGCAAATTAATGCATTGTGCCAATGCCTTTTTTGTGACAACTTCCTCAACGGTTTTTAGCTCACCAGAGCACAAAGTGCTCAGGGTGAGCTTTTGTGATCACCTGATGTCCGTCGTCCGTCGGCGTGCGTCGTGCGTCGTTCGTCGTCCGTCGTCAACAATTTGAACCTTTAAAAATCTTCTCCTCTGAATCTATAGGGTGCTCAGCTTTCATCTTTGGCACATAGCTTCACCTATAGGTCCTTTACAAAAGTTATATAAATTATGTCCCTGGAGTCAAAATTGGCCCCACCCTGGGGGTGTCAAGTTTTCAATAGAAACATATAGTGAAACTTTGAAAATCTTCTTCTCTGAAACTGGAAGGTTCTCAGCTTTGATATTTGGCACATAGCATCATCTATAGGTCCTCTACAAAAGTTATATAAATCATGTCCCTGGGGTCAAAATTGGCCCCACCCTAGGGGTGGCAAGTTTTCCGTAGCTGACTGCTGTTTAAACACTAGTATCTTCCTGGCAAAAACTACATGTCCCAGAGCTTAGATATTTGGTGTATGGATTTACTTAGTTTACCTTTAAGAATTTTGTTAATATCATAGTTCTGAGGTTAAAATTGGTCCTGCCCTTTGGGTTATACTTTAAAATAAGCTTTTTCACTTCAGAAACTGCGGCTAAAGGTTTCTCCTTCAACCCAGTCCACTGAGACTGACCTAGTATAGCCAGTTCCAGTGGTTTTACCCTTAGTCTAATCAGTAGAGTAGAAATTGTATTTAGCCAAATAAATAACAAACACTCATTTAGATGGAGAAAACTATAAAGTGGATAATTCTCAAAATGCTCTTTGCATATCTATGTCCTGCATTAAGCTCTCAGATATCAATATAGAGTCTTATCAGTATATCTTTTGTGAAGTTTAGCTGAATACAAGTCAAGTGTTCTATGCTGTAGCATTCTTTATCAGTATTATAGTTGTTTCAGAATTGTTGTCTGCTTGTCTAAGATTGTTCACATTGTTTTTTAATACATGTCAATCTTACAATTAACTCTCTTGTACAAAACAATTATGAAGTACAATATTGGATTCTGATCTGACATATATGTAATTTGAAGTTACATATGCGTCAGATCAGAATCCAAACTGTGCTAGGTCTCCCTTTGCACTTTTGATAACAACTGGGTTGCCTCCCTTCTGGGTAGACAACTGATATTTTTAGATCTGGCCTATTGCACAGACAATTAACCCTTTACTCCATAATTATGCATTTCTGCACCATTGCAAACAGAGTAGACCCAGATTAGATGGCTCATTTAGTAGCCATATGATCAATCTGCTCTGTTTACTTATGATATTATATAGTGCAAATTGCATTAAATTATTTCCATTTTTGTGTACAATATACAATGTACTTATAATATGTTTACTTAACCCTTTCCCTCATATAAATGCCTTTTCATGCATTTGCAAACAGAGCAGACCCAGATCAGGCGGCTCCTTTAGCAGCTGTCTAATTAGGGTCTACTCTGTTTGTTAATGGAATTTGAAAGATGTTTTTCATTACTTTCTTAAATGGCTACACTTTCTATTTTTCATTATAACTATTTTGTCCATGAACATTCAGTAGGTATTGAAATTTTGAATAAACATAGAACAGTGGAAGGGTTAAAAATAAGTTAAGATATGAATAATAATATGAACTCATGTATCATCATCTTCAGGTCCTTTACAAAAGTTATATTAATTATGGCCCTGGGGTCAAAATTGGCCCCGCCCCAGGGGTGGGTAGTTTTCAGTAGAAACATATAGAGCAAACTTTGAAAATCTTATGAAACTGAAAGGTGCTCAGCTTTCATATTTGGCTCATAGCATCATGTCTAAGTCCTCTACAAAAGTTATATAAATTATGCCCCTGGGGTCAAAATTGGCCCGCCCCAGGGCCGGCTAGTTTTCTATAGAAACATATAGTGAAAACTTTGAAAATCTTCTCCTCTGATAGTCTGGTGAGCGCTTCAGGGCCATTCTGGCCCTCTTGTTCCTGTTTAATAGCAAAAATAGATACGAAATTCCAAGACTGGTATCCATACTTGGGTCACCACGTGGTGTTGTAAAGACTAGCTAGTAGTGGGGGAAATATCGCAAAGAACAGTCTGTTTCTTTGCGCATGCGTACTGTGTATAAGCACAATTATAGATGAACCCGACATTACCTATTTGTAAGTGTTTTTTCTTCTACTTTCTCTTTCGATCGGTATCACGACGGACCAGGATTTATACGCGAAGTCGGGCTACTGGCTTGGAATTTTTGCAAGACCGGACCGACATTCAACCAGTGAATGTCTGTCGGACGTAGGTTAATGTTGAGCCCTGGTGATGCGATTTGCTTGTGATATTTACATACAATGGTCACTATAATAATAACACTGCAGGGTAAATTTTCATTCTTCCCTGTTAGTGGATACATAATTTTATGGTTGGTGTTTATACAGTTACATTCATTATGTAACCCTTGGTTGGTTCGTACTTCAAGACGATACCCAGGTAAAGTTTGTAATTTTTAATTTCATGCAGTATGATGATGCTACAGCCCTGGTTTAGACCTATGATCCTGGGAAAGAGATTATAATTTTCTACATCAATGAATATATTATGCTTTTTCAGGAGACCATGGTGCCATGTGCTGAAGCCTTGGAGACCAACAATCTGACAGACCTGCTTGTGCAGGTGATGTGTGCTGGCAAAGACTACTTAATGGCTGTCAAGAATGCTACTACCCCAAAGTATGTTTGATAATAAACTTTTTTTTTTCATTTTTCACCTCTCGCATAATTTGTCGGTACACAACCATCTCGGCTAATGCGATCGGGCATCTACCACACTGTTGTAATATTTCATTTATATCGAGAATGTTGTGCAAAAATAGCAGTCTTTTATCTGGAAAGTGAGAAAAGAAAGACTGGAAAAATCCAAACGTTTCTTTGATTTACATACTTAACCCTTTCTTCCATAGGCTATTTTTAGACCCAACCTCTTTGAATGAATCTACCGAAAAAGAGCATTAACTAGAGAAAAGGATGTGTTTTAGAATTTTGTAATTTGAAACCATTGTGATAAATAGAGCATTTGCTCCTATAGGAGTAAATGCTCTATTTATCACAATGGTTTCAAGAAGTGACTATTACAGAGGTGTAGAAAGGCGTATTTATGGAGGAAGGGGTTAAGTACATCATACTACATGTAAGCAATTCAAATAATTAATGAGCTGCATGTTTCTGTAATTGTATAACAAGATTGTGATGGCAGGACCTCATTTTAAAACCATTATCGCTATAACTGCATATTGATCTTTTTAGATGGCTTGCCCCCTTGTTACTACTGTTGGACTTGTATGAGAAAGTTTCGGTAATATCAAAGAGAAAAGCGGAGGCGGAGAAGACCTTGGTATGTTGTATTGTTAGTGCTATTCAGTTTTAGACTATTACTTATTCCAATAATGTATGTGGCTCTATCTGATGCATTATCATGCATGGTTACTATACAATGTGATTATGAGGTGCACACAGTTGTACTTGGTAAAACAATTTACATGTAAATCTATTTACAAACTTCATGGATATGCATTCCTTCTTGAGAACTTAAGAATGCTGATATTCTTTTTATGACTTGCAACTGTTGCCTGCAAGATTGTCATCTGTGATTTTTGTTTTCTGTTCATAATTTATTTGTAGCTGGCATCTAAAGGATATATGGGCTTAATCGTGATAACCATTACAAATACATTGTTAACACCAGTTTATTTTAATAAAGGTTTAGATTATAAGTGTTTTGAAAGATTGGGGAGAAAATCTGCTAGGTGACTTGAAAGGGACAATTTTTGCAGATAATCATTGCTTATGAGTGCTAATAGGTAATTTAAACTTATTTTGGCTTTCAGTCAAATTGTCATACATGGAAGTGGTTCGATGATACCACTGGTCGTTGGTGTAAATACAGTGCTGGAAACAACAAAACCATTGACGATGCCTACCAGGCAGGGGAGAACAATGTACGGTTCACAGCAGGGAGGAGAAGATACACAGTGCACTTCAGCTCCATGGTGCAGGTACTACTTCCATCTTTGTCATTTCCATATTGTGCTCAAAACAGCATTTGGAGTAAACTTTTGCTCAAAACTTGGTCTGCTTGGTAGTTGGAAGATTTGACAAGAATGATTCACTCCTAAGCTGTTGTAGATTTGACAGGAATGATTTACTACTGAAGCCGTTGTAGATTTGTAGATTTCTAATCTACCAATACCAAAAACTCCTGTATACATATGCCATTATAAATATTGAGCTAATAAATATTCATGATGTCATTATGTCTTAAATGATTGTTGAACAGGTAAAGGGTTAAGATCGATCAATACAAAGTGGTCCATAACACTGTCAGAATGGATAATACTTGTATCACACTTGTCAAAAGCTAAACTGTGAAAGGCTTTGTGAAGACTGCCTCTGTAGTTCAGTGAAAAGAGGAGCTCACTCTCATTGTCTCCCATATAGGTCAATGAGGAAACATCAAATAGACGACCCATCATGTTGACACGCCCATCTTCAGCTGAACTAAAACAGTCTAATGAAAAAAAGGAAGAAAATACTACTCAATCCCCAGAAACGAAAATGGATACCGACACAGAAATGCCATCTACAAGTACCAAGAAACAAACCTGTGTTGTGACCGGTCTAACATCTGAGCAAACTGGAGATGTTATAAGGTATGGTCATGTTCCCCTAACACATGTCTTACTGAGTATTATTTATTAGCTCCTCTGTTTCGAAGAAAAGTCGAGCTATTGTGATCACTGGGTCGTCATCGTCGGCGTGCAAAAACTTTAATGTAGCTCATTACTCGAAAAGTATAAGAAGTATCAACATGAAACTTCATAGGTTAGTAGATCTTATTGAGGGGAAGGCCCCTACATAAGAACCATAACTCTTGATTTCAAAATTTTGGAGTTATGGCCCTTTACCGTTTACATTTTTTTTTTAAATTTAGCTGAACAAGTACCAAATCAGGCAAGCATTGGCACTGCACGCGGCTTTATCTGCTAAGTAACTGTTACTTGTCCGTAATGTTGGCTGCTACAATTCTCAAAGTTCATCTATTTATCTTCATTCAGTCAAGAGTGTCAAATGGTTTAAATCCTGAGATGTTGATTTGCTTGTAGTCTTATGTTAAACATGAAGCATTATCATTGTAAAACATTATATAAATATCCCTTGGAGGACGACAGCACGTATTGTCAACCCGAGTTTGGGTTGCCACTAGCCGAGGTGAACATATACCAAAGGTTGAAAATGTGCTGTTGCACTCTATGGGATGTGATATTCATTTTATTATACCGAACATCAAAATCAGTTTCATCAGCGAAAAAGGTTTATTATTAAATTGCAACAACAAACAGTCTTCATTACATGTTTATGTTTTGAAATGGCGGAGTCCTTTTCACAGTCCAATCTTGACAAATCCTCCTTTGAAATACTCAAAAACGCATTTCTCAAATTATCAGACAGAAACCAACAAACTGTTAAAATGTTGTTTGGTGATGAAATTGCAAGCATTGGATGACGTCATTCACACAACTTCATCAGCTATAAAGATTTATTCCAGGGCAACAATATACAGTTTGAAACAAAAGTATTCAATTACATGTTTGGTACTGGCAGAGTCCTGTACACTGTGCAATCTAGACAGATCCTCCTCCGAAGTGGTCACAACATGCGACATTTCTCAAATTATTAGACAAAAACATCAAACTGTCAAAATGTTGTTTGGTGATTAAATTGCAAGCGTCTGACGACGTCACATACACAATTTAATAAGCGCTCACCAATTTAGACGCATAGTAGCCAGAAGTTGCCTCCCATGCGTTTTGTGCTGTAATGTTGCCCTCACGAGATAATGTTGCATGGAACATTAAAAATTGTTTCATTTCAGATAAATGAAAAAATTGTATAGGAAAGTCACATGAGGTATAATGTTTAATGACCTTTATCTGCTTTCAGCTCTATAGTTAGTATGATTGGTGTGCCTGTGGAAGCAGAGACCCTACATGCAGCTCTGCGACTTGTTTTACGACTTACAAGAGAACACAAGTATGCAATTCAGTTTGCTGAGTTGGGTGGCCCAAGACTGATTCTTGGGCTGACGCAGGCTTCAGCTTTTCAAGGTTTCCTTTCTCTTACAACACTGATATTTCGCCATATTCTAGAGGAACCTGCATCACTGAAATATTGTATGGAAAAGGTAAGATTTGCTTCCATGTTGTTTTATTGAAAGAGATTAATGGCTAAGCAAGATGTTACATTGGCAGAAAAGTGTTGGGCATATATCATATTTCGGGCACCAGTGGATTGTACATTTATTCATATGTGATCTTAACCCATTCCCTCATATTGATGAATTTGTAAAAGTCACTTTGTGAAACCATTGTGATAAATAGAGCATTTGCTCCTGTAGGAGCAAATGCTCTATTTATCACAATGGTTTCAATCTACAAAATTCTAAAATAAAATTCTTTTCTCTAGATAATGCTCCTTTTCGGTAGATTTATTCAAAGAGGTTGTATCTAAAAATAGCCTATGAGGTAATGGGTTAATAGAATTCAGGTGATCTGACAGTAAAGCTAGTCAGTTTAAATCCTTGACAAAGGTCATGTCAAAGTAAGAATGCACTGAAAATAAAACTTGGTTTAAATTTGCAATATATGTAGATGAATGCTAAAAGTTTCTCTTTCCAAACAACTTATTCTCAGATTGATTTTTAATCTGGCCCCAAGATTGTAGAAACTTTTTACTCAAGTTCATTGTCAATCATCAGATTAATCAGATATTAGATCAACTCAAAATCTGACCCATCAGATACTTGAAAGAACTCTTATTTAAACACAAGTTTTATAACCACTGGACCTGGTTTCTTATTTGATAAAAATAGGAAATAATAAGTATCTATGTCACCCACTTTAGCAGGGTGACACTTCAGGATCACTTCTCAACTGACTGTCTCTCTTCAATTGCCACACCTGTAAGTCAAACTGTTTTCATCTTACTTTCAGCAGGTAACCTATTTATTCCTTTGAACACTCTTGTATAGCTTTTCTGTATATAAAGAGATTGGTGGATTCCTACATTTCAGGTGATAAAGAGCACATGTTCAGGTGCAGGGTCCAGCTTGAGTGGTGTCTCTCAAAGAAGTATAGGTGCAAGGGAAATGCATTATGTGTTACGAGTCCTCAGTCCAGCAGCGTGTCGCAGTCCTCATCTCTTTTCCCAGCTGGCAAAAGACTGCATGAGAGTAACTTTGCCACCCCCGTCCAAAAGAAGTGAGCATTTGAGCTATTTACTTTGTTGATGTAGAGAGGTTTTACTGTAATATACAGAACAGTTTTAATTTCCTAATGATAGTCTCTACTTGCAATGCATTTTAAAAGCGCCTAAAAATTACATAAATCATTTGTTTATATTCTGAAAAGAAGTATATCACAAGAAAACCAATAAAATAATCGCTGAAGAAGACAAAACTTTCATGTGTTTGATATTGAAGACGAGATGTTATGAGTCAGTGCATTAGTATTTATTTGGGTTGCATTATATATAGTTTCGTAACTGTTCGACATACGGCTCTAAATGACCATCAGTGTTGATGGGCCGTAAAACACCATTCATTCATTTCTGTTTGACATAGGCTGATAATATTTTATTAGGCCGATGGTATTTTGTTGTACAACAAAAGAATAAGTATTGACAAAAGTGTTTATTTTGTATCACTGGGGCATTTTTCGATGTAAATTCAAATCTTCTTTGTAACAATTGAACTTTAATAACAAATATCAACCTTTATGATGTTACTGAAAATATGTGTTTATTGTAGGGACTATCCATTTAAATAGTTCAACCCCTTCACTGGCATGAAAACTGGTCTGTGATATCATATAGGAACAGTTTCGATCCAAACTATTCGACACCCTATTTATATTTGTATATTAAAAGTGAAGAAACACCCACTAAAACTTGAAGCAGGCCAAAATGTGTTGAGCAGACAACAATGCTGGCTTTCAAAGGGTTAATGTAATGATTAAGTTTATGATTATTTGATGCAACAGGTTTTGATTTTGTATTGATATAAGTAATTTATAACCAAGAACATACACTTCCAGTCCCCTATTCTATTCTGGATGAAGTATTGTATTGATGCACATTTTTATTTGTTGATTTGTACGTGTATATTTAACTTTGAGCTGAAGTACACAAGCTTAAGTCTTCCTTGTAAGACCATTTATTACCTGATCATGTGTGATATTTTGTTGGAGTGTTAGGTAGCCTGGATTATTACTATCCCTGTGTTGGAGTGTTTGGTAGCCTAGATAATTACTATCCCTGTGCTGGAGTGTTAGGTAGCCTAGAAAATTACTATCCCTGTGATGGAGTAATTGGGTAGCTTGGATTATTACTACTCCCTGTGATGGAGTGTTGGGTAGCGTAGGAGTGTTAGGTAGCCTGGATTATTACTATCCCTGTGATGGAGTCTTTGGTAGCCTTTGTATTACAGTACTAGTTTCAGATGAAGAAGACGAGACACGGTTCACTGGTCCCAATGTGCCACGGATCCTTAAATGTATTCCTACCAAACAGATGTCGGTTACGACGATGGATTCCCCAATGAAAAATGTGATAGAGTGTTTACTGGATGCGTTGGTTGTGAAATATTCCTGGAACTCAGAAGAAGGTTAGTGTATTTCACTACAGGTATCATTCTAACTGGGGGGAAATTATTAAAGCGTTTCTGGAATGAATTACAGTAATAATGATGTTTCTTTAAAAAAAAAACATCATTCTAATTGGGATATAAATATATATTATATATATATGAGAAGGTTGCAAAGGAGAGACTTCCATTGAAGTGTTTGTGAAAGGGAAGATACTCAACTGTTGGGAATATCGATGAGGATTTTTATGCCCCCCCCAACGGAGGGCATATAGTAATCGCACTGTCCGTCCTTCCGTCTGTCTTCCTTCCGTCCCAAATTTTGTGTCCCTTCTATAACTTTTATCTGTGAATGGATTTCAAAATAACCTGGCACAAATGTTCACCACACAAAGACGATGTGTCGCGTTCAACTCCCAGGTCCATGGGTCAAAGGTCAAGGTCATCCTTTAGGGTCAAAGGTCGGGACATAAGTGTTTCACAAACACACTCTTGTTAAATCCATCACTCATGACTGCCTGTAAAAAACTAAGCAGATGATACTCAATTAAATATAACTTTATAATTAAATACAGCTTTCATAAATATTTTGTTTTCAGGCAACAGTAACAGTTCAGAGGTGAAGTCATCTCAGACACTGGCAGAGGCTATAGCAGAGGTAGTGAATGAGCTGACTGAGCGGCAATCTGAAATAACTCGGCAAAACAGTACGGCTGAGATACTGCATCAAGATGATGAACAACAGGTGATACACTATAAACAAGAGTGTTTTGTGTCCTTTGTTAAAATTGAATACTAACATTATTCACATAGCTTGCATATTTAAACATGAAATTTTAACAATAGGTTGACTATTTGACCCTCGAAAGATTTTAATGCTTTCGGAATTAACTATGTTCAGTGATGGTTCTTTCTTTTGTATGTTATACAGAAGGATAATGTTCATTTAGAAATACGCTATTCATTGCTAGAGATTTACGTAGATGTGAAAATAATCACTGGTCTCAATAAGCACACTTGTATCAAAATGTATGTTTTGACTGGAACTTTGTACAACAAACTGAAACACTAACGCTTTGAATGCTGAATTGTAGAGTTAGTTCAGTCTAAAGGGACAAAATGATTTTGAATGACAAAGAGTGTAGACTCCGAATGATATGGGTCCACACTTTGCAAATTTCTGTGTACTTGTCTGCTGCATTCAGAGGGGTAGTTTTATGATATTGAATGTGTGAAGTATTGTAATATTCCACAGAGTGCCTCGGAATCTGATGGTACATCAACTTCTAAAAACACTACAAAGGAAGGGAAGACTGCAGAAGAGTTGCGCCAGCTGAGGCCATTACTGCCCAAGTCTGCCATTCTGAGGATGTTGTCGGAGATCATCAAGTCTTACTGTAACTGTACTCAGCTGATAACACAGCATATGTACCCCACTGGGCAGTCAGAGCTGGTGCCAGAGGTAAGTACAACCTGCTATCTTCTGTTGTTCATCCAATATGGTGTTACAACAAAAAAGATTTCTCCCATATGTAAGTGGTATCGAATTTCAGACCCATTCACAATTTGCAAGCGGTCTCACTTTTTTTGGTGGGTCTTACTGACCCATTTACAATTGACTTGAAATTTTCGCAAAATAGCCACTATAACTGAAAAAGACTATACTTTAATAATTCTTTTAGTCCAAATTAGATTGAGCTTGATTTCTGGTTCTTATTTGTTTTTAATCATGGGGGAAAATGGTAGTTTCGTTCTATACATTTTTCACATGTTATTTTCAACAATGTATAAAGTACAAAGTTTTGTGGAAAACAAGTTCTACCCAAGATGGCTAGAGAAAGAAATTACGTTGACATTTGGTAAAGAAACAAGAAAAGTGATAATTGGCGACGATTTCGTGAAACTGAAAGTAAACTTCGGACGAGGGAACCTTGTGTAAACATTGTTCCAAATGAAATTCGGGAAAACGCGACTGCGTAGCATATAAAAACTTTCAGAAAAGCATTAAACATGTCCAGTTGTTGAAACAGCGGATTTCCAGTCACCGGTAAAAACTTGTAATGTCAAGTATTCACCAGAAAGTTGTCTGTCAATAGCTATTCATAGGTAATGTTAAAGGAACTGGTCAAGATGTATCGATTCAGAAAAGTTATATTTTGTTTTTAATAAACCAGTTTAATGAATTGGAAGATGGTTTATTGACATAAAAAAGTAACCAGAATCGGAGTTTGAATGTGAACTTTGACTAGAAATTGTGACTGTAATGTGAACTTTGGTGAATTTTGTCTAGAAAGTTAACTGTTACAATACCATGCCAACTTTAAATCAAATTTTGTATCTTTATCTGTGATCACCGAGTTTCATTTGATTTCATTTTAAAATGTTTGAGTTTTAATTGCTTGTGTTTGACAAGAAATTAATCTGGCAATGTTGAATGGATCCCATAATAAACTGAATGTAAATTGTATGGACATGTTCTGCAACTGGTTTGTTTGAAACACAGCTCATCATGTATGATATGCAACTCAAGTATAATTGTAAAAAGCACATGAATGACAGACCCAAGTGAAAATGCAGGAGAAGGCTCCTGAAGTGCTCAGGAAAGCTATATTTCATTTTGCGTCGGGGGGGGGGGGCTTTGCCCGCCTGAACCCCCCACATGGCCCCTGCCCATGTCCCGCAAGGGGCCTAGGCGGCCCCCTTGACCCCTGCCAATTTTCCTCTTTTTCCACCAATGGCCATTCTCACCCCTGATTAACGGACCCATGTAGATGCCAGAAAAAGGATTGGATGCATGTTGACAATGTTATGTCCTGTTGAAACTTCCAGTTTGAATATATTAGGTAAAATATGGAGACATCTGTGTCCTACAGTCACAATTCAAGATTAAGTATTAACCTCAAACATTGTATTTCAGGATTGCTCCATGCTGGCATTTGTGTTGGATCACCTTCTTCACCAGAATTCCAATGTGGGAGATCGTGACTGTCCTGCTCTGTCTCGTGTGTTTTTGGCTAGTATTGCATCTTGTAACCACAGTCCTGATGCTCAGCTAGCATTAGTTAGTGAAGTGAAATCAGCATTACAGCGAGCTCTGGCTTTGCCAGAGAGTGCAGATAAACATTCCAGAGTGCAGGCATTAACAGGCATAATAAGTACAATGATTGAATCCTGCCCAAGTCAGGGTCAAATACCCAATCAAGTTTTCAAAGGGCAGCAGTGTCTTATGAACAACATAGTAAAGAATCTGTTAAAGAGAGGATTAGTGACTGATCTTGCTCGTATTCCGTACAATTTGGATTTATCTAGTCCATACATGGCGTCCACAGTTAACGCTGCACTTAAACCCTTAGAGACTCTTTCAAGAAGTGTCAACCAACCTGTTCAGAGTGTTACTGCCAAGCCGAAGCCAAAAGAAACTGACACTGCCAACATACAGATTGTGGACAGCACTATACCAAATACTCAAGGTAATATTCAGTTTGCTTTCAAAGAATTTTATACTAAATTTGAAGAAAACAAATTTTATCATTTACATTAATATTGTAGCTGTGAATAATTAGCAATAGATTTGATTGGTTTTATGTTAATTTGGAAATACTTTGTTAGATTGTTTTATTGTGATGACTCCTTGTGATATAAGATACAAATTTGAAAGGAGCAATAGTAAAGGTGGATGGTTTAACCAGTGCACAGGTAAACCGGTACGAAACAGTGGTAGTACAAACAACTGTACACACACAGGAAACTGAAGGAAAACATCCCAGCTATATGAAATAAGCAACAATTGGAACTTACAAATGGCAAAATATGATCAGTTATTTATTGGCATTATTTATTGACACTCGGTGAAGGCAAAATTTCGGATCTATTTTAGGGCACTTTTGACCTGAGAAATTAAGATCGATAAGAATGTTTGCCATCAGTGAGACAGGGTGGTCATTCATGAAGTGCTAACCCTGGGCATTTTGCATAGACTTGGTTCTTCATGAATCCACACACTTTGCAATCTACATGTTAAGAAGCCCGGTCTGTTCTCTCTGCTTACGAAATTATAATAAATCAGACTGCAGTTTCTTCCAATACCAGAACATTCCTCTGTATATTTGCCATTATAAAGAACTGCTAATTAATATTCATAATGTCATTATTTCTAACATGAAAACAAGGAACGTGTTTATGTTGTGCATGAGTTTTTCAGCAAATTGAAGTCTGCATTTGCTTGATAAACCTAAATGTTGCCTAATATTTAGAAATAACAAAACTAAAACATAAATTAATGGCCACATCATGTTACAATATAGAAGCCACACCTGCTGTCAGTGCCAATGAGGCAGAAGTGAATGAGGTTCAGATAGAGGAAGTATTGAACACCAGTAGTGCAGGTGGCCTAGAGGAAACCCACCAAGACAGTGTTGTTGAACCACAGGCAGATGCTTCAGAGCTGGACGAAGTTATAGACACACTGTTGGGCAGAGAAACTTCAGCAGACCCAGAATCTCAAGTCATTGCAGATATTATGGAAACAGGTAGGGACTTTAACCCTTTACTTTATGAATATTAATGTAAGAAATAATGTATGTAGATGAATATTAATAAGCTTATATTTGTAATGGCATATGAACAAGAAACGTTTTGGCTGTGTTTAAAAACTGTAGAATCATACCTAGATATAAGTTTAATAAGCAAGCAAAGCAGACCCTGATCAGACAACTCCTAAAGGAGTCGTCTGATTTGGGTCTAGTGTGTTTGCAACGGCGTTAAAAAATTGTATCTATGAAGGAAAGGGTTAAGGTACTGATGTACACTTTTACTTGTTGCATGTTAGTGACAAGTTTGATTAACTGGAAAATGTAAGGACCAAGGTGATGAATTAAATCGCATGATATTTCACCTGGAACCAAATTGTTTGACACTGCTTACATTTTTGAAGAGACAAGAAAGAAAGAAACTTTTTTAGAACAGAATTGCAACAGTTGACTTCGTTTATAGAAAAACAATACCCAAAACTTCTTTTTGTATAAAGTGAAGAGGAATGGTTACCTTTATGTTCAATTTATGTTGATATATGTATTTCATATAAGGCCAAGACATTTGGCAGAATCAGTGACTGCAAAATTACCATAATTAGGGCCCTTCATTGAAATCACATTTTCTTTCTGTCCATCCGTCCGTTGGTTTTATATTAAAGGCATATGCTTAATATCATTAAAGGAAGATGCCTATAGTTTTGTGGTTGAATCAGATCACTATGTCTAGAGTTATCTGCCCTTGATTACAGGACCCTCTCTGACTTTTTCTAGTTACTGCCATCAATTTCTTTGTATGAAAATTGAAATGGCAGAGCAATAAATAAAGGAGCGTATTCAATACAGTAGAACCTGTCTTAAGTAGCCATTCATTTATTGAAGATAGGAGTCTTAAAAAGCATGTGGTTGCTTAATGCAGGGCAAAAGTAATGCAGAAAGCTCCTATAGGACCTTTCTGTGTTACTTTTTACCTGCATTAAACTACCACTTGCATTACAGACTTTTGACTTGAGACGGTTTGATGGTCCCTTAAGACAGGTTCTACTATACTATAATTGTCATTTCTCTGCAAACCTTAAGTTGTGACCACTTGAAGAGACGAAGAGATCATTCTTTAGAATCACCTCGAAGAGATGATTCTGATAAGTGGTAAACAACATAGGGTTTGGTGGAAAAATAAAGAAACTATTCTTGAAAATGATTTAATTTACACATCTTATCTGGACCTCTGCTAGGTGACTTTTTTGTGTGTGTGTCATCTGGTTTAGCATGGTGACACTTAGGGATTACTTCATCTTTCCATTGTTGCCAGTCTGTCACTTTTTTTGTCACGCTTCTTTCAGCAGGTTACATGTGTTCTTGCTTTAGTATGGCTGATTTATTACACCTCTTGAATTTTGCTTTCAGACCAGCCCCAGGGTGAGGGAGAAGTATTGGTAGATGTAGACATTGAAGAAGGAGTGATAGATGACCACCATGACTCACAGATGATAAGTCAGCTCATCTCAGAGGGAGAAGACGAAGATATAGATCACACCCAGAGTAGGAAAATTCATCTTTTCAGATTTTTTATGCACTGAAACTAAAGATCTGAGATATAACTTTTATTTTGGTTTTGAACTATGCAAGATATCAACTATATTTGGCAAGCAGACTGCTAATGAGACCTGTAGTACAGATCATAGCTTTCATTTATGTAAGATGAAGATCTTACAAAGCACCTGCCAGGAGCAAAAGTGTTTCACAAAGGCATCATATAAGAAAACGGGTAATTCATTTCACAAAATGCAACTACCACTCGACTTTTCTGTGTTCTGATTACTATTGCCATCATTCTTTATAATATTATGTTATACTGTAGAGTATTTTGGCCTTGTCACTCCAGAGCAATGTATGTTTGTTAGTTTTCATTGCTGTGTTTGTACATAGAGAGTATAATTACAATTTAGTGGTACATTCTAGTCACATTCCTTGATTTTTCAGAAATGTTTTTGCTATAGATACACTCTAGCTCTGGTAACTTGTTTCATGGAAGATTGATAATTTGTGTTTCCAAAGTTAAAACCAACTCGAATTCTGTTTTTCCAGACATAACCGATCAGCTCCATGACGACGATGAAACGGCTGACAGTGCCTCAGATGCTGATGATGACGACAACGATGATGATGGGGATGATGATGAGGATGACGATGATGACGAATGTGATCAAGATGATGATGACAACGAGGATGATGAGGTAAGGTTAAAATTCAGAAACAAACTACAAAACTGTAGTGTTGCTGTATGGTACATATCAACAACTGAAGAAAAAACATACACATACAAAAAATTACAACTAACTGCAACTAATAACCTCTTGCAACTATTAATAGTATAGTACGATACAGTATACATATGAGGAAAAGGGTTGATAGTACTTAAAGTATGATACAATATATGAGGGAAAGGGTTGATAGTACTTAGAGTATGATACAATATATGAGGGAAAGGGTTGATAGTACTTAGAGTATGATACACTATATGAGGGAAAGGGTTGATAGTACTTAGAGTATGATACAATATATGAGGGAAAGGGTTGATAGTACTTAAAGTATGGTACAATATATGAGGGAAAGGGTTAATAGTACTTATAGTATGGTACAATATATGAGGGAAAGGGTTGATAGTACTTATAGTATGGTACAATATATGAGGGAAAGGGTTGATAGTACTTATAGTATGGTATAATATATGAGGGAAAGGGTTGATAGTACTTATAATATGATACAGATATTGAGGAAATGTGGTCAGCGCCATAGATAATTGAGATAAGGGTCCTTCTTCAAATACCAAAATTGTCATCACTCCAGTGGAGAAATAAAGGAGCTATTTTTGAAAAACTATTGAATGTATGCATCTTGTCTATGCTTTTGTTGGTAGCAAGAGAGCAGCCACTACCTATGTGTAACTGCAGTAATAAAACATACACTCTCTCTGAAGCAGCCACTTAACCCTTTCCTTTACTCCATGAATACGCCTTTGCAAACAGTTGACCCAGATCAGATGGCTACTGTAAGAGACTCCTTCCCATTGACTGTGTAGTAATGACGGTCATTGGAGTTCTGTGTTAGCTAGATCAATAGACATCTAATTAAGTTGGGAGTTTTGTAAACTTCTGATTCAAGCAGAAGTCAATACGCTTTAATATTTCATCAACAAATTCCTGCCAGAGTGATGTGAACATGGTAAGATTTCTAATTTCTTCACAGATCCTGATTATATTTATGTTGTGTGTTATATAATCCGGAGTAAGGGTGACTTTTATACTTATTCAGCTTTTGTATAACATGTTTATGCCTAACCATTCAACTTTTGTATAACCTTATTTTTATGCCTAACCATAAGGTGGGAGGCATATAGCCTTGCTTTTGCCTGTCAGTATGTATGTATGTACGTCCAGTAATCTTGTGTGTCGCACTCTTTATACACCAATGGGAAGATTTGCTTCAAACTTTCATGGACACAACTCTAGTTCTTGAATAATGATTCTTGGTCAAATTGGTCCAGTTGTGTCCAACTCCCATGAGAGGATTTACTTCAAACTTCCACATGAACAATGCTGATGTGAAGATGTTTATAAAGAAGGTATATTTCACTGTGGCCATTTTTACCAGCGTTGTTGGACTGAAATTTTTGTCACTAAATAACATATAGTGAAAAAAATATTGTGTGTCCATCTCCTTATCCCGGTCCCTCCCGGAAATTTCAGAGACGCTTTTCCGTGTCTCCCACCCGCACATCCTCCCCACCCAGGGGGTTAAAATGGGTACCTGTGGGGGTCACTCGCCGGTACTGCGGCTGCATGATTGCTCAATATTGTAGGCCAATGGCTCAATGACCAGGTGAGTAAATGTAGTCGGCTGAGCGGTCTTTCGGACTGAAAGTAGACTATAACTAGGTACTTTACTTATACTCCATCAGGAAGAATTATTTCAAACTTTCACAGATGAACAATCTTGGTGTGAAGATGGTCATGAAGAAAAGAAGTTTTGCTGCAACCATTTTAACCAGAGTTATGTGACTTTGTTATGGTTTTCCTAGGGCTGACTATTGGGGCCAGTTTTGACTATTGCAATACTATTGCTATTGCTGAAAGTACTATTGCGATACTATTACTATTGCTGGAAACTATTGCAATAGTTATTGCCAAGATTTGAAAACTTGTAAAATGCAAATTTGCACAGTGTAAGATATAACTTTGCTGTAAATAAATGTTTGTGGAAATTATTTAAAATGAATTGGGCAGAAATAGATTAACAAAATAAAAGTCCAAAATACTAGTATTTCCAAATACTCGCTTTGCCACTTGTGTTTTACCGCTTTTGTTTTTAACAAACTCGATCTCCGCGATGGTTGACGCCATCTTGAAAACACAACGGTTTGATTAAAACGTGAGCATGAAGAGACCGAATACTACAAATTTTACAAAACCATGTTTGTAACGTACTCGTTGGAATACTTATCTTTAGGAGATTGTAATGCATTTGATATTCTTAAAAAAAAACCCCAGTAGATATACTTTTCGTCGCTTTAACATATATGAAAGTAACGGTCCCGCATTGACCGCCGTCAACTGCACTCTAGCTAGGGGTTGAATCTACCTGAGCTCTAGTTTTATACATAGCCCGTGACAGGGGAAAGTACTCTTTAACGATGTTTACGTTTTCGGAATAGAATGCTGCGATTAAGACTCATTGCTGGTGTATTACTTTGAGTTTGCCAATTATAAGAAAGAACTATCGAAACTATCGATAGTCAGAGCAACTATCGCAATAGTCTATCGTCAATTGGAAATAACTATCGATAGAGTAACTGGGATAAAGAACTATCACGATACATCGATAGTTCGATGTATTGTTACACCCCTAGTTTTCACTATAAAACGTGAAAAAATCTTTTGTCCAACTCGTCATACACCAATTGGAGGATTTGGTTCAAACTTTCACACAAAAACAATCTTGGTGTGAAAATGGCTTTAAATAAGTAAAAAATAATTCAGTGACCACTTTTGCCAAAGTTACAGAACATTGTATAAACTTTTTTTCCACCTAAAAACGTGCTTGATTTAGAGAAAATATTGCCTGAAGGGACACAATGCTAATTCTCGGAAACTTTCTTGTTATATAATAGATACAGAGTAGCTAACACCTTCCCATTGACTTTGTCTATATCATAGTTAGTGGAGTTCTATGTTAGCGAAAGTAAGTACCTTTTAATCAATCCAAGGGTTCAAATTAGCCCATGGTTCAAGCAAAAGGTAACAGTGTTTGGATGGTTTAGTTGTATTCAACCAATATTTTTTGATGATAGAAACATGAAATGTTCAAGGTGTTCTTTTGAACACTTTTGGTAGTACATTTCAACATTTGTATTTTGAATGTTTAAAATCATATCAAGTCATGTACAGTAAAGCATCTTTAACCCTTTCCCTCATATAAAAGTGTTTTCACGCATTTGCAAACAGAGTAGACCCATTTCAGACCGGTCCTAGAGGAGCCGTCTGATCAGGGTCTGCTCTGTTTGCTAAAAGAATTTGATAGATCTGTTTCTTTACTTTCTAAACTGTCTACAATGTTCCACCGTCGATATTTTATTGTAACGATTTTGTCCATGAATATTCAGTAGGTATTGAAATTTGAAATAAACATAGAACAGGGAAAGGGTTAAGACAACCAATTGAAACACATTTGTTTATTATTACGATAGGCGACTTCTAAAGCAATTTTTACATCAATCTCGCTCTGCATAAAGCAGCTACCTGCTTTTGTTATCATTTACAGCCATTTACAAAATTACTTTAAAATTCCAATGAAGTAAGTTTCATTTAAATGCAAATGCTATATCTTATCTATTGTCACAAGTCACATACACAGGTTTTTCATGATGTCAGGAGTAATGTGTGACACTGATGAAGTGGTGGAATAATAGAATTTCCATTTTGCTTTGGAAAAACTATGAATAGTCTCCAGGAAGATCAATCTAACATGCTAATCAACCTGAACTGGATTTCCGGTGTCTGCAAATTATAAACTTAATAGAAGTGGTGCAATAGCCCTACAAGGACTGGTTTAGCAGTTTTTTCCTATAACTTTTCTTGTTATATAATAGATACAAAGTAGCTAACACCTTCCCATTGACTTTGTCTATATCATAGTTAGTGGAGTTCTATGTTAGCGAAAGTAAGTACCTTTTAATCAAACCAAGGGTTCAAATTAGCCCATGGTTCAAGCAAAAGGTAACAGTGTTAGGATAGTTAATTTGTGTTCAACCAATAATTGTTAAGTAATAATAGAAACAGGAATTTTCAAGGTGTTCTTTGGAACGCTGTGCGGTTTGTTAGTTTAAAATGGTATCAAGTTTATGTACAGTAAAACATCTCTAAGACAACCAGTTAAAACAGGTTTAATTGTCATTCCGTGAGACAGGTTGCTGCATAACGTGCTTGATTTAGAGACAATATCACCCGAATGGGAGCATTCAAGTCCTATGGACACAATTCTAATTCTCTGAAACTTTCTGTTATATAATAGATAAAGAATAGCTTACACCTTCCCATTGACTTTGTCTATATCATAGTTAGTGGAGTTCTATGTTAGCGAAAGTAAGTACCTTTTAATCAATCCAAGGGTTCAAATTAGCCCATGGTTCAAGCAAAAGGTAACAGTGTTTGGATGGTTTAGTTGTATTCAACCAATATTTTTTAATGATAGAAACATGAAATTTTCAAGGTGTTCTTTTGAACACTGTTTTGGTAGTACATTTCAACATTTGTATTTTGAATGTTTAAAATCATATCAAGTCATGTACAGTAAAGCATCTTTAAGACAACCAATTGAAACACATTTGTTTATCATTACGATAGGCGACTTCTAAAGCAATTTTTACATCAGTCTCACTCTGCATAAAGCAGCTACCTGCTTTTATCATTTACAGCCATTTACAAAATTACTTTAAAATTCCAATGAAGTAAGTTTCATTTAAATGCAAATGCTATATCTTATCTATTGTCACAAGTCACATACACAGATTTTTCATGATGTAAGGAGTAATGTGTGACACTGATGAAGTGGTGGAACAATAGAATTTCCATTTTGCTTTGGAAAAACTATGAATAGTCTCCAGGAAGATCAATCTAACATGCTAATCAACCTGAACTGGATTTCCGGTGTCTGCAAATTATAAACTTAATAGAAGTGGTGCAATAGCCTTACAAGGACTGGTTTAGCAGTTTTTTCCTATAACCTTTCTTGTTATATAATAGATACAAAGTAGCTAACACCTTCCCATTGACTTTGTCTATATCATAGTTAGTGGAGTTCTATGTTAGCGAAAGTAAGTACCTTTTAATCAAACCAAGGGTTCAAATTAGCACATGGTTCAAGCAAAAGGTAACAAGTGATGGGATAGTTAATTTGTGTTCAACCAATAATTGTTAAGTAATAATAGAAAAAGGAATTTTCAAGGTGTTCTTTGGAACGCTGTGTCGTTTGTTAGTTTAAAATGGTATCAAGTTTATGTACAGTAAAACATCTCTAAGACAACCAGTTAAAACAGGTTTAATTGTCATTCCGTGAGATAGGTTGCTGCTTAACGTGCTTCATTTAGAGACAATATCACCTGTATGGGAGCATCCAAGTCCTGTGGACACAATTCTAATTCTCTGAAACTTTCTTGTTTTATAATAGATAAAGAATAGCTTACACCTTCCCATTGACTTTGTCTATATCATAGTTAGTGGAGTTCTATGTTAGCGAAAGTAAGTACCTTTTAATCAAACCAAGGGTTCAAATTAGCCCATGGTTCAAGCAAAAGGTAACAGTGTTGAAGTAGTTAAGTTATATTGAACCAATAACGTTTTTGTAATAATTGAAGCATGCATTTTCAAGGTGTTCTTTTGAACAGTTTTTTGTTAGTACATTTGTATTTTTAATGTTTAAATCATATCAAGCATGTACAATAAAATACCCCAACTAATACAAGTTTGTCACTCATTAAGTTTCTTTATGCATTTCATCATTTCTTCATCAATCTCACTGCATAAAGCAGCCAGCTGCTTTTGTTAACATCAACAACTATTTTCAAAATTGCTTTAGAATTCCCATGAAATCAGTTTCAGTTAAATGCAAATGCTACATCTTACCTGGCGAGGCGATGCAAGTCATATACACAGATTTTACATGACTTGAGGAGTTCTGACACTGACCAGTGGCCGGGAACAGTTTCTCTTTCACTGTGATGGACGGTTTCCTGTTGTACCACTTCTTTACAGTAGATTTCGTTGTAGTAATTGAATGTTGTCCCAGGTTGTTATCTAATGTCAGATACTTGGACTTCATTGAAATGGAAACGTCCATTCATGTAGAACAAACCTATTTGAAACTTTTATTGACTTAAGAATTTCTATTTTTCTTTGGAATGCTATAAATAGTCTCTCTGGACATGATCAGCATCTAACATGCTAATCAAGTTGAACCAAAATTCTTGTATCTGCAAAATTATAAACTTTTCTTCGGTTCTGCAATAAATCTACAAGAACGGATTCAACATTGTTTTCTACTACTTCTGAATGAATGTTTGGCTGCACTGTTAAATAAACATAACTGAATTTGTTGCTATAGCTAATGTGTATTTGAAATTTTGCCATTTTTAAGCTGCCACACATGGAATCATAGACAGATAAAATGCACAGTTTATCGACGTTTTCCCCCATATATCTTGAACAATTTGTAATAACTCTTGTCTGTTAGTCAGTGAGTTAGTGGCACAGCAAACTTGCCTTACTATGTTTGACAGATAATACAAACTGTTGAACTTGACATTGTCTTCTAAACAATTTTAACACTATTTTGTCCACTGTTGTATGTATACAGTAAAACCTCTCTATAACGACCACTAAATTACATCAAGTATTTTGTGTTAAAGGCAGGTGGATGCTTAAAGCAAGGTGAAAGTAAAACAGTACGCTCCTATAGGAGCGTTCTGTTTTACTTTCACCTTGCTTTACGCAGCCACCGGTCCTAAATACCAACTAATCAACGCAATTTAGTAGTAGTTATAGAGAGGTTTTACTGTACATTCAAAAATTAAATTTGCTGTCCATGAAACAAAAAGCTAAGAATTCAAATATGAAAATTTGAAGCAGATGACAATACACATGGCAGTGAAAGAGTTAACCCTTTCCCTGTTCAATATTCATGTAAGAAATAATAACATGAATATTTATTAGCTCAAATCAGACAACTATAGGAACCTTTATGATCTGGATCTACTCTGTTTGCAAATGCGTGAAAAGGTGTTTATATGAAGGAAAGGGTTAAGTCTTTACTGTATCCACAATATTGTCACTGCTAAGAGATGCTGTATGATGCTGTTACTACAGCTGGATGTAGTGTACATAGTGCATCAATAAAACAGCTATAGCAAAGCCCTGTCACTGAAGCCAAGTTTCCAGACTGTTTGGAGCTTTGGTTCAAAGAACAGTGAATATTGTTATGATTATTGTTAAGGGCTGTTCCATTTAAATGTGTATGGGGGTGCAGGAAGGCACTCAAATTTGGCCACCAAACAGTACCATTTTTGCAGCAAAACCCACCCATGCATAGCTGCTTTTTAAAATGCCCTCTCTCTCGCCTTTCTCCCCCCCCCCCCCCCCTCCCCCCTTCCCCTCCCCCCCCCCCCCCCTTTCCCCTCCCAACCCCCCCCCCCCACCCACCCTTTACAAATTTAAATGGAACAGCCCTAACCTATCGGATATCCTATGTATTCTTTCTAAATTTCCAAAACATCCTATTGTTAGATTGTATTGGTTTTTATTTGTATAAATGATCATCATTGAATTGCGATGTTATAATTTCTACAGGGATCTGACATGGAGGCTGACAATGATGATTACCAGAATGTGGAAACATCAATGGGAAGGCCTTTTAGTGATGCATTTGTCATTCATGCTGATGAAATGTTCTCCCCAGGTAAGGATAGTCATAATCCAGTCTTCATACCATGAACCAGTTCCCTTCATGTTTCATGTCACCTTTGTTATTCAATACAATGTAATTGATCTACTGTTGATGAATTATAAGGGCATAACTTTATCGGGTTACTAGATAATGACCCATATTTATGCACTTGGAAACAGGATAGACCCATATCAGACAACTGTAGGAGTTCTGTTGTTTGCTTGTGGAGTAATGTAGTTTCTGCCATGACCACAAATTTCCTTATACATATATCATTATAGAAATTAAACTAATTAATATTCATAACTATTTGCTACATAAATACTCTTTCTAGATGCCTTGACGAAATATGTCCCACCATTCATTTCATACATTAGGCCATCAATGATCATAGATCAGGCCATACATAAACTATCACAAAATTCTGTGTTAGAGTAAATAGGATGTGAAATACAAATAAATGGATTCTTGGGGCCTTAATGGTAGAACAATATAGAACATTTTGTGACAGTATCATTAATAATTTGCGATTCTTATATTTGGGGTCAGAAGGGACCCGCGAAATACGGCAAAAATTAGGTGTCCGCAAAAATAATCAGTTATACGGTATGTCTTTACGTCTTTGCAAAAACAGATTGTTAATATTTATGATATCATTATTTTTTACGTGAATATTCATGGAGTAAAGGGTTAAATCGCCTGCTTTTTAACAGCATGACATTTAGGGATCACTTCACCATCATCTGTGTGTAATGCTTTTTGCTTCGCGCCTTTTTCATCACACTTCTGCAAGCAGTGAACACATTCCTTCTAACACTCTTGTTGTAACATGGAATTTTATTAGGGCTATTCCAGGAAAATCTCCCTGGTTGGGTCGGAACGACGGCCTATTAATAATTACCTTTGTGGGGGGTGCAAAAGAAATTTTAATTCAGTTGGTGGGGGTGGAAATTTGATTAAAGTTCTATTGGTGGGGGTATTTCAACATCAGAAATTAAATTGATGGGGTGGTTTGTCAAGTTAAACGCTTCGTGCAAGCCGTTTTCTTTGGCAATAATGAAAATTAACGGAAAACCCTTTTCTGACACGAACTCCAGCGAGAATTCTGTTTTGTGAATATTATTGACGCATGCATTTTTTTTAGTCCTGATCATCTAGACACTTATCGGATCACACTTCCATAATGAGCGGCAGATTGATTCAGACTAGACCGTGAAAAAGTACTAAGACACTGGTAGTCCCAACCAATCACTGCTCTTGTTTCTCGATGTAAAAGCCCGGATGAACAAAACAAAATAAATAAACCGGAAATAGACCTAAATAACAACCAAAAGACATTGACAGGATTTTTTTAATAAAACAGAGTCCTAGCAGTAGCACAGGTACATGTAGTGAATCTGAGGTTGGTGAAGAGAAAACTACTTGCAATAACAGAACCACGGAAGCATGTATGATGTCAACAGGACAAAATGAAAGACTGTCAGACTAATGCACAAATGTGGCAATACACTGGGCTGTCATTTGGGTTTGCAAGTCGGCTTGACAAAAAGTAATTGCATAAATGTAAAAATATATTTATTTATTTTTTTGGGAAGGGGGGGGGGGGGGGTTAATTTTAATTCTCTAGGTGGGGGGTATATTATGAATTTTTATTCTCTTGGTGGTGGGGTAAAAATAATTAAAATTCTATTGGTGGTACCCCTTATTCAGACTTTAGTTCCTACCCCACTAGGGAGATTTTCCTGGAATAGCCCTTACCTGTTCTGAACGTGGAGCCTTGGTCACTTACTGTAATATGTTTGTGTTGCAGGGGCCAGTCAGCAGCATGTAGTGCTGAATTCCTTGGATGGAGGTCATATCCGAAGTTACCAAATGCCTGTCTCCCTCCATGATAATGATAACAATGGCAATGACACTGCAGGTATTCTTTTTCTCCCAACTTTAATTTCATGTACAGCCATTCATATTCATGAGTTCTATAAACAGTATGAAAATTTATAATGGAACATTATTATGTGGATTTTCAACCCCCAGTTTAACTGCAGACAACATCTACTCTATTATTTATCATGCAAGGATTAAATATAAACCATTAACTTGTATAGCTGTATATAGTTTTGATATATAACCTTTAATCCTTTACTCCATTAATATTTCTGCAAGAAATAATGACATCACAAATATAAAAATAATGACATCACAAATATAAAAAATAAAATAAAAAAAATGACATCACAAATATAAAAATAATGACATCACATATAAATCAACTGAACTTTTATAATGGCATTATAAATAAGGATTTTATTATCATGAAATTGTAGGATCAGATCTGCATGATTTGGTAAGCAAACAGAGCAGACCCTGATTAGTAGGCTCCTACAGGAGCTGTCTGGTCTTCATCTACTCTGTTTGCAAGGCATCAACAAGTGTATCTGTGGAGTATAGGGTTAATCTCGGCTTCATACATACAATATCTGTGTCTAACTGGTGGGGGTCTCGGTATGAAGCGGAATGACATTGGTATCTATCCATAGAAGCAGAATGACATTGGTAACTTTTCCAGTCCAAACTGTTTGTAGCTGTCATTACTGAATTACATTTAGAATATAAGGGTGAAATTATAGACAGCAATACATGCTACAACTGCCATTGGTCAGGTGTAAGTTGTAGTAATTGTATAGGTATAGTGTAAGTTGTAGTATGTGAATAACTCATTCCCTTCATATTGAGGCCTCTGAATAGTCACTGTTTGAAACCATTGTGAGCAAATGGAGCTCCATAGGAGCAAATGCTCTATTTATCACTAGGGTTTCGCAACTACTTAATGCTAAATTTTTTTATTTTTTTCTAATAAATGCTCCTTTTCATTTGATGTATCCTAGAAGGTTGGGTCTAAAAATATCCTGAGGGAATAGGATATTTTGATGCTCTGCAAATTCATGTTTATTATCCTCCCATGTCAAAGAATTTTGCTTTATGATCTGTTCCATGTATTTGACAGCTCCTAGTATGCCACCTGCCCCTAGCAATGTTACAGCCACTCATCCTCTGCTTGTACGTCAGAGTGAAGCCCAGGTGGGAGGTTTACAGCGAGCTCAGAGAGGTAGACAGAGGGGCTTGTGCAGATATAATCCCAACCTCCAGACATTACATGTCAACTTTACAAGGCCACCAAACCCACCTGTTATACTGCAAAGGTGAGTAATTCTCAGATTGTCACCATCATTTTTCAAGTTACGGCATATTGTTCTTTCCAAAAATGTTATCTCTCTGTCAAACCCTTGTTTAAGCTCGTTAGAATGGCCAACAATATGATTCATCAGGAAAACAACAAAAATCAAGATTTTTTTTAGAGATTTTCTAACAAGTACCTAGTTATAGTCTTCTTTCAGTCCGAAGGACCGCTCAGCTGACTGTACATTTACTCCCCTGGTCATTGAGTCATTCGCCTACAATATTGAGCGCTGCTAACATATGGCGCAATCATGCAGCCGCAGTACTGGTTAGTGACCCTCACAGGTACCCATTTTAACCCCTGGGTGGAGAGGAGGTGCGGGTGGGAGACACTGAAAAGCGTCTCTGAAATTTCCGGGAGGGACTGGGATTTGAACCCCGGACCTCCAGGTTGATAGTCAAGTGCGTTACTGCTAGACCACCACACACAATCTAAAAAATGTTTTTTATCTCTGAGGGTTATTATCTGGAAACAAGGTATATTTTTATGCCCCCAAAGGCGGGCATATAGTGATCGCATTGTCCGTCCTTCCGTCTGTCCGTCTGTCCGTCTGTCCGTCTGTCCGTCCGTCCGCACTCACCAAAGGGTAGTTGTGTGACTTTTTCTAACTAGTCCCACAAGTAAAATCATTAACCTGGCCATCTCTTGTGACATTAACCTGGCCATTTCTTGTGACATTAACCTGGCCAGTTGTGGGACATAGGGTTAGGGTTAGGGTTAGCTTCCAGATCATTCTTTTCCAAAGTTAGAGCCAAAAATAGTTTTTCTTGTGGGACTAGTCACACAAGAAAAGATCAAAGGAAAAAGTCACACAACTACCCATCCGTTAGTATGTCCGTCCGTCTGTCCGTCTGTCCGCACTCACCAATGGGTAGTTGTGTGACTTTTTCTAACTAGTCGCACAAGTAAAATCATTAACCTGGCCATCTCTTGTGACATTAACCTGGCCATTTCTTGTGACATTAACCTGGCCAGTTGTGGGACATAGGGTTAGGGTTAGGGTTAGCTTCCAGATCATTCTTTTCCAAAGTTAGAGCCAAAAATAGTTTTTCTTGTGGGACTAGTCCCACAAGAAAAGATCAAAGGAAAAAGTCACACAACTACCCATTTGTTAGTACGTCCGTCCGTCTGTCCTTCCGTCCGGAATTCGTGTCCGGTCTGTAACTTCTTCATCTATCAATGGATTTAAATATAACTTGCCACAAATGTTCACCAGACAGAGACGATGTGTCGCGTTCAACTCCCAGGTCCATGGGTCAAAGGTCAAGGTCACAGGGTACAATTACTTTGTCACAAATTTCGTGTCCGGTCTGTAACTTCTTCATCTATCAATGGATTTCAATATAACTTGCCACAAATGTTCACCACACAAAGACGATGTGTCGCGTTCAACTCCCAGGTCCATGGGTCAAAGGTCAAGGTCACAGGGTACAATTACTTTGTCACAAATTTCGTGTCCGGTCTGTAACTTCTTCATCTATCAATGGATTTCAATATAACTTGCCACAAATGTTCACCACACAAAGGCGATGTGTCGCGTTCAACTCCCAGGTCCATGGGTCAAAGGTCAAGGTCACAGGGTACAATTACTTTGTCACAAATTTCGTGTCCGGTCTGTAACTTCTTCATCTATCAATGGATTTAAATATAACTTGCCACAAATGTTCACCACACAAAGACGTTGTGTCGCGTTCAACTCCCAGGTCCATGGGTCAAAGGTCAAGGTCACGGGGTACAATTACTTTGTCACAAATTTGTGTCCGGTCTGTAACTTCTTCATCTATCAATGGATTGCAATATAACTTGCCACAAATGTTCACCAGACAGAAACGATGTGTCACGTTCAACTCCCTGGTCCATGGGTCAAAGGTCAAGGTCACAGGGTACAATTACTTTGTCACAAATTTCTTTTCCGGTCTGTAACTTCTTCATCTATCACTGGATTTCAATATAACTTGTCACAAATGTTCACCACACAAAGACGTTGTGTCGCGTTCAACTCCCAGGTCCATGGGTCAAAGGTCAAGGTCACAGGGTACAATTACTTTGTCACAAATTTTGTGTTCGGTCTGTAACTTCTTTATGTATCAATGAATTTCAATATGATTTGGCACAAATGTTCATCACACAAAGATGATGTGTCGCTTTCAACTCCCTGGTCCATATGTCAAAGGTCAAGGTCACAGGGTACAATTACTTTGTCACAAATTTCGTGTCCGGTGTGTAACATCTTTATCTGTCAATGGATTTCAATATAACTTGGCACAGATGTTCACCAGACAAAGACGATGTGTCGCGTTCAGCTCCCTGGTCCATATGTCAAAGATCAAGGTCACAGGGTACAATTACTTGTTTATCTGTGAATGGATTTCAAAGGAACCTGGCACAAATTTTAACCACACAAAGGCGATGTGTCAACTCCCTGGTCTATGGGTCAAAGGTCAAGGTCACAGGGTATAATTTTTGGGGGCATTTGTCACGTGACTGTGACATCTCTTGTTTGATGTTTTCAATTATTTGTTACAAATGATCTAGTTATGAAGTAAGCACAGCATCTAATTTGCATATTGGCAACTTGATGTCAGTTTGTTTGAAGACTGTGCAAAAGAAATTTTGCTGACTTTTCACCAGGTCAGGAGAGTAAATTCCTGCTTGGCTTATTCCACAGTGTACAGAAAGTATTGCTTCATGAGCTTCTCTAGTTATACGCCCACCTAATAAAGGTGGTCGTATATTGGCGTGGCCCTGTCCCTCCGTCCGTTCGTTCGTTCGTTCGTCCGTCAACATTTTGTTTGTCCAGTTTTCTCGGAAAACTGTTTGACAGATATTAATAAAACTTCACACAAATGTTTAATGTATCAAGATCTGAAGCTGAGTTGATTCTGAGTTTCATTTGATTTTTCGTTTCAGAGTTATGGCCCTTGTCCTTAAAAAATGCAAATAGTTTGTCCGCTGTTTTCTTGGAAAACTATCTGAGAGATATTAATGAAACTTCACACAAATGTTTAATGCATCAAGATCTGAAGCTGAGTCGATTCTGAGGTTCATTTGATTTGTCGTTTCGAAGTTATGGCCCATTTACTTAAAAAATAATGTAAATACATGCAAATAGTTTGTCCGCTGTTTTCTGGGAAAACTAATTGAGAGATATTAATGAAACTTCACACAAATGTTTAATGCATCAAGATCTGAAGCTGAGTTGATTCTGAGGATCATTTGATTTTTCGTTTCAGAGTTATGGCCCTGTCCTTAAAAAATAATGCAAATACATGCAAATAGTTTGTCCGCTGTTTTCTGGGAAAACTATTTGAGAGATATTAATGAAACTTCACACAAATGTTTAATGCATCAAGATCTGAAGCTGAGTCGATTCTGAGATTCATTTGATTTTTCGTTTCAGAGTTATGGCCCTTTTACTTAAAAAATAATGCAAATATATGCATATAGTTTGTCCACTGTTTTCTGGGAAAACTATTTGAGAGATATTAACCCTTTCCCTCATATAAACGTGTTTTCACGCATTTGCAAACAGAGTAGACCCAGATCAGACGGCTCCTATAGGAGCCGTCTGATCAGGGTCTGCTCTGTTTGCTAATGGAATTTTATAGATCTGTTTCTTTGCTTTCTAAAATGTCTCCAATGTTTCACCTTCTATTTTTCATTGTTACTTTTTTCATCCATGAATATTCAGAAGGTAATGAAATTTGGAATAAACGTAGAACAGGGAAAGGGTTAATGAAACTTCACACAAATGTTTAATGCATCAAGATCTGAAGCTGAGTTGATTCTGAGGTTCATTTGATTTTTCGTTTCAGAGTTATGGCCCTTTTACTTAAAAAATAATGCAAATATATGCAAATAGTTTGTCCGCTGTTTTCTGGGAAAACTATTTGAGAGATATTAATGAAACTTAACACAAATGTTAAATGCATCAAGATCTGAAGCTGAGTCGATTCTATGGTGCATTTGATTTTTCGTTTCAGAGTTATGGCCCTTTTACTTAAAAAATAATGCAAATATATGCATATAGTTTGTCCGCTGTTTTCTGGGAAAACTGTTTGACAGATATTAATGGAACTTCACACACATGTTTATTGCATCAAGACCTGAAGCTAAGTCAATTCTGAGGTTCATTTGATTTGCCGTTTCGGAGTTATGGCCCTTGCACTTAAAAGAAATAATGCTAATCTATGCAAATATATATGAGGATGGCCATAACTTTTTCATTTGAAATGATATTTACTTCAATTTTTTTATATGGTTAAACCTTAATATGAATTTTCACATATATTGCGGGGTTTTTGGTAAGTCATTTTATTCTAAAGTAATGGTCCTTGAACTTTGTGTGTTCGTTGCTTTGTTTGTCGGTCAGCTTTTAGTTTGTCTCTTGTTTTCTGGGAAAACTATTAAAATGATATAAATGAAACTTAAAAGAAATGTTTTAAGCAACAAAATCTGAAGCTGAGTTTATTTTGAGGTTCATTCGGTTTGTCTTTACAGAGTTATGGCTGTTGCACTTTTCAAAAATCTGCAAATATGAGGATATTTTTTATTTAACTTTTTAGCTCACCAGAGCACAAAGTGCTCAAGGTGAGCTATTGTGATACCCCTGCGTCCGGCGTCCGTCTGTACGTCTGTCCGTCTGTCTGTCCGTCAACAATTTCAAACGACTTCTTCTCTGAAACCGACAGCCCAATTGTAACCAAACTTGGTCAGATACATACTGAGGGTGTGTGCTTCAAAAGTTGTTAAAAGATAGTGGGCTGGGCCATCGGTCTTGTTGCCATGGCAACTGTACGCAATATCTAGAAAAATCTTCTTCTCCAGAATGACTTGTCCGATTTGAATATAGTTTTCACCAAAATGTTTCTCAGTTGATAGACTTTAAAAGTTGTTAAAAGAATTTTGATCCGGCAAAAAACATGGCCGCCAGAGGGCGTGGTCATTTTTTCCATATATGGTAATATATGAAAATCTTTAAAAATCTTTTTCTCTGAAACTGTAAGGCCTAGACCTTTGATATTTGGTATGTGGCATGATCTTATGGTCCTCTACAAAGATTGTTGAAATTATGACCCCCGGGCCAAAATTGGCCCCGCCCAATGGCTTATCAGTTTTTCATTGGAAAATCTTTAAAAATCTTTTTCTCTGAAACTGTAAGGCCTAGACCTTTGATATTTGTTATGTAGCATGATCTTATAGTCCTCTACAAAGATTGTTGAAATTATGACCCCCGGGCCAAAATTGGCCCCGACCAAGGGCTTATCAGTTTTTCATAGGAAAATCTTTAAAAATCTTCTTCTCTGAAACTGTAAGGTCTGGACCTTTGATATTTCGTATGTAGCATGATCTTATGGTCCTCTACAAAGCTTGTTCAAATTATGACCCCCGGGCCAAAAATAGCCCCACCCAAGGGCTTATCAGTTTTTCATAGGAAAATCTTTAAAAATCTACTTCACTGAAACTGTAAGGCCTAGACCTTTGATATTTGGTATGTAGCATGATCTTATGGTCCTCTACAAAGATTGTTGAAATTATGACCCCCGGGCCAAAAATGGCCCTGCCCAAGGGCTTATCAGTTTTTCATAGGAAAATCTTTAAAAATCTTCTTCTCTCAAACTGTTAGGCCTAGACCTTTGATGTTTAGTATGTAGCATGATCTTATGGTCCTCTACAAATATTGTTCAAATTATAGCAACTGGGCCAAAAATGGCCCCGCCCAAGGGCTTATCAGTTTGGAAAATCTTTAAAAAATCTACTGAAACTGTAAGGCCTAGACCTTTGATATTTGGTATATAACATGATCTAATGGTTCTCTACAAATATGTAGCTGTGGCTTGTGGTCCTCTGTCAAGAATGTTTAACTTACGACCCTGACCACTGGGCGAAACTTGGCCCTGCCTCAGAGCTTATCAGTTTTTCATGGGGAAAAATATGAAATATTATTTTTCTCTGAAACCATAAGGCTTAGACCTTTAATTAATGGCATATTGCTTTGCCTTGTGGTTCTCTACCAAGGGTGTACACATGATTTCTTTTGGTCCAAAATGGCCCGCCCCTGGGGTTACCTCTGGTGAGCGCTTCAGGGCCTCATGGCCCTCTTGTTTATTTAATAAGATATTCACTTCATTTTTTTTTAAAAATAGTATCACCTTAATATGGAAATCAAGTTCTGAAGCACAGATTAGAAAATGTCAACACTTATAAGGCATGTTGAATCAGAGAAAGTTAGCAAGTGGGCGTATTATGTACCGTATGCGGTACTCTTGTTTTTAAATGAAAAAGGTCAAGATATTGAAATATTCCTGACATCGTTATGGTCCAAACCTTGAAAAACACAGCTACAACATTTACAGCTAATCTCATGAATCTCTACAATTACAAGGACCAGAATATCTTGCATGGGGCCTTATAGACTCTATGAAGCTTATTGGCACAGCTGTTACTTAACCCTTTCCTCCATAAAGACACCTTTCTACGCCTCTGTAATAGTCACGTCTTGAAACCATTGTGATAAATAGAGCATTGCTCCATAGGAGCAAATGCTCTATTTATTACAATGGTTTCAGTACTACACAATTCTAGCATTTTCCTTTTCTCTGGTAAAATGATCCTTTTGGTAGATTCATTCAAAGAGGTTGGGTCTAAAAATAGCCTATGGAGGGTTAAAAAATTACCTTACCATTATTGAGAGATGGTGTCCACCTTCTATTAACCTGTAATCATCTTTGGAGATTATCATCCTGTCATAATCTTTGGAGATTATCAACCTGTATAAATCTTCAAGGTTATCAATCCATAATGATATTTGGAGATTATCAATCTGTATAAAACTTTTATGTAATAAGCACAGCATCTAATTTGCATATTGGCAACTTGATGTCAGTTTGTTTGAAGACTGTGCAAAAGAAATTTTGCTGACTTTTCACCAGGTCAGGAGAGTAAATTCCTGCTTGGCTTATTCCACAGTATACAGAAAAAGTGTTGTTTCATGAACTTGTTTGGTTATTCCATGTTTAATATTGACATCATGAACATTTGCTTGCAGAATGTCTATAAATGGCGTACCTAGGGAGTTTTGGTATTTGTAGAAACTGTACAGTCAGATCTAGTATAATTTCATAAGCAAACAGTAGACCAGGATTCAAATCACCCTTATACTATTTTTGAAAGATTAAATGGATGAAAAGTTAACTTTTAGAATTGCAGCAGGCACCAGATTTTTGAAAATCATAATTACTTAGCATGTTTTAAAAGGAAAATTTAAAATGAAACAAAAAAAACTTTTTAGTTTTTGAATTTCCTTTGAACTTTTAATCATGGAGAATGATAGCAAGCACAATACCTAAGAGCATATTGAACTAAAGTATCAGTGTGCAGTGGATTGTGCTATAGTAAAGCACTGACTTTTCCCCAGACCTTGTACTTCCCTTGGTTTGGTTTATTCCACAGTGGACAACACAAACACCCAAAGCTTGCATTTGTTTAGAGATAATATTTGTTAATTTTACAAATTGTTAAAAAAGAAAATGATATTTTAAAATCCTACCTCTCCACCTCTGTAATATGGACCAATATATGAATTGAATTTCTCTGTGTGCTCTAGAGTCAACTTGTTATGCCCCCCCAACGGCGGGCATATAGCAATCGCATTGTCCGTCCTTCCATCTGTTTTTCCATCCTTCCATCCGTCCGTCCCAAATTTCGTGTCCCTTCTATAAATCTTTTATCTGTGAATGGATTTCAAAATAACCTGGCACAAATGTTCACCACACAAAGACGATGTGTCGCGTTCAACTTCCTGGTCCATGGGTCAAAGGTCAAGGTCATCCTTCAGGGTCAAAGGTTTGGGGCATAGTGTTTCACAAACACATCTTGTTTTTATCATTTACTCTGATAGGATGATCTGGTATGTTCAAATAGTGTGGACACAGGTCAGAGAATACATCCAGGAGCTTTCTGATCAGGAGTCTGCTTTATTTCTCGATTAAAATCATATATCAAAATTCAATACCGAGGCCAGCAATTGTTGTGCAGGGGATATCAGTTCAGCAAATTTGTTTTATTAACATCTAGTTAGGGCCCTTCAATGAAAATGCAGGAGCCCTATAGGAATCACATCTTCTGTCTGCCTGTCCGTCTGTCCGTTAACAATATTGATGTGATGCAATAACTCAAACAGTACTTCACATATTGGTTTCATATTAAGGGAATATGCTTAGTATCATCAGAGGAAGACACCTATAGTTTTAAGGTTGAATCAGATCACTATGTCTAGAGTTATCTGCCCTTGATTCATCAAATATGCCATCAACTTTTGTCAACACTTTTGATGTGACGTGATAACTCAAATAGTACTTCACATATTAATAATTGGTTTCATATTAAGAGCATATGCTCAATATTTTTAGAAGAAGACACCTATAGATTTTGGGTTTAATTAGATAACCATGTCCAGAGTTATCTGCCTTTGATTTATCAAAAATGCCATGTTCAACAAAACAACATCTGCAGGGCCCTCTCTGACTGAGTCAGTTTTCTAGTTTTGATAGCAAGCACAATACCTAATAGCATATTGAACTAAAGTATCAGTGTGCAGTGGATTGTGCTATAGTAAAGCACTGACTTTTCCCCAGACCTTGTACTTCCTTGGTTTGGTTTATTCCACAGTGGACAGCACAAACACCCTAAGCTTGTGTTTATTTCCGGACAGCAGTTGTTTATTTTACAAATCATTCTAAAATGATATTTTGGTATCCTGGAGCAGTCCTGATTAGGGGTCTGCACTCTTTTTTTTTAAAGTACAAATTTTTTTTAAAAACTCTCGAAACCGGAATTATAGTAGAGAAGAATTTAGATACTTTTAGGCAGGTGGCTGCTTATTGCAGGGGAAAGTATTGCAGAAAGGTCCTAGAGGAGCTTTCTGCATTACTTTCAATCTGCATTAAGCTACCCCCTGTCTCCAAGACTGATATTTATACCCCCCTTTTGAAAAAATGGGGGTATATTGCTTTGCACATGTCGGTCGGTAGGTCGGTCGGTCTGTCTGTCGGTCGGTAGATCGATGGTTTCAGAACGATAACTAATAAACGACTTGGCCTAGAATCTTCAAACTTGCTGTGGTGGTTGGTCATGACAAGTAGATGACCCCTATTGTTTTTTAGGTCACTAGGTCAAAGGTCAAGGTCACCATGACCTAAAATGGGGAAATAGTTTCCGATCAATAACTGCTCAAGGGTTTGGCTTGGGATCTTCAAACTTGCTGTGGTGGTTGGTCATGACCACTAGATGACCCCTATTGATTTTGAGGTCACTAGGTCTAAGGTCAAGGTCACCATGACCTTAAATGGTTAAATGGTTTCCGATCAATAACTGCTTAAGGGTTTAGCTTAGAATCTTCAAACTTGCTGTGGTGGTTGGTCATGACCACTGGATGACCCCTATTGATTTTGAGGTCACTAGGTCAAAGGTCAAGGTCACCATGACCTTAACTGGTAAAATGGTTTCTGATCAATAACTGCTCAAGGGTTTGGCTTAGGATCTTCAAATTTGCTTAGGTGGTTGGTCATGACAACTAGATGAGTCCTATTGTTTTTTAGGTCAATAGGTCAAAGGTCAAGGTCACCATGACCTTAAAGGGTGAAATGGTTTGCGATCGATAACTGCTCAAGGGTTTGGCCTAGGATCTTCAAATTTGCTGTGGTGGTTGGTAATGACCACTAGATGACCCCTTTTGCTTTTTAGGTCACTAGGTCAAAGGTCAAGGTCACCATGCTCTTAACTGGTCAAATGGTTTCCGATCAATAACTGCTCAAAGGTTTGGCTTAGAATCTTCAAACTTGCTGCGGTAGTTGGTCATGACAACTGGATGGCCCCTATTGTATTTGAGGTCACTAGGTCAAAGGTCAAGGTCACCATGACCTTAACTTGTAAAATGGTTTCTGATCAATAACTGCTCAATTGTTTGGCTTAGGATCTTCAAATTTGCTTAGGTGGTTGGTCATGACAACTAGATGAGCCCTATTGTTTTTTAGGTCAATAAGTCAAAGGTCAAGGTCACCATGACCTTAACTGGTGAAATGGTTTGCGATCAATAACTGCTCAAGGGTTTGGCTTAGGATCTTCAAACTTGCTGTGGTGGTTGGTCATGACCATTAGATAACCCCTATTATTTTTGAGGTCACTAGGTCAAAGGTCAAGGTCACCATGACCTTAACTGGTGAAATGGTTTGCGATTAATAACTGCTCAAGGGTTTGTCTTAGGATCTTCAAACTTGCTGTGGTGGTTGGTCATGACAACTAGATGACCCCTATTGATTTTGAGGTCACTAGGTTAAAGATCAAGGTCATCATGACCTTAACTGATGAAATGGTTTCCAATTAATAACTGCTCAATGGTTTGGTTCGGGATCTTCAAACTTGCTGTCGTAGTTGGTTGTGTCCACTTGATGACCCCTAAAGTTGTTGAGGTCACTAGGTCAAAAGTCAAGGTCACCATGACCTTAATATGTGAAATGTTTTCAGATCAATAAATGATCAGTGGTTTGGCTTAGGATATTCAAAGTTGCTGTGGTGATTAGTCATGACCGCTAGATGACCTCTATAGTTGAGGTCACTAGATCAAAGGTCAGGGGGTCTGGGGGGGGGTATACATGTTTTACAAACATCTCTTGTTATACTGTGAATTTAACACCCGGTTTAGTGGTTTTCTACTGTATTCAATAATTTCAATCCTGATTGAACTAGCTTTAAATAATGATGGGCCTTTCTGCTTGGAAAATTCAACATACAAAGGGTAATCTTAAGTAATTGTCCAGTTGAATGATTAATCGGTGGCATACATTGAATCGTGGACTAAAGTTTAGGAATATATTATGGATGAATTATTGCATTTCAGGTTGCTTGGTCCTGCAACAGCTGCTGATGTGTTGCAGCTGACAAACACACTTAGTACACAGGCTGGACCTACACATACAAGAGTGGTCCTATCCAACAATGATCTGAGAATTATATCTAGACCTGAAGAAGAAATTCTTGAAGAGCTTTTCCAGGTACAATGGTTTGATAGTCATTTTATCATTTGAGTAGTTCTTCTGTTACAGAAGTTTTCAGTCATTTTATCATTTGAGTAGTTCTTCTGTTACAGAAGTTTTCAGTGTTGCATGCATTGATGTGAATGAATGGATGGATTGTTTATGAACACTGTTTCCCCAAAAGTTGTGAACCCTTTTCTACACCTTTGCAAACAGGGTAGACCAAGAGTCAAGTTTATTGCTGTGTTACATATCTGATTCTGTACTTCAATTGAAATAAATTACCTTGTTCTTTGTTGTTGAAACAAGAATTAAATAATTAAATAATGGACTGAATCTTACATGAATATTTATTATTAAACACCTTTCCATGCTTTTGCAAACAGAGTAGACCCAGATCAGACGGCTACTATAGGAGCTGTCTGATCAGGGTATGCTCTGCTTTTGACAAGACATAGATTTGATTCTAGTTTTCTTCAAAGCAAAAAATTTTCCCTGGAAAAATTTACTTTTTGAAAAGTTTGGTAACAAATATTCATGATGTAATGTTTTCTTACATGATTATAGAACAGGGAAATGGTTAAATATAGGGTTAACTGACAGCGGAATTACTGGTACTGGTAAAGATAACTTGCACATGTGTATAATGGGTATTCACTGACACAAGGAACTCTATTAACCCTTTACTCCATTTTGTTCAATAGAGAAGACCCAAGTCAGACGGCTCCTGTAGATTCTACAGTTTCTGCTATGACCAAAACCTGTGTTTATTTGCCAATATTAAATAAAAGCTAATATTTATGGTGTCATTGTTTCTTGCATAAATATTCATGGAGTTAATGGGTTAACAATGATGTGCAGTTGTGTATGATGAATTATATTGGTCTTCAACTCTAAGCTTTTACTCGCCAATGTCATAATGCAGTGGTATTTAAAATAAGAGCAATACTAGTCGTTCCAAATCTCTTTTTCTCAGCCAAACCTTGTCTTGTTGGTATTCGTTAGAATTGGGTCCAGAAGTGATTCTTATTCTTATTCCTTGGTAGAAACTGAGATTCTGATATATATACAATTCTATAAGTAAACAGACCAGAGCCTGATCAGAAAGCTTCTACAGGAGCTGTCTGATATGGGTCTACTCTGTTTGCAAAGATGTAAAAAGTCATATCTATGGAATAAAGGGTTATTGCTCATACTAACCATTGCAATGTCTGTTTCATATTGTATTAACCTTTTACTCCATAGATATGCATTTCTACACCTTTGCAAACAGAGCAGATCCAGATGAGACAGCTACTGTAGGAGCTGTTTGAAGAGGATCTGCTCTACTTATGAAATATCTCGAAGCATTTTTTTCAAGAGTATTCAAATGTGTTTTTGATTGACTGATTTGTGAATTGTGTTTCTTCAGGACTCATATCAAGATGCAGGGCCTTCAATAGGGGGAATGGGGACACTGTCGTCCGTGCCAAATACTCAGTCTCGCTGGTCAGAGGAAGCCAAAGTACTGGATGGAGACTCAGTCCATGACTGTATGGCAGGTAAGAGGCTTACGTTTTATTACTATAAGCAGACCAGTTGTATTTGTGATTTATTCTGCGAAGTGTGAGGAATTTTATGTGAAATGCATACATGGCCAACTTAAACAGTATTAAGTCTTATTAGAAGAATGTCTTTATGCAATCTTGAGACTGTCTTGACTCATGAAATCATATTCTGTGGATTCCAATATGATTTTTATGCAGATTGCATTAATATTATATGCTGAATATAAATAATGACATCATGCATATTTATTAGCTGAATTTTAATAATGTATATTCGAACTTCGAAACCTCCAAAATGGATGACTATGGTATAGGTAGAAATTGTAGAATCAGAATTATATTTTTCCATAAGCAAACAGACTAGACCCTGAACAAACGGCTCCTATAGTCATTGTCTTATAGGGTCTTCTTTGTTTGCAAATGGGTGGAAAGGTGTTAATAGGAAGGAAAGAGATAATAATGTAAGTACAGTATAACCTTTCTTCAGCGACCATCAAAAAGAGGTCTAATTATGGGTCTGTAAGGCAGATGATAGCATTGTGAGTTTGGAATGTTTGAGAATGAAAATGTTTGGATTTTCAGCCCTTAAGCCAGAGATCGTAGAAGAATTAGAAAAGCATAGAGATGATGAGTTGGCTGAAAGAAGAGAAAAACGCAAGAAGACAGAAGAAGAGGAAACTGCCAAAAAGGCTGCAGAGGAAGCCAGGAAAGTAGAGGAAAACAAGAGTGCTGGTACAAATGCTGAAATGAAAATGGAGGTTAGTGTATATTATATTTACTGGGGAAAATTAACATACAGAAGAGTATATTGTCTGTCAGCTGAACTTTATAAGAGGTGAGGTGTTCTATCCAGATTTCATTCAGTCCTATTGTTCGTATTCTTCAGAATCACCTCAGAGTTTGTACAAGTTGATGATAAGATGTTGAATAATAAAATATTGATGAAAGTAAAGTTTTTGTGTTTATACCTGCTTTTAGCAGGGTGATACATAAAGATCACTTCCCCATTGTCTATCTGTCTATGCATCTGTCATGCACCCTTTTTGCATCACATTTTAGTTTTCAAACTTCTGCCTACAAGTGACACTTGTTCTTTTGATCACTCTTATCTTTAAATCATAGAACTTTGATCAACATGTAGATAGATACTTTCATATGATTTAGCTAGTTTGAGGTCATTTCTTTGAATGGAAGGGTTGTTTGTGTTTCAAACCAACCATGTGTCTGTCTGTCTGTCTGAAAAATATTTTCTTACCAATGATGTTCAAAAAAATTTTTTACCTTATGCAATAAACCTATCAACCTATTTTGTGATTAGTACGACCTTTTTCATGACCTTACATAGTAGGCGTATTTCATTTTTAACCTTTACCAGACCAAGTTAGCTGTTTCATTCTCAATTTGGATGAATATCACATTCTTTTTCAAAAACGCTGTCGGATGTTTCACTCAGCATCCTGTCTGACTACAAAATTCAGATGAGATACTGAGTTACCTGCAAATTTGTTCAATTCTAAACTGTTTGCTTTCAGACTTGTGCCAAATAATGTTCACCTGCAAAAATGTTATCTGCTATAAGTTCCAGAATGGACTTTCAATCACTGACTTCTTGTAACCCTTGCCCTGTTCTGTGTTTATTCCAAATTTCAATACCTACTGAATATTCATGGACAAAATAGTTATAATGAAATATGGAAGGTGGAACATTGTAGCCATTTTAGAAACTAAAGAAAGAGGTCTATCAAATTACATTAGCAAACAGAGCAGACCCTGATCAGACAGCTGCTATAGGAACTGTCTTATCTGGGTCTACTCTGTTTGCAAATGTGTGAAAAGGTGTTTTTTATGAAGGAAAGGGTTAAATGTAAGTGATGTGTCAAACAGTTTGAATCCTGAGGAGACACCAAGTTACTCTGCATCACATCTGGATCCAAACTGTTTGCAAAGGTAATCACCGGTATGCCAGTTGCACCAAACTTGTGAGAAGCTTTTTGGTGACTTTCGCTGTGAAAGGGATAAATTGATTAATTAATCTACAACGGTTGGCAAATACAGGACTGCTAAATTTTTGTGATATGTGAGCAGTATTATATCTTCAAATAAACATTTTTACTTGTATTTGTTTAATAGGTTTCTCCATCATCTACATCAGTGGAGGACCTGACAGTAAGAAGTGGTGGTCCTCTAGATGTAAGCAGTATTCCCCTGCCCACTACTTCCCTTACAATGACCAGTAGTACAAGCACAACGGCAAGACAAATAAGTAAGTACATACTTCATAGTACTTTAACATTTCACTTTAATGTGGTCTCCTACTTTGTTTTGTATTCTTCAGTATAACCAAGTATCTAACAATTGGTTGAGGGCATGCCATTGGGATTCAGATTCAATCTATAAACAGGTATCATCTTTAGCTTATGATACAGGTTTTAACATATTTGAAGTCTTAATGGATACAATTTTGTGATACAACTCCGTCATGCATAATGATGATTTATAGCATTTTGTCCCAAACAGACCAAAGTGGCATTGGCTTGTGATCCTCTTACTTGAACAGACTTAATACACTTGTGGGGGATATTGTTTTTGATCAGTTTGTTGGTTTGTCAGTTGGTTTGTCGGTTTGTCTGTCACAACTTTATCATTGCTGATAATTTTGTTGCCATTGCACATACATACATCAAACTTGGCATCTTGTTGGGATTTCTTTTAAAAGGAAGTTGGGTTTTTAATGTAGGATACTTCCTTTTGGAGCTTTCTGTATTATGCTACCACCTGTCTTTAGGCTGTCAATAAGATTTCATTTGAGTGATTGCTTGATAGAGGTCTTACTGTATTCACAAATCCACTAATGAACTTTGTGTATAATGTATTTACAGGTGCATCAGAGGCAGCTGCAGCAGCTGAAGTGATAGCTGGCAGAGTTGTGGATGAGGTCCTCTCTGCTTCAAGCCTTCCGGTTCCCCCAACATCCCAGCCAGTCTCAGGTTTCCAAGCCATGCCCCCCTTGTCGACAGTCCAGCAGTCTTCAACGCCAGATATTGTCCCTCAACCCCCAAGACCAGTACAATCTTTAGCTGATCCAGTGCCAACATCTTTGGGGTCTTTATTTCTTGAAATGCCTGTTGTGGCGCCACCCCCTTCTAGTGCTCAAATCTTTGCTCCACCAACACAGCCTGCTCCTGCTCCAACCATGCCTCCTGAGCCAGCAGTCACATCCAGTGTTGTTATGCAGCTGCCAAATTTTGACCTCTCTCAGCTATCCACCCCCATGTCACAGCATGCGGGAGGAGGTTCAACCCAGAGGGCAGCTGGCCCTTTCTCGGGAATACCTGCTGCAGCCAATTATACACCAACAGATCAGGGTATAACCCTAACAACACCAATGGCACCAAGAAGGTAAACACGTAGGATTTTCAACCATACAGTAGCAATATATATTACCACAAAGGTAGAGGGTTAAACTTACCTACTAAAATGTTGAATCTTGTTAATGCTATTTTGGTATCCATCACCTTCAAAATATATTGTTTGGTAGGAATATTCAAGGATGATTTCAAAATTAAAGTCCTTGATAAAAGTTCAGAAAGTATGTGTATAGAATTGGTAAATGCAATGGTAATTGCAATGACTTTTCTCATACACATGAAAACAAAATGAGGTAGAATGTCACATTAGCATAGTAAAGAAAGACATATTTTTAAAACAAAACAAAAAAAAAACGCATAAAAAGAAGAATACATTGATAGGCTCTGTTCTGTGCTCGTATTTCTAGTCAACTTTTTTTTAACAGCAACCTGTCAGACTTGTTCAACTCTTACCTCCAAAGAAACACAGGTTATCCAGAGACACCTCTTACATCTACAAACAATGATAATACTACTCCCAATTCACAAATGAGTAGTTTGGCATCCCTGCTTCTGAATCCTGATGGTGAGCCTGGTAGTATGGATCATTCACAGTCACAATTAGCGTCACAGGCAAGCAGACGCCAGGCACCAGACCAGGCCAGGTCCACATCTTCCCCACCTACGACTGCTTGGTTCCCACTTCAACCAGAGTCCGATACAGAAGAGATTACCCCAGAAGAAGTTTCTAATATTACAAGCTCAGATGCTGCCACAGTTCATTCTTCAACATCAGGTAATACTGATAGTGATTGCAATAAATAATGCTATTATTCAATTTGTCTATTAATATGTAAAGAAAGGACTTTTTTTTTGGCTGACATAGCAAACTGAGAAACATTAGGGCTGTTCCAGGAAAAAAGGCCAGGAGGGGGGTCGGAACGGCGATGAATTAAAATTTTGTGGGTGGGGGGGTAATAAAGAGTTAAATTTGTGTTGGTTGGGGCGATTTTTTCAATTGTAATTGTGTTGTATTGGGGGTTATTAAATATTCCAATTCAGAGGGGGGGGGGGGGGGGGGGGGGGGCATTAAGCACGGTAATTCTGTTTAAAATTTCCCAAATAAGAAAAAATCGTCGCCGATATTCTTTCCCGTTTTCAAGTAAATCAATGTTAATAACGTTTATCACACGTCAACAGCGAGATTTCGGTTCGGCTAATCGAATATGATGTAAATTTTAATTTAAGGGTAACACAAGACTAACATTTAGAAATTGTGTATAGATCAACCTAATGTTTGTGTAGTAGTGTGTGACAAAAGTACCTGGATAAAATTCAGAATATTGATTCCAAAAGGAAAAATTGTTACAATGAAAACAAGATTCATCAAGATAAATGGAAATGACTTGTGCAACAAAAGCTATGCAAATGGCTTCCAGAGCATGTTTGAAATATTCCAAGTCGCATACATTGCTGTTCAATTTTATTTTATGCAACAAATATATTTGCATGTGACAGGAAGTAACGTAAAATAGGATAAAAATAGTTTATTATCTATCAGTTGTATCCTGTAGTAGAAAATGAAAATTTCTACGTTACTTCTTGTATGAAGATGTTGGTAAAATTTCACCTCTCACTCCGTGGCACAGATAAGATGTGTAAAACTTAAATCATTTTTAAGAATAGCTCCTTTATTTCTCTACTGAACCGTCTGTTGTAACCACTGTTTAGAACAGTCTCTTGGAGACAATTCTAAAGCATGGTCAGTCACATAGGGGTTGGTGGAGAAATTACGATTTTAGGATTTGAATTGTCATCTTTATGTGTTGCTCTGACTCAATTCAATATTTCAGAGAGTCCACAGGAGGCAAATGCTGACCAACCCATCAGTAACCCAGTAACAGCTCCAGGGGGGCCTGAGCCTATGTTGATTCCCCCAAGATCAGGGTAAATAGCTTGGACAGATATACTTCGTTACCTGAGAGAATCTTTTCCATAACCTTACATCATCTGCAGTACATGTTAAATTTACACACAAACCAGATGATAATATTATACTCTCTAATCCAGCTTTTTCCAAGTTTTTGTATGAAAAATACATTGCATTCTTGAGGAATTTAATGATCAGTTAGCTGATGTCAAATGTATGCGGTTCAGTTACTGTGTACATGTACCTTGAGAATATTGTCTGCTTTTGTGTAATGATTCCCGTGTAATTTTTCTCAGTAACTCCACAACTGGGCCACCAGCAGGGGATCAGCCTAGCTCTAGTACTGGTAATCGCACAACTGGTGAATCTGGAGTACCAGAAGGCCTTGACCCTTCTTTCCTAGCTGCTTTGCCAGAAAACATTCGTGCAGAAGTAATAGCAGACCACCTGAGAATGCAGAGAATACAACAGAGGACTCAGGACCAGCGGAACACAGATGCCCCTGGAGCTATGGAAGTGAATCCTGAATTCCTTGCTGCCCTGCCCCCTGCCATCCAAGAAGAGGTAGGACCAGACATGTGTATAGAAAAATCAAATAATACATGTTTGTTTGAGAGGTTTATCCCTGATTTTTATGATAATCATGTAAGACTCTACCCATTACAGATATTAATATTGCATTAAAAGTATGGAAGGATATTTATAGCCATGATAGTCACTTTGAAATGGTCACTAGTCCTGCAATATAGACAAAGAAGAGCAAATCACAAACAGGATGATGAATGGACAAGTAGAATTTTTGTCCTGCATGGTAAATGGTAGAGAATCATAATGATGTAAAACTTTCAGCAAACAGAGACCCTGATCAGAACTATTTCAGTAAAATATGTCCGATGAGCATGAACGGTGGTTTAGAATGATTATATGTATTGGTGTATAACTAGTTATAGCAGTTGGAAACACACATTTCTAGTGTTTTGTATGTCTGCAACCTTTATTTATCCTTCAAGGTTCTTGCTCAGCAACGAATTGAACAGGAGAGACTTCGTGCCCAGTCAACTGCTGCCACCAATCCCGATGCACCAGTGGACCCAGCTAGTTTCTTTGCTACTCTGCCGTCCTCTTTGCGACAGTCTGTGCTGGCTGACATGGATGACAGCATGGTGGCTGTACTACCTGCAGACTTAGCAGCAGAGGCTCAGTCTTTGAGGAGAGAACTGGAAAATCGCAATCGCAGAGTGATGCAAGAGATGTTGTTCCAACCAACTGGCTCTGGCGGATCTTTGTCATCAATTTTAAGACATGCAGGTGTGTGTGTGTGAAATAATGAGAGAAGTTATATCTTCAACTGGTAGCTTTTTCTGTTAGGATTTATAAACCTTTACCTCATGAATATTCATGTAAGAAATAATGACATCATGAATATTTATCAATTAAAATTTTATAATGGCATATGAACACTGGAAGTTTGGCTATGGTAAAAGCTATAACCAGATCTGTATAAATCCAAAAGCAAACAGCAGACCCTGATTAAGATGGCTCTAATACGAGGCACTTCTATTTCCACTGCATCTGCACGAGACTGTACCTCAGTATACTCAGCAGTTAAGCTGTAAAGATAGGTAGAATTTGTGTAATAAATAATTTGTCAAGGAATTATTTTGGGGTTTTATATAAACTTTGGTCTTTCTTGTTTTAAAGGTTTTGTAAACGTTAACTTGTTGGTTTTTAGATCAATCATTAATGTACTTCTTATAACCTGGGTTTGGGAAACAAAATCCATCTGTTATCCCCCACCAAAGGTGGAGGGATATAGTTTTGCCATTATTTGTGTGTCCATGCATGCTCGACTCATATCTTAGAAATGGTTTGGAGTTTTTCTTTTGAAGCTTTGTGTAAATATTGTATACCATAAAAGAATGGAGGCCTGTATGCAAAGATATGAAAAATTGTTCCTATCATTTAAAGGTTTAAATTATATGCATGTATTTGGGTTGCTTGGTGTGCTGTTTTTATGCCCTCACATAGTGGTGGTATATAGCGTTGCCCTTGTCCGTCCGTACGTACGTATGTCGGTACGCACATCTACAAGAATTTGTCTGGACTTCTCTTTGGAAAGTATTTGTCCAATCCACACCAAACTTTACACACATGTTTGTGGCCATTATTTCTTGGTCAAGTTCGATAGCCATGTAAATTGCTTTAGTTGTTTAGGAGTTGCAGCCCTTTATTTGCAAAAATGACTTTAAAAATGGCCTTTTCTGTGACAAAAAGTCTGAAGTGGGGGCATCAGTGTCCTATGGACACATTTCTAGTTTATAATTAAAGAGATAAGAATGCTGAGTTGATTTAGGTAGTTTGATTTGCTACTCTCCTCTTATAAGTTTGAGAAGAAAACTATCGTGATAGTATTGCAATAGTTTCTAAATTATTTTATAATTCAAATTAATAAACAAAAAATCTCTACAAAATCCTCACAGGGGTTATATCAAGAAACAGATCAAAACACCAATGTTGTGGCTGCAGAATAACAGATCTGCTTGGTATGCATTAAGGCTAGGGCTCGCCATAACACCAGGGCAAAACCTAGTTGTACCTGATACACCATTGCAAATCACCACCTCAATATAAGGTGCAACTGCCATTTCTGCCACTGCAACACGCAAACATAAAGCTAGGGATTACCAAGACATTGGGGCAGTCCCATATGGTACGCAAAACTAACATGCAGTATTCAAATGCAATTCAGACTAGGTAATTCATATAAATTTAGCCCCATTATTGTGGTTTTCCATTCACCGATGAGTACGAAGCTGGAGCAACAACATAATGAGAAGGTTGGACACAATCTTCTACCCAGAATTGATCTACTAATGTAAATTACATGAATTTTGGCACTTAAATCATGGTATTACCATGAAGTTGAATTCCTTCCTGATCCACTTTCAGCTGGAAGAATTTGTTCTGCGACTGTTATTGCAGTAGTATCATGATAGTATTTCGACTATCTCGCTACTTTTGTGATAGTCTTTTAAAGACTAATTTTGGCCTCAATAGTCACCCCTAGTTAATATATTTAGTCAAACCTTGATGCAAAGAATTCAATCCACAGTTTCTCTAATCTTTCATACACTAAAATCTAAACATGGGTGTTCCACTGCACATTCCTCTAGAATCGTGATTGCATGTACTTTTAGCTCACTTGAGCTTTATTAGGTGTAGTAAATGTTGTTTCTAATAACACAACCAAAAACCCTTGGGTCGGTAGGTAACCATAATATTTCTCTTTGCTCCTTAAATAAGACTTATAACACCTTTGCAAACAGGGAAGACCCAGATCAGTTAGCTCCTATAGGAGCCGTCTGATCAAGGTCTTTTCTGTTTGCTTATGAAATTAGGTAGATCTGGTTTTGTATTTTTTAGGGGTGGCTTATTAAGGCCAAGATCATACATCAAGGTCAAAGGTCATATTGGGAGCATAGTGCTTCAGAAATACATCTTGTTTTATGCCTGAGCTGGATTTATGCTAATTGTGCATCTATAAATGTGTTTAAAAAATTGAATTTATGCAGATTTTATTTAAAAATGGAAGAATTACAATTTGTCTTTTATCGGCCATTAAGTCTTTCTGGGTTTTTTCTAGGTGCTTTGAGATACAGCCTGGGTAGAGCTCCGAGGTCGGGGCAAAACTGGAGCTATGCCAGTAGGGGACCTGAAAATATTGGATTTGGAAATCCTGTACGATTGAGAGGGAGACATTTATTGGATCATGAGGCATTAACTTGCCTGCTAGTGTTACTGTTTGTGGATGAACCAAAACTTAACACTTCACGCCTGCATCGTGTGCTGAGAAATCTGTGTTATCATGGACCAACGAGATCATGGGTTATACGATCCATGCTGTCCATTCTGAGTAGAACTGGAGACTTTAAAAATGAAGTGGAGGAGAAAACAAAAACCCCAGAAAAGGGAAAGCTCAAGAAATCTCAACAGCCAATGCAGACTGATGGTCCAGCTGGCAGTAGTAGTAGTAGTAAAGTAGAAGCTAGGAATCACGGGTCATGGCTCTCCATCAGTTTGGAGGCGGCTCTTGGTTGCCGTGCAAATGTCTTCCAGATTCAGAGAACTGGGGGCAAAAAACACTTCAGTGTAGGCAATGCTCATGTGACAGTGCACCCACAGGCTGCTCCTGTAGTTTGTCGCCATGTGCTAGATGCCCTGATCTCGCTTGCAAGAATGTTTAGATGTCACTTCTTGCCAAACAAGGCCAAAGAAGTCCAAAAATGTGATAAAGACAAAGATAGTGATAGTAAATCTAAGACTTCAGTCTCTAGCACCGGGTCCACTCCGAAAGTGAAAGGTGAGAGGCAGCAGGAAGCTGGATCTGATGCTAGAGATACAGACTTCTGGGAACTGCTAGTGAAACTAGACTCTCAGTGTAATAGTAAAAAAGGTAAGGGTATACAGAGAGTGCACAGTAGTTCTGGTAGTGAACAGGAACAAGGGTTTAAAGACTATGAGTCCTCGCCACTAGGACAGCTCATGTTGATGCTGTCACATCCTGTGATAAAGCGTAGTCAGCTGCTTACAGACAGACTACTGCGCCTGCTTGGACTTATCTCCCTGTCATTGGTGGATCCAGAGCGGAGCAGTCCAAGTACCAGTGGTGTGCCTCAGTCGTCCATTGCCTTTGAGGCACTACCACAGGTTGTATGTAGAAGAGTGAACACATCTACGCCTCCATCTAGTAACCAGGTAAAACTTTAGTTTTTGGACAATAACTTAAGTTAGGAAATACATATTTGATTAACTTTGTACATATAACTTACATTGAATACATTTAAACCTTTCCCTCGTAATGATGCCTATATAAAAGTCATGGGTTTTTTTTAACCATTGTGAAAAATAGAGCATTTGCTCCATATGAGCAAATGCTCTATTTATTACCAAAACTACACAATTCTAAAGCATTCCCTTTCTGTAGTAAATGTTCTTTTCAGAAGATTTATTCAAAGAGGTTAGGTCTTAAAATAGCCTATGGGGTTATAGGGTATGGGGTCATGGTCCCTTTTGCACAAAATTTTGTCTACATTTGATTCATCAGATTAGTTACAGCTACTGCTTCATGACTAGCAGACAAAATCCAAAAACATAGTCAAACCACCAATAAAGCAAAGGATTACTGATATTTTCTCATCATTATTAAAAATGACAATATAATTGACAATTGCAATAGAAAGCCCTCCACTGAAGGACTTTGTTTCCACAATTGATTAACATTTGACATGTAACATGAATAAGTTAAAATGATTTCTCTCATTCTTCTCAAATTCTCTCTTCTATCTCTTTCTCTTTCTCTCCCCTCCCCTTTTCAAGGTAAGGGAGGGGGGGGATTTACTTTTGATTTTCTAGCTTGAATACAGTCTTTTTAATACTTAAATTATGAAAATTGACTGAGGATTAGGAAAAATCTGGCTTTTGTGATATTGCCACGTCTCATCTGTTTAAACCATTCATCTCAAAATCACTACTTTACCTCTGAACAATGTTTTAGTTATTACTTGGTTTGGTAGGTTGATATTACCCTTTTCTCTTTTTTGCACAGTTTAGAATTAACCTGTAGCCAGTTACATGCAAATTTGTTATACTATTGCAAACAGTTTAAATCCAAATGCGATGCAGAATAGCATGGCATCTCCTCAAGATCCAGATTGACAATTGTTTTGTAAAAGAAATAGCAAGCTAAATGTTAAATTCAACTTGCAGGCTTCTAGTCAAGAAAGTAGTCAGCAAGGGACTCCTGCTGTCACCACCCCTCCGCCTGAAGCTGCACAACCTGATGTCAATGATACCAAACAAGACACAAAGAAAGGTTTGTTACTGTTCTGTGTAGATAGGAAAAAAGGTGCTTTTATGCAGAAAAGCACTGCAGCTGTATATAAATAGTACATGTACCTGGAAATTACTATCGTACAAATTAGTAAAATTCACCTGTTATGTAGAAAGAAATAGGAATAAGAACTTTGGTTATAGATACTGCAGCAGCCACCACTGCAAAAGAGTACCCTTCAGGCACCAACTACTGCTTTACAATTGGTAGCAACAATAAATAATTAATAATTTCACAAAATATATTTTGTTATACAATTTGCTATAATTTCTTCACAAATGAAATTTGCATTTTAACACTTTACTTGAACCTAATGATAAAAAGAATTTTAATTACATATTTAGAATCTGAGAAGGAAGAAGCATCTGCCATACTAGTGAACCAGCTGGAGATGGCAGTACAGGTGTTGACGTCCAAGTCTTGCTCTGAGGAAGGTCTGGAAGATGCTACCAATCTGCTGCTACAGCTCTCGTTTGCAAGCAATGCCACTCACAGTGCAGTGCTCAAACTTTTGCTGCAGGGGGCACGGGAGCTAGGAAACACCGTCTGCTGTCATATCAGGTAGGATTAGTTATGATGGCGTTGCAGTAAACCCTCTAAATAAACTTCTTGGTGAACAAGCATAAATGTCTTTTAATACAGGTTGCTGTTTAGTGAATAATCATACTGGTCTTTAGATGCAAGTGGCTACTTTGTGAATAATCATAGGACTAAGGTGTTTTTAGATGTAGGTGGGAGCTATTTAGTGAATAAACATAAATTTCTTTAGATACAGTTGGCCACATTAATAGTAAATAAGCATAAATGTCTAGATACAGGAATGTTTTCACACATGGCAGGTGGCTGTCCTGTATTTGTATGCTGTCCAACTTGAGAATATTTTGTCCAATCTTCACAAAAGCATAGATGTCTGGACATTTCGATCAAGTTTGATAACCAGTTATATTGACTGAGGCACTGTGGAGTTACAGCCCTTTGTGGATATTTGTCAAATTAAACTCTCTTTCATGATCTTCACCAATATTGGATCATGTGATGTCTTTTGGAATATCAGCTGAGTCGAGTTGGATATTAAGCAATCATACTGATTTAGTTACTGTAGAGCTATGACCTTTTGTTTATGGTAATTGATCAGTAAAGACATTAGCCACTCTTTAACCCATTACGTCATAGGCTATTTTTAGATACAACCTCTTTGAATAAATCTACTGAAAAGGAGCATTAACTAGAGAAACGGAAATTTTTTAGAAGTTTGTAGTTTGAAACCATTGTGATAAATAGAGCATTTGCTCCTGTGGAGTCTCGATAGACTCAAATGAACATAAGTCTAAACTGTTAAAAAATGTTGGGTTTTTTTGCAATCTTATTACAGGCATCTGTTAGAAGAACTTCGCTCTTTGAATCAAAAGTTGAGCCCTGATGGAGAACCAGAAGAAAGCAAAGATATGGACACTGCTACATCTAGTCAAGCCAAGGGCATTCTTGCAGACAGGTAAGGAGAATGTCATTAGAAAAAAACTTATTTTAAATAAGCATATTTAGGTTAATTATGTCATTTAATGCACTTGCAACCAGAGTAAATCCAGCTCTCAGAGTCTCTTCTGTTTGCTTATGAAATGATATAGATCTGATTCTACATTTTCTGCTGATTCTACATTTTCTGCCATTGTCAAAAAATGCCTGTGGTCATTTACCATTATAAGAAATCAGCTAATGAATATTCATGATGCCATTATTTCTTACACGAATATTCATGAAGTAAAGGGTTCATCAGAGTACATCTGCTGTGATATTTGAAACTTCTATATTTAAAACAAAAGTCTGAAACATGATGTGTTTGTTACTGTAAAAATGTTGATGTTGTTTAACCTGCATCACTTAGGGGAGGGGGAATGTAGGATGGTTAACCATGTAAACTTGTGCACCTTGAGTATTGTTATGAGGTATACACTAGAGTTGTGACCCTAGTCATAGGCTATGCTGTAGCTACACAATCATATGTAAGTGTTTCAATTTGGTACAAAGCTTTATGGTATTTATAGGTACACAGGAACCAGTGTAGTTGTGACAGCACCGAAGAAGCTGAAGGGTGGCAGAGAGCTGCAGCTGGCCTCCATGTCAGCTTTGACAAGCAAGGCATCTAGTCAACAGTTCTTCCTTAGAATCCTTAAGGTCATCATACAGCTACGCCAGGCAGCCAGATCAGCCAACAAGAAGAACCAGAAGAAGAGACTATCTAGTAGGTTTTTGTCAAGCTCACTATCAGTCCACTGACAATGAGAGTTTTATGAAGGCCTGTGTGTCCAGGCCATAATATCAATGTACAGTAAAACTCGGTTATAACGAATTCCAAGGGACTGAAGGATTTACTTCGCTATAAACATTATTCGCTATATTGATAGTACGAAGTTCGCTATAAATTATGACTTTGACACACGACTGTTCAATATTTATTAAACCGTAATTCAGACATGTATGCGTAGCGATCAAACTCCCAAAATGCACATCATTCATCGTACAGCTTACTCTTTGTGGAAGAAATCGGTCATTTGCTTTTGAACACACGTTGATGCTTGAAACTTGCCAATTAACTGTTTCATAAATGTCAGTGTTTAAAAAAAAATCAGGAGCATTTGGTCGTTGCTCCAATGTCCGATGCAAATTGGGTATAGCGGACAAGGACTCCGCGTATGTGGGCAGGGGCAAATATTCCTTATAGATCTGTGTCGTCATCGGAGTCAGCGGTAGATTCTATTCTTAGCGGAAACTGCTGAAATAATATGCAAACGGGGAGGGAATAACAAAACCAAAAGACATCAAGTATTTATTTTGAAAATAAAAAACGAACATCATATCTTAACAATGTTTAGCTATAACCCGTACTTTAAGTGCATATATATATGTCCCGCGGCTAGCGGTGTTTAATTATACCCTACCACCGTGAAGAATACATGCTTTACGGATCGCTTCACAGTTCGCCCCAACACTAGTGTGTGTTTTAACACCTATGCGACATGGTGTTAATCGTGCGAAATACACAGGTGCTTGAAGATAGTAGCAAGGTGAAACTTCGCTTTAATGAAGGAATTTTAAAGTGTTTTGTGAATAATGGTACTGGAAAATCAGTTCGCCATAAGCGAAAATTCGCTCTAACCAACTTCGCACTAAACATTATAGTCTGTATAGAATTAATGAAGATATCGACCGGGGAACGAAATTTAGTTCGCTATAAGCGGGAATTCGCTTTATCAGAGTTCGTTATAAATAAGTTTTACTGTATACTTTTGGCAATTGACTTAGTAATGAGTAAAGTCTGTCATGCATTAGAACCATAACTAACATTACCCATTTTAGCTCACCATAGCACAAAATGCTCAGGGTGAGCTTTTGTGATCACCTGATACCTGTCTTGTGTCATCAGTCGTCACTAATTTAAACCTTTAAAAACCTTCTCCTCTGATTCTACAGGGTTCTAAGCTATCATCTGTAGGTCCTCTACAAAGTTATAAAAAATCATATCCCTGGGGTCAGCATGGCCCTGCCCCAGGGGTGGCCAGTTCCAGTGGCTGGAAGGTTCAGCTTTCATATTTGGCACATAGCATCATGTTCAGGTCCTCTACAAAGAATTATGCTCCTTGGGTCAAATGTGGCCCCATCCCAGGGCTGGCCAGTTTCCTATAGAAAGATATAGTGAAAACTGAAAATCTTCTCCTGAAACTGGAAGGTTCTCGGCTTTCATATTTGGGACATAACATATCTTAAAGTACTCTACAAAAGTTATATGAATTATGCCCCCACCTCGTGCGATCTCAACCTTTGGTTCCATGCAAGCTTTGTGTCCATTGTCAGTCGTGCATCATCAACAATTCCTTAAAACATCTCCTCCTAAACCACAGATTGAATTTCCACAAAGTTTACAGGAATTATCTGTAGGTGACCCTGGTCAGATTTATACAAATCGTTCCTGTCTGTTGCCTAATTTTTATGCCCCCAACGGTGGGCATATAGTAGTCGCATTGTCCGTCCTTCCGTCCGTCCCAAATTCGTGTCCGGTCTGTAACTTCTTCATCAATCAATCGATTTCAATATAACTTTCCACAAATGTTCACCAGACAGAGACGATGTGTCGCGTTCAACTCCCAGGTCCATGGGTCAAAGGTCAAGGTCACAGGGTTCAATTACTTTGTCACAAATTTCGTGTCCGGTCTGTAACTTCTTCATCTATCAATGGATTTCAATATAACTTCACACAAATGTTCACCAGACAGAGACGATGTGTCGCGTTTAACTCCCAGGTCCATGGGTCAAAGGTCAAGGTCACAGGGTACAATTACTTTGTTACAAATTTCGTGTCCAGTCTTTAACTTCTTCATCTATCGATGGATTTCAATATAACTTGCCACAAATGTTCAACACACAGAGTCGATGTATCGCGTTCAACTCCCAGGTCCATGGGTCAAAGGTCAAGGTCACAGGGTACAATTACTTTGTCACAAATTTCGTGTCCGGTCTGTAACTACTTCATCTATCAATATAACTTCACACAAATGTTCACCAGGCAGAGACGATGTGTCATGTTCAACTCCCAGGTCCATGGGTCAAAGGTCAAGGTCACAGGGTACAATTACTTTGTCACAAATTTCGTGTCCGGTCTGTAACTTCTTTATATATACAGTCGAGTCCCGGTTATTCGAAGTGCCGGGGACCAGGAATTCATTTCGAATAAGGCATGTGTTTGAATGAGCCAACTAATTTTGAAAGTATACGAAGGCTTCGTGTCGAGTCTAGAGACGGTCCCGATACCTACACACATATGGTTTTAAAGGAAGATTTCGGTTATTTAAGCACAAATGAAGAGCATTTGTGTCAAGAAATGTAATAAAAACAACTTGTTTGCATCATAAACTGTCATTATATCAACAAAATTGACTTAATAAAAGGAAAACAAGTGTTATGCATAACGTAACTTACATGTACATGAATGAAATAAGCACAGCTAAATCCGAGCGAATATCACTACAGTAAAGAATCATCATCGGCTTACACATGTGTGTACTGCAGTTTGGTCTGGGTGTAAACTTTTTAACATTATAAAACGTTTTTTTAAAATATTTTTTTTAAATACTAATGAGGCAATCATTAAAAATTATATAGGAGATCGTTATCAGTCAATTTCCAGGTGTAAATATAGCACTGAATTGATTCCAAAAATGCCGAGTTTCTTAGCATGGTTTAGAGAGTACCCTGTGTAATTTTCACATCATAACACATTTTGCTGTCGCAGACTCAACACACTCAGGTGGCTGACCTAATTCTGCCAAATATAAGCATAAACACCAATTTCCTGTGTTAATTCCTGGGCTTCATGGTTCAGTAAAGTAAACGTGTTTGTCTCATATGTAATTATCCTTTGACAATGGCTACTCCTTGAAACAAGAAATGCAGTGCAGTTTAACTTCGAACTAAAAATGGAAGAATTTCTGTGTGAAAAGGCCCTTTTCAAAATTTGTGTTCTGGAATACAAGGATAAATATAGTTGGTTCAACGGCATAAGGTAAGACTTTATTCATAATCGTTTAATACCAAATTACTGAAAAACCCCTAATAATGACAATTAAATCACGAATCTAACACACAACGCAGTAAGGCCGAGTTTTACCATGTCGGTAATTACGATAAATTGACACCTTATTGTTTGACAGGGTTTTCAATATGGCGCCGATCGTCTGTGTTCGCTGGTCCTTAATCCATGTTTGTCTATACCTTCGGATTATAGGTGTGAAAAGCAAAGGTAAACATATACGCGGGACAAAATATGACTTCGAGTAAGGCCGGGTTTTCGGATGACACGAATTTGAATAATCCAAAATATTTAACATAGAAATAAGAAGGATGGAGATCGGGACTGACACCATGCTTCGAATAACACCGGGTCTTCGGATGAGAGGTGTTTGAATAACCGGGACTTGACTGTAAATGGATTTCAATATGATTTGGCACAAATGTTCACCACACAAAGATGATGTGTCGCTTTCAACTCCTTTGTCCATGGGTCAAAGGTCAAGGTCACAGGGTACAATTACTTTGTCACAAATTTGGTGTCCGGTCAGTAACATCTTCATCTATCAATGGATTTCAATATAACTTGGCACAGATGTTCACCAGACAAAGACGATGTGTCACGTTCAGCTCCCCGGTCCATATGTCAAAGGTCAAGGTCTCAGGGTACAATTACTTGTTTATCTGTGAATGGATTTCAAAAGAACCTGGCACAAATGTTCACCACACAAAGACGATGTGTCAACTCCCTGGTCCATGGGTCAAAGGTCAAGGTCACAGGGTACAATATTTGGGGGCATTTGTCACGTGACTGTGACATCTCTTGTTAATTAATAACTTCTTCAAACAACACCTCCTCCTAAACCGTTGACTGAATTCCCACCAAATGTCGTTGGAAAGAGCTGTAGGTGACCCTCTGTCAGATTTGTATAAATAATAAAATTGTTTCCGTCCGCTGCATAATTAGGTCGCAGGAGCTATTAATGAACAATTCCTGTAAACGACATCTCTTAAACTGCACAATAGATAACCACCAAGGTCAAGGTTTAAATGCTTTCTGGACAATAATTTTAGATGGGAGAGACATACTGTGATTAAATTTTGTTTACAAAATCTCATGTATTAGAAAATAGGTCAAGTCTGTCAATTTTCAAGTGTTTCACAAAATAAGCAGACTTTCCAGAACAATGCTTGGTCTAACTAAAATACTGACTTAGATGTTTATTTCTGTGCAGTCTCTCATCACAAACACAAATTTGTCTCTTAACCTGTAAATACTTTCTTTTCTTTTGCCAGTAGCAATCCAATGAGATGATATATTTGTTTTTGTACAGGCATTGGATCATCATCGAGAAATATCCGTCATATTGGAGAAGCCATGGCCATGCTTGAGGCAGAAGCTGATGCCATCATGCAGTTTGTGAGTCGTAGGGAGCCACCATCAGCAGTGGAGATCAATATATCAGAGGATCTTAATGCTCCCGACTCCCCTCATGTTCCTCCTGTACATGGGTCAGTAGGCACTGCAGAGGGGCAAGCCCCAACTGCTGACAGATCTGATGCCACAGCAGGAGAGCAGTCTGAGGAATCTCCAATGGAGACAGATAAGCCAGGTATACTTCCTTTGTCTGTTCATTGAATAGTACATTCTATTTGTCTTTCATATTTGGCACATAGCATCATTTTCAAGTCCTGTACAAAAGTTATATAAATTATGCCCCTGGGGTCAAAATTGGTCTCGCCCCAGGGGTGACCAGTTTTCTATAGAAACATAGTGAAAACTTTGAAAATCTTCTTCTTTGAAACTGGAAGGTTCTCAGCTTTAATATTTGGCACATAGCATCATGTTAAGGTCCTCTACAAAAGTTATAAAAATTATGCCCCTTGGGTCCAAATTGGCCTTACCCCAGGGATGGCCAGTTTTCTATAGAAACATGTAGTGATCTCTTGATTGTCTGGTGAGCGATATCAGGGCCATCATGGTCCTCTTGTTCGAACAGAGCAAACCCAGATCAGACAGCTCCTATAGGAGCTGTTTGATCAGGATCTGCTGTTTGCTTATGATATAATATAGATACGATTCTACACTTTCCACCTTGGCCAAAAATTCTTGTCTCCGTATGTTTTGATAATAAATGAATCTAAGGGCAGTTCCATTTAAATGTGTATGGGAGTGCAGGAAGGCACTTTCAAATTCGGCCACCCATCCATGCATAGCTGTTTTTTAAAGTGCCTTCCTGGGGCCCCCCAATACACATTTAAATGGAACAGTCCTAATTAGTATTTATGATGTCGTCATTTCTTACATGAATATTCATGGAGTAAAGGGTTATTTTCTAACGCAATCTTAACACGAAAAATGCCAAATTGTTGTTATATCCTATGCGGGCAGGTGATTGAATGAGTGATGAGGCGAGAAATAGTGCCCAGTTTCTCTCAGATTTCTTAAAATAACTGGATTTTTTCACCCTGGTTTACACAGTCAAAACACCGGCCCAGTTGTAAGTTCACTATTACATTTGTCATGAATCATTACGCGACAGCTATTTTACATTTCAATACACTTTCAATACACATGTCAGGAAAAGTAACGTTATCTTAGTCTTTGGCGCCGTACGCAAAAACGTCGTCTGTAACAATGACATGACGTTATGTTTGAATCGTATGATAAATAAGGTTGAATCTGAATCACATTCTGCATTGAGTATATCAATAATTCTCCACATGACATATAAAAGACCGGTCAAGTCGTGACAAAGAATGGAAATTCTAATGCAACATTTTTGTAACACGCATTCTGATTGGTCCACGTGACAAAATTTGAAGCATATAAACCACCGATATACTGTCGGAAAAATGAATATACTGTCGGAAACCGAATCACTAGAAAATTTACTACGAAATATTCATACGCGCATTCATAGTAAAATTGAATGAATGGGTATGAATGAACGAATACACTGGCTGAATGAAATGTCAAATGTTTTCAATTTGCTTGTTTTTTTCAACACACTTTATGGTTGTAGTCAATGTGAGTCTGGCGATTCTACTCAAATATCTATGGCAAAGTCCCACAAGTTGATCCTGAGTCCATTTATTTCACATGTTGATCTAATTCACTGTCCTTGAACAAACGTTTCTCTTCCTCTATTCTGCTTTGATGTGTATACTTGTGGCACCTGTACCCTGTAAATATAAGATTTAAGGTATATAACCATGTAGCTGTGAGATTTATATCCATGCTGAAACTATTTAAGAAGGACCTGACAACACTTAAACATTACCAACCGATTACAGACAATGATCTGAAAACACTAAAAAACTCGTGTTTCCTCTCTGCCATAAATCTCAAATCTTTCCAAAGAAAAGTGGTGTGACATAACCTTGAATTTCGCTCTTCTTGGTATACATAGAAAACCTAAGATCTCTGACAAAAGTACAATTTATGATTCATGCAGGATTGAGGAAACATGTCCTGTAAATCTCTGAAAACATACCTGATAAAACTGCATCCGTGATCGAACCATTTCATTCAGTAACCCAAACGTTCAGTCGATTATGAAGAATCATATACACATCCAGGCCTGTTGGTGAGCGTGTGCTGAATGAAATGATGAAAACAATTTCTGCTGAGGCTTGTTTCGCCAAAAGTTTTAAAACGCAAATCACTGTGTCCGAGAGACCGCAATCATGCACTAGCTGTTGGCCTATGCTGGTGTCAAAACCAGGGAAATAATGAAAAAGTCCGGTCGGTCATCAGAATGAAGCCAGTGTCCGAAGCTATAATGCCGACTCGTCCGACAATAAGAAGCGGCAGTATTCTTCAATTCTTCAAGGACAGTCCCATAATGAGAATTCGCCCCACCCACTCTAGACCACTCGATGGCTCGGTGCAAATTCCAAACATGCCTGTAGATTGTCGCTCCTGATAATTTCCATTTGCACGTCCACTATGCTTATCATCATTCTCATCAAATACACCAATCAGCCAAAGTATCTTGAATATGCAACCAGTTCCACATTGCAAACAATTTAAAAATAAATAATTCCGTTGTCCATGTGCATAATTATTGTGGAATTTCGAGCAATGTCGAGGTCAAATTTGATTCATCTTTCGTAGTTTTGAAAGGGACCTACCGTCAGAAATTCAAAGGACCATGACTTAACGGTTTTCATTTGTGAAAATCAAAGCATCAAGTGAAAACACCAGTTCTTGGTATATTAAACATAAGCACAATTGCTTGGTTCCGGGAGAACTATTTTCTATATATATGCGTAATGCGGAGATATGCGGTGTTTCATGACGTCATGTTATGACGACAGAGAGAAAATATCAAAGGACTTAAAGTATTGTTTGTTTTTTACCATCTGGATCTATGGTTTCATTAGAATAGGGATAACCGTTGCGTATTTGAAGATTTGCAGCAGTATATCGGTGGTTTATATGTCGCAAATAATCGTTTTACATGCTCCGCTAACGCGTCGCATGTAAAACTAAATTTGCGACATATAAACCACCGATATACTGCTGCAAATCTTCAAATACGCAACGGTTATCCCCTAATTAATAACTTTCAAAATACCGGACTGAACTTGAATATATGTCGGTGTATGCATACGAATTTATCAGTAGATCTAAGTGTTTGATAAACAAAGCGCATTAATAAATTTACAGGCTAATGCTGTTATTCGGCCGTTTTCGATTGGTTGAATTTGCGACATATAAAACACTTTTTATATGCCGCAAATTTGGTCACATGAGCCAATCAGATTTCAGGAAATTGACAGATTGCGTTAGAATTAGTATTTATGATGTCGTCATTTCTTACATGAATATTCATGGAGTAAAGGGTTATGGAGTAAAGGGTTAAGATCTTTTGGAGGTTTTTTACTTTCTCAGACATTTTAACAGTTCTAGTGCTAAATGCGTCATGACTGACCTTGGTAAACAGCTTGGATCCAGATGAGTGTAATTCGGCGTCTCATCAAGATTTTTAGCTATTTGAAACTTAATTTGTAGTTCCTCTACGGCTTGAACAAATCGGAAGTCAGTAAATACTTCAGTAGATCAAAGATTGAACAGTTATTTTTTCAATGGGAAAGGTTAATCTTCATAAAAAAAGTTTTATCTTGATTTGTTGAATAGGTGTATCTGGAGAAGGTCAGATGGAGGAGGAGGAGATCCAGCTGCCTCGCCTTAGTGAACAGATAGACTTGGAGGAACTGTGGTACACCCTTGGAGAATGTCTGTCAGAATTGGATAAAACGCCAGACCACCATGCTGTTCTCATACTGCAGCCAGCTGTTGAGGCATTTTTCCTGGTCCATGCAGGCAAGTACTTTTTATAATTCATTGTGCTCATTTTATCCTAAATCTTAACCATTTCCTTTAAATGCCTTTTCAGGCCTTTACAAACAGAGTAGACCCAGATCAGATGACTCATATAGGAACCGTCTTATAAGGGTCTGCTCTGAAGCTTATGGAATTAATAGATCTGACTAAAGTTTATACCGGTACCAAAACATCTTGTGTACACATACCATTATAAAAATTCAGCTAATAAATATTTATAATGTCATTATTCCTTACATGAATATTCAACAGGGAAAGGGTTAATTTGATATTGGTTGGTATAAAGTTATTGACTTTATATTTGGTATACATAATAACCATGAATAGTAGATGTACAAGGCACAATTTTCATGTTTCCTGCTTAGCATTGCAGAATTATCTCCCCTTGAACCTGAGTATTTTTGTCATTTTGGCTTGAAACATGGGTATTTGGATTTGCGATCAAGGCTGTTGTGCAGGGGTATTCCATCAGGCATATTTCAGTCCTGTCAAGATATTAAAATAGAGATGTATCCTTTAAATATACTGTTATGTGTGCTCTCATGTTTGACTCCTTGCAAGATATTGGGAAATTTGTGAAAACAGAAATGAATTGTTTAAATCCATATGAGATGCTGTCAGAATAACTTTGTGTCATCAGGATCATAACTTTGACCAAGATGGGTGAAAAGCTAATATTGAGAATTACAATGAAAGGAAAATTTGCAGATATGCATAGAGGTGTTATTAGTCCCCCACCGGTTACCGGTTGGGGGACTATAGGTTTGCTCGATTCCGTCTGTCTGTCTGTCTGTCTGTCTGTCCGTCTGTCCGTCTGTCCGTCCGTCTGTCCGTCTGTCACGCTTCTTGTCCGGGCCATATCTCCTACAAAGTTAGGCCAAATTCATTATAACTTCACACATTGAAGAAGCATGATGAGGGCTAGTGTCATGCACAAGGGTCATAACTCTAGCATCAATATATTTGGAGTTATTCCCCTTTTTCATATTTTTTTGTCCGGACAATAACTCTTTATCTACTGGTTCAATTGATTTGAAACTTCACATATGGAACAATCATGATAAGGGGTAGTGTCATACACAAGGGCCATAACTCTAGCATCAATATTTTTGGAGTTATTCCCCTTTTTCATATTTTCTTGTCAGTCCGTCTGTCACACTTCGTGTCCGGGCAATATCTCCTACAAAGTTAGGCCAAATTCATTATAACTTCACACATTGAAGAAGCATGATGAGTGCTAGTGTCATGCACAAGGGTCATAACTCTAGCATCAATATTTTTGGAGTTATTCCCCTTTTACATATTTTTTTGTCCGGACAATAACTCTTTATCTACTGGTTCAATTGATTTGAAACTTCACATATGGAACAATCATGATAAGGGGTAGTGTCATACACAAGGGCCATAACTCTAGCATCAATATTTTTGGAGTTATTCCCCTTTTTCACATTTTCTTGTCAGTCCGTCTGTCACACTTCGTGTCCGGGCAATATCTCCTACAAAGTTAGGCCAAATTCATTATAACTTCACACATTGAAGAAGCATGATCAGGAGTAGTGTCATGCACAAGGGCCATAATTATAGCATCAATATTTTTGGAGTTATTCCCCTTTTTCATATTTTTTTGTCCGGACAATAACTCTTTCTCTACTGGTTCAATTGATTTGAAACTTCACATATGGAACACGCATGATGAGGGGTAGTGTCATGCACAAGGGCAATAACTCTAGCATCAATATTTTTGGAGTTACTCCCCTTTTTCATATTTTCTTGTCGGAACAATAACTTTTTATTTACTGATTCAATGTATGAAAGTAGGTACTAATACCATTCAGGTGGTCATGTATATACCATGGTCAACCACACCATGGGTGGGTGGGGTGGGGAGAGTGGAGGTTTTTTTCAGTCCGGTGGGGGACTTATGTCTTGCATAGCAATACAACATGCCCTTGTTTTCTTTATAGGTGAGAAGGAGAGTAAAGATAAGGACAGCAAACAGACAAAGAGAGAGGACCAGCTAGCCCATCTCAACATGGACATGCCAGCCTCTCCACAGCCTTCTTCTTCAGACAACCCTTCTCTGTCCAGAGAAAACTCTGTACAGACAACCAGTTCTATGTCACATTTACCTCCAGATGCACAGAAGTTCCTTAGATTTGCAGGTGAAGACATTAATCTTGCCGATATTTATATTCTTAATCCCATTTACTTCTGTATTATACATACAAGGTAAACTATCAAATCTGACTTGCAACATGTTCATGTGAGGGCTTCGCTCAACCTATTACCTCATATGCTATTTTTAGATCCAACCACTTTGTATTAATCTACTGAAAAGGAGCATATACTGGAGAAAAAGAAATTTTTAGAATTGTGTAGTTTTGAAACCAGTGTGATAAGTAGAACATTTGCTCCTATAGAGCAAGTGCTCTATCACAATGTTTTCAAAGAGTGACTTTTACAGAGGCGTCAAAAAGCGTCAATATGAGGGAATGGGTTAAAGAAGTATTTGCTGGTGAAAGCCTTTGACATATTGTTAACATGTATCAGAGGACACCATTAGGAGACCCCTCATCAGAGTACACATTGTTGGCCTGTGTCTATTATGAGATTGTTGGAGTAGTTAATATAATACATAAATAATTATATAATAATATATAAATTAATATAATACATGTTGTAAGATTGTTAAATTACAAGATTGTAAAACTACTGGTATTACCTTTTCTGTACATAATTTGTTTTTATAGAATTTTTCATTTGCTTTTTTCTGCCTTTGGTATTTCCAAAAGTGGTTGTTGAATGAGTTTTAGGAAAGTTAAATGTAATGCAGTCTTTTATGCCAGTTGATCAAATATTTGTCTTTTTCTTTTTTTAAGAAAGTCCTTTATATATATTCTTGTCTTCTGATGATTATAGAGACACACCGCACAGTGTTGAATCAGATACTGAGGCAGTCAACTACCCCTCTCGCTGATGGGCCTTTCTCTGTGCTGGTTGATCACACTCGTATCTTGGACTTTGATGTCAAGCGGAGATATTTCAGACAAGAGTTAGAGAGATTGGATGAAGGCATAAGGCGTGAAGACCTAGCGGTACATGTCTGCAGGGAGCATGTATTTGAAGACTCATTCAGAGAATTGTTTAGGAGAACTCCAGAAGAATGGAAGCATCGGTTTTACATTGTCTTTGAAGGTATGGACATTGTATGGAAGTCTAGAGTGTATATTTCAATGTGTAATGATTATTTCCCTTGTTTTGACTTATTTTATGCTGTAAGATGAAACATAGCTACTTCGATTGCATTTAAATCAACCAGACCTCTCTGTTGACTTTTTGAGTTACTCTTAAACTAGCAACTTCTCTCCTTAGCACTGGAGCTGTGTTTTCAATCTCATTGTGTTACATTTGAGCTGCAGCATGAGAAATTTTGCCTTTTTGGCTAGGCAAGCAATATTAACCTACTGAAAGTGTAAAGTCTGATAGTTAACTATTGGGGGATCCTGAGAAATGTAAATAAGAAGCATGTGCTTCTGTTCTCCTGATTTCTCTGCCAAACCCCATCTTGTTGGTATTCATTAGGCTTGCCTTGTTAGGTCAATCTAATGCTTTCTGCATTACTTTCGTTCTGCATTAAGCACCCACCTGCTTATAAAGACCACCATGCTTGTTAGCTCACCTGAGCCAAAGGCTCAGGATGAGCTATTGTGACCACTATTTGTCCGGCGTCCGGTGTCCGTCCACATTTTCAAACGACATCTCCTCTGAAACTGCTGACCAGATTTTAACCAAATTTTGTCAGAAGCATCAGTGGGTAGGGGGAACGAAATGTTGTTCACATTATGACCCCTGGGCCAAAAATGGCCCCGCCCAAGGGCTTATCAGTTTTTCATAGAAAAATCTTTAAAAATCTTCTTCTCTGAAACTGTAAGGCCTAGACCTTTGATATTTGGCATGTAGCTTGATCTAATGGTCCTCTACAAAAATTGTTCAAATTATGACCCCTGGGCCAAAAATGGCCCCGCCCAAGGGCTTATCAGTTTTTCATAGGAAAATCTTTAAAAATCTTCTTCTCTGAAACTGTAAGGCCTAGACCTTTGATATTTGGCATGTAGCATGATCTAATGGTCCTCTACAAAGATTGTTCAAATTATTACCCCCGGGCCTAAAATGGCCCCGCCCAAGGGCTTATCAGTTTTTCATTGGAAAATCTTTAAAAATCTTCTTCTCTGAAACTGTAAGGCCTAGACCTTTGATATTTGGCATGTAGCATGATCCGGTGGTCCTCTACAAAGACTGTTCAAATTATGACCCCCGAGCCAAAAATGGCCCTGCCCAAGGGCTTATCAGTTTTTCATAGGAACATCTTTAAAAATCATCTTCTCTGAAACTATAAGGCCTAGACCTTTGATATTTGGCATGTAGCATGATCTAATTGTCCTCTACAAATATTATTCAAACTATGACCCCTGGGCCAAAAATGGAACCGCCCAAGGGCTTATCAGTTTTTCATAGGAAACTCTTTAACATTGATCTAATTGATATTTGGCATGTAGCATGATCTAATGGTCCTCTACAAAGATTGTTCATATTATGACCACGGGCCAAAAATGGCCCTGCCCAAGGGCTTATCAGTTTTTCATAGGAAAATCTTTTAAAATCTTCTTCTCTGAAACTGTAAGGCCTAGACCTTTGATATTTGGCATGTACCTTTGGCTTGTGGTCCTCTGCCAAGATTGTTCAACTTACGACCATGACCTCTGGGCGAAACTTGGCCCTGGCTTATCAGTTTTCATGGGAAAACTATATCATTTTTCTCTGAAACCATAAGGCTTAGACCTTTAATTAATGGCATACTGCTTTGCCTTGTGATTCTCTACCAAGGTTGTACAAATGATGGGCCCGTCCCTGGGGTATCTCAGGTGAGCGCTTCAGGGCCTCATGGCCCTCTTGTTCATTAAGTGGTCGCATTAGAGGGGTTCTACTGTATCATGAATAAAGTTACCTGAAGCGCCCACTGGTTGTGATATAACAGCTGGTCTAGCATCAATAGTGTGCAGAACTAGGTAGGAATATTTTCTAGTCTTTCATCTCGTTTATTTCATAACCAGGTGAGGATGGTCAGGATGCAGGAGGCTTGTTGCGGGAATGGTATATCATCATAGCTCGCGAGATCTTCAATCCCATGTATGCCCTGTTCTGCACCTCACCAGGAGACAGGGTGACGTACACCATCAATGAGTCTTCCCACTGTAACAGCAATCACCTGAGCTACTTCAAGTTTGTAGGACGCATCATTGCCAAGGCTATCTATGACAACAAACTGATGGAATGTTACTTCACAAGGTCTTTCTACAAGCACATCATTGGCTCCTACGTCAAGTACGTTTTTACACAGCCTTTCCTTATTATATGGTGTGCTTAATATCTGGCTGATAAATGCAAAATGCTTGAATGGAGTAAGGTCTTTAACCCTTTCCCTTATATAAACGTGTTTTCTCACATTTGCAAACAGTGTAGACCCTGATCAGACATGATATAGATCTGATTCTACATCTTTTGTCAAAGCAGAAAAACAGTTCTTTGAAAACTTTATATTCTAGAAGTTCAGCTAATAAATATTCATGTTGATATTTCTTACATGAATATTGAACAGGGAAAGGGTTACTGCATAATTATAATAATAATATATAATAATAATAATATAATTATTTTATAATTATTTTTTCAACTCTTTCACTGCTGAAGTCTCCCAGAAAGCGACTAGAAGGATTTGCTATAGTGGGTGAATCTGTGATTTTCTTTGCAAACAGTTGGGATCCAGATGTGACGATGAAACACTGTTTGACACAGAACATATAAGAGAAGAAACTGAAGAAACATTCACTCTGAAACCTAAAGCAGACATCATTGTTTGCAGACAAAAATTATTTGGCAGCAAAAGATTTAACCCTTTCAACTCAGGACACACATGCAATGTCATTTGCAAACAGTGTAGAGAGCTCCTCTGGTCACGGTCTGATGTGTTTGCTTATGGAAATATATAGGTTTTATTCAACAGTTTTTACCAGGGTCAAAACTTTCTTGTTCATAATCTGATTAATATTCACGATGTCATTCACTATTCACGGAGTAATGGGTTAACTTTCAGGTATACCGATATGGAGAGCGAGGATTACTCTTTTTACCAGGGGCTTGTCTTTCTGCTAGAAAATTCTGTGAAGGACTTGGGCTATGATCTTATGTTCAGCACAGAGGTAAGTGTTGTCTATTTCATAGTCATTTGAAGTAGAGAAATGAATAAAGAAAGTGAACATTGGTTTGATACAAATGGTTAGTAGAATTTTGCATGATGTGATAAATACTCATCTTACAGGTTGTGTTAAGTATAATTATTTTAAGATGACCATTATACAAACACAAACATCTATATACTAGGTATTGATTATTTCTTTATTTTACACTTCTTATTATACCAACATATTGGATGGGAAGTTTTGGCCGTGACGGAAAGAGTCTGCCTGGTTAAGTCCAAGTCAGACTATATTTAGCAAAGCTTTGGCCACGGAAAGGAGGTTACCTGAAGAGACAATTATTCAGTACAGTATTACTGGTATACTATTAACTGCTGCAAGCACGTTTTGTCTTTCACCACCAGTCATGCGTAAACTTTACACACATTAGGAGGGTACGCAGGTGCCTGCACACAAACACCCTGCCTCCTAATTGCAACCATGCAACCAACGTATATATACTGTATGCAACCATCAGACTAGGCAACGGTTACCTTGATTTTCATTTTCCAAACGTTTAAACTGCTTGCAACCATCATATTCAGCAACCAACATTAGGAGGGTACGCAGGTGCCTGCACACTAAAAGTAAGGACAGAACACCCTGCCTCCTAATTGCAACCATGCAACCAAACGTAAATACTGTATGCAACCATCAGACTTAGCAACCGTTACCTTGATTTTCATTTTGCAAACAAACGTATCTACTGTTTGCAAGCATCATATTCAGCAACCAACATTAGGAGGGTACGCGGGTGCATGCACACTAAAAGTAAGGACAAGAACACCCTGCCTCCTAATTGCAACCTGCAACCATGCAACCAAACGTATATATTGTATGCAACCATTATACGTAGCAACCCTTATGCAATTCCCTCCATCTAGGAAGGCAGACTATGCAGCCATGAAATTTTGCTATCACCAATTTGCCGTGCAGCTCCTTGAGATGATTTGTTATTCCCTCTATCAAGGAAAGGCAAATTATTATTAGCATGAAATTGTTATGGAACTTTATTATAATGGGTTACCTCCCTTCAGCAGGCCAAAGCTTCACTAGAATTTCCGACACGACAATATGAAAAATTAAGTATTCGACTATTTATTCGAGTTCAGCCTTGTAGGTAATGCATCTATGGTATAAAATCACTTCTTGTTCTTGAAAACTTCAGCCAAGTATGAATGTTTATAAGTTCTTTATGTCTTAGGCAGCTAATTAAACTATTTCTCTGCTTTCCACGAACAAATACTTAAAAAGCTCAGATCAGTCAATGTTAGAATAATTCTGTTTTCTGTATGGTCCTAATCCATGGAATTGCATTGTCAGCGCTGGCCTTGGAAAGGAAGTGATGCCCGAGCTTGGTAGAAATACTGTCCATCAGACCTCCATGTGTACATTCTGAAATTATATACAAAATCCTGGCAGAATCTTAAGTTCCTCAATGTAAAATCTGTTTAAAAAATGTAAGAACTTCTTAAGCAAAGAGTAAGGTCCAACTTTTACATAACCTTTTGAGATAAAGCTTTGAAACTTGGAACATCTGTTCAGCATCACAAGCTTCATCTGTAGACAATAGCACATAGCTCTGTCAAGCACTCCGACAGAACCATAGCCCAATTCAACTCAGAATCCCTGGTTAAAGTTTTTGTTAAAGTCCTCTTATTTACATAACCCTTTGAGATAAAGCTTAGAGCCTTGGAACACCTATTCAGCATCACAGGCTTCATCTGTACTCTGTATGCAAGAGTACATAGTTCTGTCAAGCATTTTGACAGAAGTATGGCCCTTCTTAAATTAAAATTTTTGGTTAAGGTTTTATGGCCCTTTTTAACTTAGAATTGTTGGTTAAAGCCCCTCACAAGGTCCACTTATTTATACAACCCCTGGACATAAAGCCCTGAAAATGGGAAAATAACCCATAACAGAATTTTTAACAGAATTATTGGCCTTTTTAACTTGGGTTTTTCTTTTCTCTAAAGATTGTAAAGAGGTCCTACATCTTGAATAACATCAAAGACATTTTTTGCTAAGGCTTTGATTACTTCTTTCTAGTATTTTTGGACACCATTCCAGTCCACCATCACACATTTTTACTCTAACAATACTGAGAATAGTTGGATGCGCTATCCCGTGTCAGCTCTTTTTTGAATTATGCCCCTTTACAGACTTGGGGAAACTTTTTTTGATGTTTGTCATTTTGAAACTGTAACCAACTAGGCTCTCATATTTCAACTTTGAATCCTTTGTTGCCAGGCCTTTCCATCAATGTTAGATTTTTGAACGTTTGAACTTGACCTCTGAACTTTTAACCAAATTTTAAAAAAGATGAACAAAAATACTTACATTTGCTATTGTTTTAAAAACATTTAAGCAAATCTTATGAAATCTCACACCTGCTTACCATCACAAAGTGACAAAGGGCCACAACTCTTATAAACTTTCTAAGTAACTCTGTAAACTTGCTATATCTCCTAAGCTCAATGTTAGATTTTTGAACGTTTGAACTTGACCTCTGAACTTTTAACCAAATTTTAAAAAAGATGAACAAAAATACTTACATTTGCTATTGTTTTAAAAACATTTAAGCAAATCTTATGAAATCTCACACCTGCTTACCATCACAAAGTGACAAAGGGCCACAACTCTTATAAACTTTCTAAGTAACTCTGTAAACTTGCTATATCTCCTAAGCTCAGAATTTGTTATCTAAATTATGCCCCTTAGTGGCCGTAATAAATAAAATTTTAAGATCTCTCGACAGACGAGAACCAGCACCAGCACACAGTGCTCTTGTATATCTTGTGTGTGAACAAGAGTGTTATTAATTGATATCTACATTCACTCTGAAAGAACCAATTATGACTATGAATGTGATAAAGGAGGGTGTGGTGGGTGGGATGCTTAAAAATCTCTAAGTCTCTTCAGAAGCTTCAAGGGCAAACTGAACATGTGCTAACATGTGCTTCTATATATACTTCACCAACTGACCAATGACATTTTGAGATTATTCTATGGACCAATCAGGAGTCTAGATTAGTTCTTTCCCATAGTTGTTTCTATCACTCTGTATACAATTCAAAACATGTACTTATGGTCACATGACTCCATGACGTCACAACTGCTGATGCAGATTAAATCTATTTTTAGACTTCTACTATTGACAAGACTTACTTCCCTTGTACTGATTGACAAGACTTACTTCCCTTGTACTGATTTATGGTCACTAAAATAACATGGAATACTGATAAACAGTATTCTGCTTTATTTTAAGATGACCATTATACAAACACAAACATCTATATACTAGGTATTGATTATTTCTTTATTTTACACTTCTTATTATACCAACATATTGGATGGGAAGTTTTGGCCGTGACGGAAAGAGTCTGCCTGGTTAAGTCCAAGTCAGACTATATTTAGCAAAGCTTTGGCCACGGAAAGGAGGTTACCTGAAGAGACAATTATTCAGTACAGTATTACTGGTATACTATTAACTGCTGCAAGCACGTTTTGTCTTTCACCACCAGTCATGCGTAAACTTTACACACATTAGGAGGGTACGCAGGTGCCTGCACACAAACACCCTGCCTCCTAATTGCAACCATGCAACCAACGTATATATACTGTATGCAACCATCAGACTAGGCAACGGTTACCTTGATTTTCATTTTCCAAACGTTTAAACTGCTTGCAACCATCATATTCAGCAACCAACATTAGGAGGGTACGCAGGTGCCTGCACACTAAAAGTAAGGACAGAACACCCTGCCTCCTAATTGCAACCATGCAACCAAACGTAAATACTGTATGCAACCATCAGACTTAGCAACCGTTACCTTGATTTTCATTTTGCAAACAAACGTATCTACTGTATGCAAGCATCATATTCAGCAACCAACATTAGGAGGGTACGCGGGTGCATGCACACTAAAAGTAAGGACAAGAACACCCTGCCTCCTAATTGCAACCTGCAACCATGCAACCAAACGTATATATTGTATGCAACCATTATACGTAGCAACCCTTATGCAATTCCCTCCATCTAGGAAGGCAGACTATGCAGCCATGAAATTTTGCTATCACCAATTTGCCGTGCAGCTCCTTGAGATGATTTGTTATTCCCTCTATCAAGGAAAGGCAAATTATTATTAGCATGAAATTGTTATGGAACTTTATTATAATGGGTTACCTCCCTTCAGCAGGCCAAAGCTTCACTAGAATTTCCGCCACAGAAAATATGAAATATTTTCCCCCCAAATTCTAGTGGCTGTGGGTTGAGGAAAGTTTGTTTGTAATACATTGTACTATATTACCAAATTCAGACAAATTGATATGGTCAACATAGAACCACTCTGGGATAAACCGCGGAATATTGGGCCTATTGGTTGGTCCTGATGTACAAGATATCGCCCATCCCTTTTGGCACAATTCATTATTTAATTCATTTTGATAGAGAAATGAATAAAGAAAGTGAACATTGGTTTGATACAAATGGTTAGTAGAATTTTGCATGATGTGATAAATACTCATCTTACAGGTTGTGTTAAGTATAAGTATTGATCATACTTAATTTTTTCCTAAATTTGAATTTAGACATGAAATTGTTTGCTTACCCACCAAAACTCACAAAAAAACCACCTGCACAATATTAAACTGGATGAGCGTGTTTTATAAATTGTCAAAAAATTATTATAAATTGGGAGGGGGGGGATGCTGTTTAGCCCCAACTTTAACATTGGCAATAATTTTGTCGCCAATTCACATACATACTTCAAACTTTGCATGTGCAACTTATTGGGGCAAACATTTTTAGGGGTGATAATTAAGTTATAGGTCATACATCAAAGTCAAAGGTCATATCAGGGGCATAGTGTTTCACAAACACATCTTGGGTTTTTTAACCCTTTACTCCATAAATATGCTTTTCTACGCCTTTGTACATAGAGTAGACCCAGATCAGATGGCTCCTGTACAGGGTCTTTATATTTGCTTTAAATATGATATGATACAGATAGGAGTCTGTGTATTTTCCATGGCCAAAACTTCCTGTGGCCATGTGTTTATTTTAACAGTTAATCTAATTAATATTTTTGATGCCATTATTTCTTGCATGAATATTCATGGAGTAAGGGTTACAAAAAAAGGTTTACATAATACACCTTATCTTGGCTTGTGTATGATTGTGTTGTTTTGGTTTACAGATACAGGAGTTTGGAGTCAGTCAGGTCCGTGACCTGATTCCCAATGGTAGAAACATTCCAGTAACTGATGAGTCCAAGTATGACTACGTCAAGTTGGTTTGCCAGATGAAAATGACTGGAGCCATTCGCCAGCAGCTAAATGCTTTCATGGAGGGCTTCTACGACATCATACCAAAGAAGCTAATTTCTATTTTCAATGAGCAAGAGCTGGAACTACTCATTTCAGGACTGCCCACTATTGATATTGAAGACCTGAAGTCTAACTCAGAATATCATAAGTACCAGCCTAACTCTTTACAGGTGGGTTGTTGTTGAACAGTAAAACTTCTAAGTGATCATTTGATAAAGGCCTAATTTTAAGCTTGTTTGTTTTTCAAAGAACAAGAGGTATTGGCAAAGCCCTTGTGTCTGCATTGATGTGGTTGTCGTAGCATCTACATCAGTGCATCAATTCTTAACAAATTTCACGTAGTTCACCATCACAATCTGATCAGAGGTCATTACTCAAAGAGTTACATTCTTGTAACCAGACGAGCGTTAGTCAGGGTTACAGATAAGGTTTTTTGTTAATTGGGTATTTACTCCTTACTTTTGCAAGGAATTGGGTATAAAGTTTTAGTTGAGTATCAAGAAAAATGTTACTCCATCAATTTGAAATGAATTGCTTTTTTACTCCAACAGTTTTAGATTTAGTATATTTTATGTTATAAGCCTATACCTACAACTGAGACTGGTGTATTTCACAGAAAGACCCTTTTCAGTCTGTAATTCTAAGTCTATTAACTAATACTCGACACCTGAATGTACGATGTAGCCCTTCATTTGCCTACATTTTCAACACCTCATTTTTGTGCAGGAGTAATGTGTTTTCAGTCAAAGATACTTTGTAACATATTTCTTGACAGTAATTTTGCCGACTTTTGCACCTTCTCTACTAGTGACTTACAAATTTGCGACAAAAGATTGACGATTATACCACTGACAACCTCTTTTGAGGTGTTATACACCTTGTTCACAAGCTCATCAAAATGTCTGTCTGTCCGTCACATTTTCTTTTTTTGGCTGTCATTTCTAAACTAATCATTATAGAGCGTTCAAATTTCACATGTGTCTTCCTCTAATTGAGGACCATTGATGTAATTAAGGTCCATCACTCTGCATGCAATACTTTTGAGTTATTCCCCTTTGTTCTGATTTTCGCACCCTAGCATATTAACAGTTTTTGTGTCGGCTGCGAGCAGGTGACACATGTGTTCCTCCAAACACTCTTGCTCTATCCCCATGATGCCATGTTTACGCATACAACAGACGATTTGACTGGTTTACTATTTGAAACAAACCTAATGAAAAAGATGCTGCATAACATCCTATATAATATACCGGGATATGTGACCGGGCCCGTAAAATAAGCTGTATTTACAAAAAAAGTCTCTCTTGTTTTTCAGATCATTTGGTTCTGGAGGGCACTTCGCTCCTTTGACCAGGCAGACAGGGCTCGGTTCTTGCAGTTTGTTACAGGCACATCAAAGGTGCCTTTACAGGGTTTTGCCCACTTGGAAGGAATGAATGGCACCCAGAAATTCCAGATTCACCGTGATGACAGATCCACTGACAGACTGCCTGCTGCTCATACATGGTAAGTTTCTAACTCTATCCTGCTGTTAAAATGCTGTCTGCTCAAATTATGATAATGGGTAATCTTAAATTAAGATTTGGAGAAACTACTGAGCAAGTGTCAAACAGTTTGGATTCTGATGAGTTAGTGAACATCTCATCTAGATCTGCAAATGCCAGGTCAGTCCTAGCAGTATACGTGTAAATTTGCCTTGCAGAGAAGAGAAATTGATAAATATTCACCAACTTTCTGTCGCTGTTCGCTTTGCTGTATGTGATTTTAATTGGTGCTGCCAGCAAAAGAGGCACATGGGATATTTATACCCCCCTTTTGAAAAAATGGGGGTATATTGCTTTGCACATGTCGGTCAGTCGGTAGATCGATGGTTTCCGAACGATAACTAATAAACAACTTGGCATAGAATCATCAAACTTGCTGTGGTGGTTGGTCATGACAAGTAGATGACCCCTATTGTTTTTGAGGTCACTAGGTCAAAGGTCAAGGTCACCATGACCTAAAATGGTGAAATAGTTTCCGATCAATAACTGCTCAAGGGTTTGGCTTGGGATCTTCAAACTTGCTGTGATGGTTGGTCATGACCACTAGATGACCCCTATTCTTTATGAGGTCACTAGGTCAAAGGTCAAGGTCACCATGACCTTAACTGGTTAAATGGTTTCCAATCAATAACTGCTCAAGGGTTTGGCTTAGGATCTTCAAACTTGCTGTGGTGGTTGGTCATGACAACTAGATGTCCCCTATTGATTTTGAGGTCACTAGGTCAAAGGTCAAGGTCATCATAACCGTAACTGATGAAATGGTTTCCAATTAATAACTGCTCAGTGGTTTGGTTTGGGATCTTCAAACTTGCTATGGAAGTTGGTCGTGACCACTAGATGACCCCTATAGTTGTTGAGGTCACTAGGTCAAAGGTCAAGGTCACCATGACCTTAACTTGTGAAATGATTTCAGATCAATAAATGATCAGTGGTTTGGCTTAGGATCTTTAAAGTTGCTGTGGTGATTAGTCATGACCGCTAGATGACCTCTATAGTTGAGGTCACTAGATCAAAGGTCTGGGGGGTATACATGTTTTACAAACATCTCTTGTTATATCATCTGACTTTGTCTTCTGTAGTGTAGATTTTAATTTTCTGTCATAACTTCTGTAAAAAAAAAGTTAGCCATGGTGGTATTTCTAAAATATAGGTTTTCATATCTGGTTACAAGCTTAAATTGTTAACTCTTTGTTAACTGTTGGTCGGACATAAAACCAATTCACTCACTCACTCTTTGCATGCTAAATATTAAAAAAACAATCATAGTTATAGTGTCAAACGTCTTCTGTTGAAGTGTATAATATGCATTCTTTTTCGCTAAATTTGGCTATTGAGAATGAGATGGTGGGGGCATACTATACACGGGAACAGAAACATCTCTTTTTTCCAGCCAAAGTCAATTGACAGGAAAGTTGCGAAAATACATGACTATTCTGATAATTAGCATAGATTAAAAGTGTTGGTGATTAAAAATGTTGAAAAGATTGTTTCTGTTGTCAGTTTGGTCTGCTTAACCTTTTCCCTGTTGAATGTTCATGTAAGAAACATTAACATCATGAATATTTGTTAGCTGAATTTTTGTAATGGAATATGTGTGGTAGTTAACCTTTTCTTTCATATAAACATGTTTTTACACATTTGCAAACAGAGTAGATCCAGATCAGACGGCTCCTATAGGATCAGGGCCTGCTCTCTTTGCTAATGGAATTTGAAATATCTGTTTCTTTACTTTCTAAAATGGCTACAATGTTCTACCTTCCATATTTCATTGTAACTATTTTGTCCATGAATATTCATTAGATATTAAAATTTTGAATAAATATAGAACGGAAAAGGTTAAGATCATGATGTGACACCTAGTTACTTGGGTGTCTCATTTGTATTCAGACTTGCATTGGTCATCACGAAATAGCTGCTGATGTGCAAAGAGTTTAGAAATCCTTTTTCTTTTCAGTTTCAACCAACTGGACCTGCCGGCTTATGAAACTTATGACAAATTGCGCCATATGTTACTTCTGGCTATAAACGAATGCTCTGAAGGATTTGGACTTGCATAGAGTACTGTTGTTGATCCCAGTGATATAGACATGCCACTGAATGATGATGTGATGTTCCAGACTGCTTATTTATAAGATATGCATAACGATGTTTGTTAAATTTATAAATGAGCCTGACAATGAGGGCGACACCTTGGGGTTTTAGCTTCCTGTTGACCAAGGCCAGCTACCAGTTATACTTTGCTTGCCTTTAACCCTTTACTCCGTGAATATTCATGTAAGAAATATGACATTATGAATATTAGTAATTGTTATAATAGTACGTTGATACAGGAAGTTTTGTTTTGGCTATGGCAGAAGCTGTAACATCATAACAAAGCTGTCTGATAAGGGTCTTCTCTATTTGCATAGGCATAGAAAGTCATATTTATGGAGTAAAGGGTTAATCAGCTGTGTAAGATTTTATAATTAAGAGCTGTAGACAAGAAGCATACTAATCTATTCAATTCTTATTATTTCTCAGCCCAACTTTATTTGGCTGGCACCCAGTAAAGATCCAACACATTATTGCCCAGCCAAACTGTATATTGCTGGCACATATTTTACCACCATGTCTACTACTCCTCGTCTCTACAGCTCTGTAAAGTGTAGACTGGTCAGAAATGTTCAAAAACTGTTCCTGGGCTATAATGTTTGCAAACCCCAATGGTAGTTTGTTCTTGGGACGAGGCTCAAATGATGGTTGGATTGTGATATATAAATAACTACAATAGAGTCTCGTTAAAGCGACCACGTGATTTATTAGCAAAGGAGACTGTAAAAGCAGGTGGCTGCCTTATGCTGAGCAAAAGTGATACAGAAAGTTCCTATAAGTGCTTTCTCTATTACTTTTGTCCTGCGTTAAGCTACCACCTGCTTTATCAATCCAGAATTAAACTTCTTTTGAGTGGTCATATTAGCGAGACTTTAGTGTATAACTAATATTGCCACAAGGCAATCACTGTTAAGTCTATTATATTACAAAGTTACTTCATATGTGCAATGTGCTGAATGGACCATAGTTTTATTTGTATGTGCTTAGTTCGACCAAGTGCTAATTCTTTTGTTTTGTTGTTTTGTTTTTTTGTTAACCCTTTCCCTGTTGAATATTCATGTAATAATATAAATAACATCATAAATATTTATTAGTTGAATATTTTTAATGGCATGTGCACGGGATTCTTTTGCATTGGTAGATTCTGTATAGACAGATCTATTATAAATTCATAAGCAGAGTTGACCATGATCAGATGGCTTCTACAGGAGACATCTGATCCTGCTGTAGCCTGTTTGCAAAAAGATGAAAAAGCTTTTGTATGAGGGAAAGGGTTAAATGGGGGAATAGTCTGTTATATCTCACATAATGAATTGGCTGTACATGTCCGTTTGATATTTGTATGATGTAATTATATTTTTTTTGCAAGTTCATTATTTGAACAGATGTTCATATATTTCAGTGCATTTATCGGACTTGAAATGGCAGAAACTGCTGGTACTGTCATTTTGAAAATTAAGCTCATTATCAGTATGTGTGTGTAAATATTTTCTTTTTATATGTGAAAAGTATGTAAATATTTGGAACAAGTTGTGCTATTATATGATGTTTTGTTTTACACCTAATGAAATGTATTTTTGGAATTACAGTGTAACTTGTATGGATTGGCTTGCAGCAAACAATTGTTTGTTGTAAAAAGTTTAATATTTGTAAACAATGTTTTGACTAAGTTCTCATAGTTCCTGTGTAAATAAATGTTTTTGAATGAAAAAAATATCAAAGAAGTGCTACTGTTGAAACCATGACAGGTGCAGCTTGATGACTGAGCAGAAAACATAACTAAATCTTCTGTAAAGTCTTGCACAGCAACACAGTCATATTTGTGACACTAGAAAAAAAAAATACAAACCAGAACAAAAACTACTTTCCTTTCCTTGTTTATTCAAATTAAACAAGGATTTATTGCACTCAATTCTGACTTAACCCTTTCCTTCACATAAACACCTTTTCACGCATTTGCAAACAAACCCAGATCAGACGGCTCCTATAGGAACCATCTGATCAGGGTTTGCTCTGTTTGCTGATGGATCTTGATATTTCTTCTTTACTTCCTAAAATGACTACAATGCTCCACCTTCAATATTTCATTATAACTATTTTGTACATGAATATTCAGTAGGTATTGATTTTTGGAATTAACAGGGAAAGGGTTAAATAAGTGGTAGATAAATGCTTGCAAGAATAGACTGGTGCATACAAACAAGACATCAGTGCCGATGTGTCCCTTAATGTGCAGGAACAATTGTGTAGACCCAGATCAAAGGGCACCTGTGGGAGCTCTTTGATCAGGGTCTGCACCACTTGTGATCATTTTCTTCAGTTATTAATTTTGATACAGTTGTTTAATTAATATTTAGAAAAGAAGGAGTAGACAGTTTTAACCCATTCCTTTGAATACACGCCTTTGCAAACAGACTAGACCAAGACCAGACAGCTCCAGTAAGAAGGATCTGATCAGGGTCTGCTCTGTTTGCTTATATCATTTTATGAATTAATCTTGCCATGAATATTAATGAGGTGATTTCAGAGCTCCAGATATCATGCATAATGTTTTTTTAAAAATCAACTATAGCTCCTTTATTCCCCCACCAAACCCTATACTCTGTGACCACAAATCTAAAGAGTGGTCACAGTATAGGGTTTGGAGACGATTTTAGTATTTTGGTACCAAGCGTTATCTGTAGCTCTTGGTGATTTATCTTGTATAAATGTTAAACAGGGAAAGGGTTAAGTAATTAGCAGATTAAGGTTTAACTTAAACATGCAGAACATGCCTGAGATAATGTGACTCAATACCTGTGCTGAAGTGGCTACTTCATTGAACAAATTTATTGTCAGCCTTATGTTCACTTGAAATATTTATCCTTTAGCCAGCTGTGAGTTCATTTGAGATCACTTTATAAATAGTTCACATCCACATGCTTTAAATATCATCATGATTGTAACTGACACGTTTAATGTGTTCGATAAAAATCTTGTTCAAGAATTGAATTTTCCAGACGATTGATTTACATGCTGTAACGTTATACCTGATGAATATTTGTGTAACAATAATATGATCAGGAACATTGTTTACATGAAGTTTTATAATAGTATATGAACACAGGTATATTCGGCAGAAACTAGAAACAGATATATATGATTCTTTAAGCAAACCAAGCAGACCCTGATCAGACAGTTCCTGCAGGCTTCATCTGGTCTGGGTCTACTTTGTTCTAAAGGCATTAGAGTGTGCATAAATGAGGACTGAATCACTTGATTTGCTTTGAAACTGCTGCTTTTATTGAAATCACTCCCAATACTTATTAACACTATTTGAGTATGTATTTATAATGAATAAGGGGAAGTTTTGCTATTGCAGAAACTAGAATGTGATTAATACTATTCAGTAAGCAAACAGCAGACCCTGATTATAAAGCTACTTCTAGAACTGTCTTAACCCTTTACTACATAAATATGCCTTTAACGCCTTTATTTGTCAAATAGTGGATCAGATTGTCCCGTAGGAGAGTCTGATCAGTGTCTGCTTTTGTTTGCTTATGAAATATTATTGATCTAATTCTACAGTTTCTGTCATAAAAAAGATTCCCTGGTTCGTAGTGCCATTTAAAAAATCAGTAAATTAGACATTCGTAATTTCATTTTTGTTGCCTGAATATTCATGGAGTTAACTGGATTACATATTTAAGAAATACTGTCATCAACACACGTGATGTCTTTTACTTGCTGAATTTACAAGTAAGAAATTTATACGATAGGTGTGTTTGTTCTTTCATTAACATAATTTGCTTTAAGCCTATGTGGTAAAGTTTGGATTATGCCATCAGTATTTTCCTTCTATGGCAAATGGTTGGATGTTATTGGTAACTTGAGAGATACACATGAAGGAATCATTACTTATGCCTGAGAGTTTGATGTTGATGTATGTTTCATAGATTACAAAAAAACATGTTAATAAAAATCTTTTTTCAAATTGTATTACTTTTGGTTTTTACCTTTTGCTCCTTAATAAAAATCCTGTGTTTGCTTTAACTCTTCGCTTGCTATTTGCGTCAATATACCTATCTGTAAATAGTGAAGACCCAGATGAGACAGCTCCTGCAGGAGCTGTCTCATCAGGGTCTGCACTATTTACAAATTTATTGTGCAACCAGTGCACTCCACAGCAGTGATTGCACAGTGAAATACGTGTACACAGTGAAGATATATGTAATTATACAACAGGGCATGGGTAAAGAAGGAGAAATGTATTTTAAAATTCAGCAAGCGAAGGGTTAATTCCAATGAATACTTGAGCCTTGATTGTTTGCCCTCATGTTTTATGTGGACGGCATACAGTGTTCCACTTGTCTTTAAACCCTTTACCTCATATAAATGCCTTTAGGATCTGTCTGATCAGGGTCTTTTCTGTTTGCTTGTTGAAATTTATAGATATGATTCTACCGTTTTTTGTCATAGCAAAATAAAACCTTTTAAAATTTTAGATTAACAAAATTCAACTAATAACATTTCATTATGTCATTATTTCTTACATGAATAATGAACAGGAAAAGGGTTAAGTACGCAACCTTGATTATTTTCCATCACAAAAACAGTGTTCCATTTGTATGTCCCCCAAAACCTAGTGGACAGAACTCGCCAACACCTTTGATCAAATTGTTTCAAACAGGTCAATATTGATGTGCAGATTCACAGAAAGGAAAGAATTATGTCTCCCCCCATTTATAATGGGGAGACATTATTTTTGGTCGAGTTGTACGTCTGTCTGTCAAACTCGTGTGCGTTCCATATCTCTCAAATGTGGAAGGTTTCAAAATGCTTTGGTACAAATGTTCGACTCAACAAGACAATGTGCAGAGCGTTCGATTCAGGCACGTGGGTCAAAGGTCAAGGTCACAATTCAAGGTCAAATGTTTTAGCCACACCCTTCGTGTCTGCTCCATATCTCTTAAACAGCAGGATTCAGGCATATTCTTCAAACGTCAAGGTCACAATTCAAGGTGAAATATTTTGGCCTTAAGTTTCATGTCTGCTCCACATCTGTATAACCCTTGGCACAAATGTTCTCCTTAACAAGCCGATGTGCAGACGTCAGGATTCGGGCACGTGGGATCAAGGTCAACTATTCACTTTCTTGTCCGGACGATAACTCCTACATGCCTAATGCAATTTGAAACTTCATACATTGACAGAACATGATGAGAGGAAGTGTCAGTATAGGGGCCATAACTCTGGCTTCAATACTTTTGGAGTTATTGCCCTTTGTTACATTTGTTCTATCCGATCAATAACTCCTGCTCTACTGATGCTTTTGGAATGACATTCCATGTATGGAAAGAGCATGAAGGAAGGAAGTGTTATGCACAGGTATCATAACTCTGGCTTCAATAATATTGGAGTTATTGCCTCCCATTTTCTGCAGAGTTATGGGACTTTGAAATTTTGACATGGAATTTTTTTCGGCAGGGTTTCTCCAAAACTTTTATTTGGATATTCATTAAATTTCATAGGATTGATTGGCATCATGCCTAGTTGTGCATATCTTATTCCTGTTCCGTCTTGATGATTTTCTGCAGAGTTATTGGACTGAAAATTTTACATGGGAAAAATTTTGTCCGCTGGGTTTCCCCGAATTTTTTTTATCGGATTTTCAAGAAACTTCACAGGACTGCCTAGTTGTGCATACATGTATAGTAAGAAGCTCTTCATAAGGGCAAATCAGTGCCCGAACCCGATTGTGGACCTCTTCATTGGTGATGTGGTCTTTGTAAGATGTTTATGATTCTTCTGTAGAATCTCATCTGTCTGAGTGCATGTCTCTCAAGCATAGAGGAATATTGAAATAACAAGAGAGCACATACGTCATGGTGTGGAGTGAACTGTTCTTGTCCTTCCAAACAGGCTTCAGCTTTGAAAGAGCAGCTACTGAGTGTGCAATTCTAGCTAAAACTCCAGGTTTAGAGCCTTCATCTGTCATGGTAGATCCTATATACTTGAAGGCTGATACCGTCTCGGGCACTCTATATTATTTCCAGGTATTTGTGGTGTCCCTCATGAGCTTGGTCTTCTCGGCACTTATCCCATCCAAAACTTGGTGAATGCTCGACTCTTGCATTGCGCTAAGTCCTTGAGCTTCTGCAGGTAGCAGTTAATTGAACGAGAACATCAAGGAGTGGATAGTTTCGAGTGTTGCAACATCTGAGAGAGCAGTGGAAGACATGACAAATAGGAAAGAGATTATCATGAAGTCGGATAAGATGCCCGTACGACCGACTAGATTACGGGAAAAGTGAAAAAGTTTAAATTTAGTATATAAGCATTAGTCTTGAAGAGAGGTGGAAGCTTAATGCATGGTTAAAGCAAAAAGCTCCTCCATTAAGCAGTCACCTGCCTAAAAGTATCTAAATTATTCTCTACTAGAATTCCGGTTTAGAGGGGTTTTGCAGTATATCCCTTTGAAATTCTGTTTGTCATTGCAGCGTTGTTCAAACTTTAAAACTCTTGTCACAAACCACGGGCCAGATCTCAATGTAAATTATATGCTATAAATCATTTTTATTGACTGTTTACTAATAATATATGTTCAAACCATGCTGCTTGATAAGATTAACCCTTTCACCGCCGCAGTCGCATAAATGCACCACGACAAATAGTGCAGTCTTCACTATTTGTCTCAATCTCTATTTCTATATATGTGCTTTATTCCTTTGAAATTTGCATTTATTTATCTAATTTCGTTATTTTACTGAATCATTTAACAAACTTAGATTGCAGACGACAATTAGAAATTTGGCTCCGAAAGGGTTAACATGGCCGCTTCGGGAAGGAACCGGTTTTTGCCTTGTTTGATTACTATGAAATATAGTTAAAAAGTATTTTACCTCTGAAACTGGTGGTCAGATTTCATTACATGATGACACAAATGCCATGTGACAAACCCTCACCAATATTGGTCAGACCACTGTAATTTGCTGAATACATGAGCATCAGAGGCGGGTCTAAATTTCCTTTTAAAACTAGTGCAAAAAAGTCGTGCAGACAATGGCCGGATTTGAATTTGATGACACTTTTCAAATTCTCTGAATCCAATGGTCCGATTTCAATATAATTTTGTAGGAATATTCCTTAGATGACCTACAAAACTTGTTCAAGCTGTAGTTATTTATAAAGCACTATGGTCGCCTGAACGGGACTAATTATACATATACTGCTTATATTTGTATAGTGGATACATATATTTTAAAAATTCAGAGCTATTATAGTTTCATAAGCAGTCGCCGTAGGATCTTGGTCTACTTTGTTTGCAAAGGCGTGAAATGTGTTTATATTAGGGAAAGGGTTAACATACCTGTCAGTTGTCTTTTATAGCTCAGTCTACGACACAGGCGCCATGAAAGAGACCTTCGCTAGATATTATCAGTATTTTATCGTTTCTATTCGTGATATCGTCTTAATGGAAGCTAACACCTGACGCATTCGTTTAACCCTTTCCCTGTTCTATGTTTATTTCAAATTTCAATACCTATTGAATATTCATGGTCAAAATAGTATTAATGAAAGGTGGAAAAATGTAGCCATTTTAGAAAGTAAATAATCAGATCTATCAAATTCCATTAGCAAATAGAGCAGACCCTGATCAGACGGCTCCTATGGGAGCCGTCTGATCTGGGTCTTCTCTGTTTGCAAATTCGTGAAAACACGTTTATATGAGGGAAAGGGTTAAACCATTTACCCAATGAATATACACGTAAGAAACAATGTGAATAATATTTACATGATTTCATAAACAGACATAGTAGGCCCTTGTCTTGGTATTCTCTGTTTACAAAACGCGTTAAAATGCGTGTCTTTGAGCTAAAGGCTTAACCCTTTCCCTGTTCTATAATTCGTCCAAATTTCAATACCTACTCAATATTCATGGACAAAATAGTTATAATGCAATACGGAAGGTGGGGGATTGTAGCTATTTTTTAAACACAAGAAACAGATCTTTCAAATGTCATAAGCAAATAGGCCTAGAGCAGGCCCTGACCAGACGGCTCCTATATGAGTCGCCTGATCCGGGTCTATTCTGTTTGCAAATGCACGAAAACACCTTTATGTGAAGGAAAGGGTTAAGAGCCAATTTTTTTTACCATTTTGTGATATAGATTTTTCTTCTTATCAGTGTTAACCTTCACGAGAGAACAATAGTAGTCACTGAAAAGGCCGCCTATGCGTCAACCTTAACACTTTCCTTCATATGAACGCATTTGCATGCTTTTGCAAACAGAGTAGACCCAGATCATACGGCTCCTATATGAGCAGGGTCTGTCCTGTTTGCTTTTGACATGATAATGATCTGATTCTACAGTTTTTGTCAAAGTAATTATTTTCCATGAAAATATGAACTTATAAAAAAAATAGCTAATAAATATTCATGATGTCATTATATTTTTACATGACTATTGAACAGAGACAGGGTTAACTCTTTCAAAGCTGAGTTTTCAAAGTACGTCAGTGTTTACGATAGAGTATGGTATAATTTGCTAGATGAATTTGAATGACAAACAGTGCTACATAAGAGGGCTCCTCTATGAGTCCCCTAATCTGGGTCTACAGTGTTTGCAGAAGCCAGTAAAAGTGTTGCCCATGCACGATCAAAAGGTTATAACGTCACATTAAGTATTAAATTCGCCACATGTGAATCCGTTATTGCCCTGCAAACTCCATGGAATCGTGTTACTCGGCGTCTCGTCTAGAAGAAAGTCCGATTTGAAACCTGAAGTAGGATAACATTTCCACTGACAAAAGTCTGCTAAACATGTTAAAGGTTAAAACTCTCCTCGTATTTAATTACCCTTTCTGAATCATTTCCCTCATATGGACGCCTTTTCATGCTGTTACAAAGAAAGAAGATCCAGATCAGACGCATAGGAGCCATCTGACCAAGATCTGCTCTGCTTGCTTATGAAATAACATAAATCTGATTCTACAGTCTCTACCAATATCAAAATAGTCCGTGTACACACGCAAATATAAAAAGTTCAGCTAATAAAAAATCTTGATGTCATTATTTCTTACATAAATATTAAACAGGGAAATGTTGTCATGTCAAATTTTAACCCTGTCAATGCTGAATAATCAAAGTGGACTGGTCCATCAGTGTTTAGCTGTAGGTTCCATTCAAGTAAGACATAGATGTACATGTTACTTTAGTTTGCATGAGGATTTTGAATAACAAATAGCATTGACCCTGGTCAGCTAGCTCTTCTGGAAACTCATTGGTCTTGGTCTACACTGTTTGCAAATACAAATACACCCTATTCCTGCATTCAAAGGGTTAAAGAGGTTAAAAAAGTGTTTATCAAACCTTTGTTAGAATGAGGTCGTTAACATTAATGGGTTATAAGTTTGTTTGGTATGTATGACAATATGTATTCCCCCCCCCCCCCCCCCTCTCCCAGCCCCACACACCCCGTTTTTGCATAACAACACCGTTGTATAAATTAAATATATGTCAACTCAGTGACACACGATCTATAGCAGTTAAAAGTACATGTATTATCTTTCTTATTTTCTCCCCATCTCAAATAATACCGTGAGTTATTTGCCATTTTTACTATACAATTAAAATCGATGAACCAATAGACCCCCTGTACAATAATATATAATGCACTGAAAAGTATAATCACGTGATCTTTAATATGATCAATAAACATTTCGGATACATTAATATGTTGTTTACTGTTCATAATATTCAACTCTTTCGCTGATGTGGCATTTTTGTGATTACCTATGCAAACAGTTTGGATCCAGATGAGTAACTCGGCGTCTAATCAGGATCCAGACTGGTTGTTACTGTGATGTCTTTTTTAAGAAAAGGGGAGATAGACAAATTGTTCAGACCTTACGACATTTGGCAACGTCACGAAAAAAAACACTGACTCTCACCGGTGTTTGCAATACCTGTCATTACGCTTTTCATTAACTCTTTCGCTGCCAATGTTACCCATGTGATTACCTTTGCAAACAGTTTGGATCCAGATGAGACGCAGAGTAACACGGCGTCTAATTAGGATCCAAACTGTTTGTTACTGTAACTGTTTTTGAAACAACGATGAAGAAAAATAAAAAACAAATTAAAATTGTAGCAGACGAAAACGTTTGCAGACGACAAAGTTTGTCAGCGAAAGAGTTAAAAGTGTTAAAGCGACATTTAACTCTTTCACTACCAACTTCTGTCGTCTGCTGACGTTGTCGTCTGCTACAATTTTTTTCTCCAAAAAACATAGTCACAGTAACAAACAGATTGGATCCTGAAGAGACACCGAGTAACTGGATCCAAACTGTGCATAGGTAATTACGGATGCGACATTGGCAGCGACAGAGTTATAAATGTGCTAACCTAGATGTGTTTTTTCCCAGTCTTACTCATATAAGTGGTTTAACCCTATGGGTGTGGGGAAACTAGTGTATTGGCGTTTGCAAACAGTGTGGATTCAGTTCAGACTCCTAGAGCTCTGATCAAGTTCTGAAATATTTGTAATTCAAATTCCTCGAAAAAAAAATTACACCTTTTAATACCAATGAACTCTATTCCACTTTGAAAAATCAGCATTCTAAGAGTTAAAAACTATAAAATGCAGACCAATGTATAATGCAGATATTTGTGCTCTCCTTGAGCCTACAGAATGTTCCAATGTCCTTCGAAGCATTTGTTGTGTACACCTTGAAGTTTCACTTTAATTAACACTATTAACCCTTTCGCTGCCAATGCAGGATCTGTGATTACCTATGCAAACAGTTTGGATCCAGATGAGACGCCGAGTAACTCGGCGTCTCATCAGGATCCAAACTGTTTGTTACTGTTACTATGTTTTTGAAACAAAAATGAAGAAAATCAAAAGAATGAAAATTTGTAGCAGACGACAAAGTTAGCAGACGACAGAGTTTGGCAGCGAAAGGGTTAACGTTGAATGTTCATGTGTGGAATATCCCGTCAGTGTTTAACCCTTTTGGCGCCAAATTTCTAAGTGTCGTCTGCGAACCAATTTTGTTAAATCATTCGGAAAAAAAAGAAATGAGATAAATGAATGCAAATTTCAAAGGAATAAAGCACAGCTATAGAAATAGAGTTTGAGACAAAAAGTGAAGTCCCTGATCGGACGCCGCCTTGAAAAGGCGGCGTCTGATCTGGGACTGCACTATTTGTCGTGGTGCATTTTTGCGACATTGGCGGTGAAAGGGTTGACTATAGTCTACTTGGTATGAAAGGCTTAAACTTGACAGACGATTTTGAATGATAAACAGTGCAGACCCTGACTAGTCATAGGGCTTCTCTAGGAGCCCTCTGATCTGGGTCTACACTGTTTGCAAATAGCAGTGCACGCGTGTCCCACATTCAAAGGGATAAGTAATCGACACTGTAATTATTACATATATTATCTATAAATTACAAATTATACACACTTGCCCTTTTTTGTACAAAACGCCGAAGTATCAAATTAGAATCAGAAATACAAACAAATCTATCATTCATTTCAAGAGGTGAATCTGCATGAGTTATTTTGCTGATGTGATAACTGGAGAATAATGTGTTAAGTAAACAGTGCAGATTCTGACCAGGGGGTTATTCAAGAAGCCCTCCGATCCGGGTATACACTGTTTGTGTATGTCCCTATTTAGGGACACTAGGTGTAAGTAGGTTAATTAATACCTGAAGGTCTTTATGATAAATATTCAGTCCACATTTGGTATACAGTAGCACCTATCCTAAGCGACCATTCATTCATTGAACACAGGAGTCTTATAAAGCTGGAGGTTGCTTTTTAATGCAGGGCAAAATAAATGCAGAAAGCTCCTATAGGACCTTTATGTATTACTTTTAAGCTGCATTAAGCTACCATCTGATTTACAGACCCATAATTAGACCTATTTCTGGTGGTCGCATAAGACATGTTCTACTGTAATTAAAAAGTAGAACCGCTCTAAGCGACCTTTCAATGAAGAAGCATGGGCGTCTTTAACAGCAGGTGGTTACTTAACCCATTACCTCATAGGCTATTTTATATACAACCTCTTTGAATTAATCTACCGAAAAGGAGCATTAACTAGAGAAAAGGAAATTTTAAGAATTTTGTAGTCTGAAACCATTGTGATAAATAGAGCATTTGCTCCTATAGGAGCAAATGCTATATTTATCACAATGGTTTCAGAGTAATAGGTTAATGCAGGACAATAGTACCTGTAATGCAATGAAGCTCCTGCAGGAGCATTCTTTATAAATTCCGTTCTGCATTAAGCTACCACTTGCCTCTACGGCCCATAATATAGACTACACTTACTTAGTATTTAAAGAGTTAACCATTTACTCAATATATATACGCAATTTCACGATTTTTTAAACATAGTTGACCCAGATAAGACCTCTCCTGTATGAGCCGCCTGATCAGGGTCTGCTCTGTTAGCTTCCAGTTCCTGCCATGGCCAAAAATCATCTTGTTCGTCTAATAAATATTCATTACGTCATTATTATCTTACATGAATAGAGTTAACTTCCTGGAGACGTGGAGATGTGTTACATCTATGTTAGGCTGTGGTCGCCTTATTCTTACTTTTATCATTTTAGTTGAGTTCTCTTCCTTATAAAGACACTTTAAATTCTAATCAATTTAAGTCGAGTTTGAAATAAGTTCTGACAGCTTAGATAAATCTAGATTAATCATTCTAGATTGTTCAGAAGGCGGAAATTCAAGTAGTTTTACAGTAAAACTTCGCTAATCCAAACCTTCACTTAAGAAGATGTGAATTTTTTTTTACAGGACTGAGGTGTCAGCTGAATGCAGGCTGAAAGTCATACAGAAAGCTCCATTGACTTTCATCCTGCATTAAGCTGCCACATGTCTTAAATACCTATAACGACACTTTGATTAATGGGCTTTTACTATATTATAAAAGAACCATGCTTTTGGACTTTAGACTTTATATCAGTCTTGGACCGAGACTGAAGTGCCTTGTAACACTGATAACGTTCTAGGGCGAAACTTCGCTAATCTAAACCTTTGGTAAAGAAGGCGTAAAAACTTCTTATACAGGTGACAGCTGAATGCAGGTTGAAAGTCATACAGAAAGCTCCAATGGCTTTCATCCTGCATTAAGCTGCCTCATGTCTTAAAGACCTATAACGACACTTTGATTAATAGACTTTTACTATATTATAAAAGAACCATGTTTTTGGACTTTGGAATTTTTATCAGTCTTGGACCGAGACTGAAGTGCCTTGTAACACTGATAACGTTCTAGGGCGAACCACCTTGTGTATGTGTCGCGAAGTTAGCTTGACATTTGACTTTCCACACATTTTGTCGAGATTAGACGTTCGGCATTGCACATATAGATATAAATTTTATTAAACTGACGTTGAACATGTCCATAATGTGTCAAAATATTGTCGAAAATTCGACACTTGCCACTTTCCCAAAATGGTCCATTATGTCGTAATTCGACGTTCGACATTTACTTAAATTAAAAAAATGTCGCAATTGTGTCTAATACGACGTTCGACTCTATAAAAAATTAAAAAACATCGAAATGTGTCAACGTTCGACGTACGACACGTCCCGGGTTTTGGGCAGAAAGACGTTAAACGGTGTATTTATGGAAAAGAGTTAACCCTTTCCCTGTTCTATGTTTATTCCAAATTCCAATAATTACTGAATATTTATGGAAAAAGTTATAATGAAATATGGAATGTTGTAGCCATTTTAGAAACTAAAGAAACATGCATATCAGATTCCATTAGCAAATAGAGTAGACACTGATCAGACGGATCCTATAGGAGCCGTCTTCTCTGTTTGCAAATACGTGAAAAGTCCTTTATATGAAGGAAATAGTTAAAACAGTTATGGTTCCTTTACGTGACACACCGTCTACTCACGACGGAGACTAGTCCACACATGTCACTGACACTAGATCGGAAAAGACTATAGTTTATTTATATCACCTATACGTTAATGCATATAATGTATAGGTGATATACATAAAATATAGTCTTTTTCGACCTAGTGTTAGTGACACATGTGTACCCTAAATGATGATTGAACTACTTTCGATTTTGACGACCCCCACACCCTCCTCCACATCACAAAATTAGAATGTCGTCTTAACAACTCATGATGAGACTAGAAGAAGACATGTGCCAAATTATATATTGAATTCTGTCCATGCAAAATAAAGTTATGGTCTTGGCAATATAAATGGATATACATGTACATGTAATTACAAACTGGGTAATGGTAAGAGACATGGTTCTTGAACCCGACAAACTGGGTAATGGTAAGAGACATGGTTCTTGAACCCGACAAACTGGGTAATGGTAAGAGACATGGTTCTTGAACCCGACAAACTGGGTAATGGTAAGAGACATGGTTCTTGAACCCGACAAACCGTCTAAGACATGTCTCATAGCTCTAGGAAATGGGATCGGCTTACTTATAAACGAATAGCGTCACGGTGAAATTGTGTTTGTCCTCTTGAAATGTCGGCCACATATATTTTGATCTAGAAAAACTCATCAGAAACCAAACGTGTTGTCTGCAAAAAAAAGATCCGTTATAGATCTATTCTAGTGCCCTTGGTAGTTATTTGTTGTTGTTTTTTTTGTAGTTATTTGTTTTTTTTAAAAAAAAAGAATAATTATTTTTCTGTAATTCAGTTAAAAACGATCACATCGTTATCTGAAGTATGTCCACGTGGAGGTTAATTCCGATACAAGTGTCGTCTGCTTCAATACTCAAGTACTTCTTTATCAGAACAAGATCAGAGGATCAGACTGTCAGACAATTTGGATCTTGAGTGAAAAGTTGATCAGATCTAAACTACGTGTATTTGAAAAGGCTATTGTGAGGGTAAAATATCTGTCACTAGTAGTCATAACGCTATTAATACTGTGGACAATTTTAGTTCGTTATCGATCGTAGCGCTCTCGACATGCCAGATTGTCGTCTGCTGGTCAGATACATACCCGGTACATATTTATAAGGTCACGTAGACTTCATGGAAAACGTATCTGATAAAAGTAGTGTATACTCTTGAGGTGTATCTCGGGTAGGCCTAAACACGTTAGAAAACATGACATTAACTATTGATCAGCCGCCACTCGGCTAACGTTATCCAAGTTTTAGTGTACCTTTCTACAAATATATAGACAGAGGTGGTTTAAAAATGACAGGGTAAAAATGAAAATTACTGGATTTAATGAGTGAAACGACCGTATGGTATGTGTTTGTTTAACTGTCTTATAAACCTGTGGTAAAGCTTATACGTGTATTTATACAGTTTATCTGCCTACCAACTTCAGGCAGTATGTAACTCATAGTCATTATTATTGGGATCCAAACTCTTTTGCACTTGGACCATTTAATTAATTTATTTATTAATGGTATAGGGGAGAGGGTCGGGGTGACAAAATACCCTGATTATTGAAGCAGATGATACATTTGGCATACGAATGTTTTATGACTAAGACATTATTGCGTTGTATGTATATATCTGTCAGAACGTATTTCAATAATTTCAGAATGTATGTAGTGTTTGAGCCTGGGTGTCTGCTTGTCTGTCCGCCCACCTGTACAACTGTCTGTCTGTCTGCCTGTTTCTCTGTATGCATGTACAGTAGAACATGTCCAATTATGGGTCTGTAAGGCAGGTTGTAGCTTAATGCAGGTCAAACATAAGCCATAAAGCTCATATAGGAGCTTTCTGCATTACTTTTGCCCTGCATTAAGCAACCTACTGCTTCCTCAACACATGAATGGCCGCTTAACCCATTCCCTCACAGGCTAATTTTAGATCCAACCGCTTTGAATAAATCTACCGAAAAGGAGCATTAACTAGAGAAACGGAAATTTTTAGAATTGTGTAGTTTGAAACATTTGTGATAAATAGAGCATTTGCTCCTATAGGAGTAAATGCTCTATTTATCACAATGGTTTCACAAAGTGACTTTTACAGAGTCGTCAAAAGTCTTCAATATCAGGTTCTACTCTATGCCAGTTTATTCTACGTTTGCCATGGTGCGGTCGAAATTGTGATAACCTTTATATACAGTTTGGATCCAGATGAGACACCATTTTACTCGGCGTCTCATCAGGATCCAAACTGTTTGATACTCTGGGTATATGTTTAACACTTTCCCTTTTCTATATTTATTCCAAATTTCAATACCTTCTCAATATTCATGGACATTAGTGAATATCGAGTCGTAAAGAAGAGGAAAATTGGAGCCTTTTTAGAAAATAAAGAAACATTTCTTTCAAATTCCAATAGCAAACAGAGTAGAACCTGATCAGACGGCTCCGATAGGATCCGTCTGATCTGGGTCTACTCTGTTTGCAAATGCGTGAAAACACGTTTATATGAAGGAATGGGTTAAATAATGGAGAAAATTATAGCGTTTTTGACACCTAAATTAGATCGACACTATATAACATTATTTAACCATTTACCTGTTTAATATTGATGTAAGAAATACTGACACCATGGATATTTATAGTATATGAACATATAGTAGGCTATGCAAACTTTGATCTATATTACGACATAAGCAAACAGATCAGATCCTGATTAGACAGCTCCAACATGAGCTTCTGATCTGGGTCTACTCTGTTTGCAAAGGCGTGAAATGACGTGTGTATGTCTGGTAACGGATTACTAACATACAAAGATGACGAGCTATTTTCCCACGATCTGCTATGTTTATTTCGACTTCTACCTACTTTTCCCCGCTTGAGATTCATGCAAGTTTACTTACTGCACACACGCAGTTTAGACACTGATCAGATGCCTCATCAGAAACACGGCGTCTGACTTATGGTCTACATTGTTTGCAAAGTGTAGATCATTTTTGAAAATGTAGACTGTACATGTGGAGAAACAAAATGTTCTATAGCTTCCACATCATACGCACGTGGTTACATACTTACGCATTTTTAGAACCCTTTACCTCATAGGCTATTTTAAGATACAACCTCTTTGAATAAATCTACCGAAAAGGAACATTAACTAGAGAAAAGGAAAATTCTAGAATTTTGTAGTTTGAAACCATTGTGATAAATAGAGCATTTGCTCCTATAGGAGCAAATGCTCTATTTATCACAATGGTTTCACAAAGTGACTTTTACAGAGTCGTCAAAAGTCGTCAATACCAGGGAATGGGTTAACCCACTTGCATGCAGTGAAGACCCAGATATGACGGCTCTTGTTGGAGCCTTCAGATCTGAGTCTGTACGGTTTACTTATGGAATTACATAGCTGTCATTTTTCAGTTTTTATTATGGCCAAATATACATGCGTTCATATACCATTGTAAACACAAATACAGTAAAACCCCTCTAATGCGACCACCTTAAATATGTATAATTCTTGGTGGTACGGGCAGGTGGTAGCTTGCAGGACAAGTAACCACCTGCTTATAAAGACACCCATGTTTATTCATAAAGTGGTCGCATTAGAGGGGTTCAACTGTATAGCTAATTGAATAAGTCATTATTAGTTACATGTGTATTCACGAGGTAAAAGTTTAAAAGCTAGTGGGTGATTAATGCAACAAAAAAATGAAAGAAACAAACCCGTAATGTAGGAAGTTCGCATACATTCTATATACATGTCACACTGCATTAAGCTACTACCTGATTTAACAACTAGGAAATACCCCCTTTCTCGCATGTAAACCCCATTCACGCCTTTGTAAACAGTGTAGACTCAGATCAAACGGCGTTTGTAGGAGCTGTATGATCACGGTCTGCTGAGTTTTGCTTATGAAATAATATAAATTTGATTCTACAGTAATGTATTACCTTGTTCATGATGAAGTTAAACCAATCATGCAGTGGATATTCGTAAAGTAGAACCTGTCTTAAGCGGCCATCAAAAGAGCGTTATTATGGTTCTGTAAGGTAGAGGGTAGCTTAACGCAGGTCAAAAATAATTATTGCCCTGTATTAAACATCCACCTGCTTTTTAAGACCCCCAGTTTAATGAATGAATGGTCGCTTAGGACAGATTCTACTGTACTTTCATAATTTATTTCACAGGTATTCATATGAGGTGGGGAGTTTAAAGTTATACAGAATTGTCTCGCTAAAGCGACCCCACTATTTATTAAAGTTATACAGAATTATCTCGCTAAAGCGGCCACATTATTTATTAACATATATAAGAGACTGTAAAAACAGGCGGTTGCTTAATGCAGGGAGGGCAAAAAATTATCAAGATAGCTCCTAGAAAGATCTTGTAGGAGCTTTCTACACCATGTTTGTCTTGCATTAAGCTACTAGAAATCCAGAAATAGACATATCGTATTTAGCGACACTTTACTGTAGTGAGTGATCGTATTTAGCGACACTTTACTGTAGTGAGTGATCGTATTTAGCGACATTTTACTGTAGTGAGTGGTCGTATTTAGCGACATTTTACTGTAGTGAGTGGTCGTATTTAGCGACACTTTACTGTAGTGAGTGGTCGTATTTAGCGACACTTTACTGTAGTGAGTGATCGTATTTAGCGACATTTTACTGTAGTGAGTGATCGTATTTAGCGACACTTTACTGTAGTGAGTGGTCGTATTTAGCGACACTTTACTGTAGTGAGTGATCGTATTTAGCGACACTTTACTGTAGTGAGTGACCGTATTTAGCGACACTTTACTGTAGTGAGTGGTCATATTTAGCGACACTTTACTGTAGTGAGTGATCGTATTTAGCGACACTTTACTGTAGTGAGTGATCGTATTTAGCGACATTTTACTGTAGTGAGTGGTCGTATTTAGCGACATTTTACTGTAGTGAGTGGTCGTATTTAGCGACATTTTACTGTAGTGAGTGGTCGTATTTAGCGACACTTTACTGTAGTGAGTGGTCGTATTTAGCGACACTTTACTGTAGTGAGTGGTCGTATTTAGCGACACTTTACTGTAGTGAGTGGTCGTATTAGCGACACTTTACTGTAGTGAGTGGTCGTATTAGCGACACTTTACTGTATCGAGTGGTCGTATTAGCGACACTTTACTGTATCGAGTGGTCGTATTAGCGACACTTTACTGTAGTGAGTCGTCGTATTAGCGACACTTTACTGTATCGAGTGGTCGTATTGGTGACACTTTACTGTATCGAGTGATCGTATTGGTGACACTTTACTGTATCGAGTAATCGTATTGGTGACACTTTGCTGTATCGAGTATCGTATTAGCGACACTTTACTGTATCGAGTGGTCGTATTAGCGAGCCTTTACTGTAGTGAGTGGTCGTTGTAGAGCGGGTTTTACTGTCTATTTCTAGACCTATATTGAGTGTTCTACTGTCTAGTTCTAGGCCTATATTGAGTGTTCTACTGTCTAGTTCTAGGCCTATAATAGATAGTAGTATAAGACTCTGTGTAAACATTTTAGTGAGTCGCCGAGTATTAGAGTAAAGTCTCGCTTATACGACCAATCAAAATAAGTCTAATTGTTGGTTTTTAAAATAGGTGGTAGCTTAATGCAGGACAAAGGTTATGCAAAACCTCCTATATGAACCTTCAGCATTACTTTTTCCTTCATATACCGGTATGTCAACGGATGTTCAAGCATTTTGAAACTGAGTAGACACAGATCAGAAGGTTCCTATAGGAGCCGTCTGATCTGGGTCTGCTGTTTGCTTTTGACATTATATAGATCCGATTCTACTGTGTTTGTCAATGCAAAACAAAATCCTTGAAAAGTTTACATTATAAAACTTCAGCTAATAAATATTTACAGATTCCTTTTGTTAACCTTTAGCCTGCTATAAGTGCGACCTAACTGACATTTGCAAACAGCTTGGATCCAGATGAGATGCCGAGTAACTCGGCGTCTCATAAGCTTGAACGAATCAGAAGTATGTGACAACAGCAACATATCTGAGCTTAACCCTTTCCTCCATGAATACGCTTTTCTATGCCTCTGTAAAAATCACATGTTGAAACCATTGTGATAAATAGAGTATTTGCTCCTATAGGAGCAAATGCTCTATCTATCACAATGGTTTCAAACTACAGAATTCTAAAAGTTTTCCTTTTCTCTAGTTAATGCTCCTTTTCGGTAGATTTATTCAAAGTGATTGGATCTAAAAATAGTTTACGAGGGAAAGGGTTAAGCAAACCTGATTTTCATAGCAGGCTAAGGGTTATGAATTATGCGGTACGCATTAGCGAGTCTTTACTGTTGCGCTTCATACCTGTCAGAACGTAAAAATGCATCACGCCATGTTTAATAATTCAAAAAAGAATATTATGTAACAAAATTAAATCAACATTGAGAATTGAAAACAGACAGACGACACTATTATTTGAGTACGAAATGTTGATCACTTTCGCACCAAATAAAGTTCGTCTATTTACACTATCGTCTGCTTCGCGTCGTTAATCAAATCAAAAACACAATCAGAAGGTCAAACAGTTAGGTTCATGAGTTATTTGAAGTCTCATCTAGATCCAAACTGTTTGAAATGTCATCACGAATTCGCCAATGACAACAAATGGGTTAACAGTGTATGTTTTAGTTTTAATACAATATAGGCCTACTGAAAAACGAAAATGGGGTTTTGAAGTATTGCATGGATATTTCACAAGAATTGTTTTGAATACAGTGAAACCTCTCTATATCTAACCTAAGTAAGACAAAAACCGAGAACTTCTTAGGAAGGTAACTGCTCGATGCAGGATGAAAGTCGTGCAGAAAACTCCCTGCATTAGGCTGTCAACTATCTTAACCCATTACCTCATAGGCTATTTAAAGATACAACCTCTTTGAATAAATCTACCGATAAGGAGCATTAATTAGAGAAAAGGAACATTTAAGAATTTTGTAGTTTGAAACCATTGTGATAAATAGAGCATTTGCTCCTATAGTGACTGTAACACAGTCGTCAAAAGTCGTCAATATCAGGGGATGGGTTAAAGATAGATACTAATACTCATTAGACTGGTCGCGAGGTTTGACTGTATTTGCATAGAGGAAGATGTATACATGCCACATGTATAAACATGTATATATATCGTATATGTATGTTATCGTTAAAAATACACGTGATTCACTGATTGTCGTCTGCCAACACTGTTGTCCTGAACTTCTAATTTTGTTTCTCTAAAAAATCAATGAGATGAAACAAGCAGTTTGGATCATTATAATACACTATACTGAAATACAAACAGGTTTTGAAATAGTGCATGGGTATTTCATAAGAATCGCTTTTGATTATAGCACACCTTATTTAAATGTAACTTGTACTAAGTCAAAATGGAGAACTTTTGAGGCAGGTTGCCGCTTAATACAGTATTAAAGTCATACAGAAAGCTCCCAGAGGCTTTCACCCTGCATTAAGCTATCACATATCTTAACCCTTTACTTTATGGATATTCATGTAAGAAATACTCGTAATACTATCTTAAATATTATTTATATCAATTTTCATAACGGCACATACAAATGTAGGTATGAGAACGTTTGGCCATAAAAGAAACTGTGGAATCATATCTAAAATATTTCATAAGCAAACGGAGCAGGCGCTGATCAGACGGCTCCTACAGGAGCCGTCTGATCTGGGTCTACTCTGTTTGCAAAGGCATAGAAAGGTGTATTTATGCAGTAAAGGGTTAACGATCTTTGAGTGGTTTGACTTTACTTGAATAGAGGAAGTTGTACACACTGCTATATCTATGTCATCGATTAGCATAGCTGCGTTAAAAATATAGGCATTAAATGTCGTCTGCTAATATCTGCGTTAAAAATATAGGCATTGTCGTCTGCTAATATCTGCGTTAAAAATATAGGCATTAATTGTCGTCTGCTAATAGCTGCGTTAAAAATATAGGCATTGATAGTCGTCTGCTAATATCTGCGTTAAAAATATAGGCATTAATTGTCGTCTGCTAATATCGTTGTCTCTGGATTTCCATGTAGTTTGGATCCTTATAAGACGCCGAGTTATGCAGCTTGTCACCTTGATCAAAAGTGTTTTGCCGCTTATTTGTTACCATAACTTCGCCGCTAGTCGCTTCTTATACATGTGTATGAGCTTGCAGCATTATTTTTGCCATGCATCTACAGTAAAACCTCTCTATAACAACCACTAAATTACATCAAGTAATTTGTGTTAAAGGCAGGTGGATGCTTAAAGCAATGTGAAAGTAAAACAGAACGCTCCTATAGGAGCGTTCTGTTTCTACTGTCACCTTGCTTTAAGCAACCACCTGCCCAAAATACTAACTAATTAATACAATTTAGTGGTCGTTATTGAGAGGTTTAACTGTACTTTTCTACTGCATACTATCTACTTTGTAAGACTCTTATTTTCAATAAATCAATGGCTGCTTAGGACAGGTTTTACTGTATGTGTTCTTTATCCCTTATCTTGATGAATATTCATGCAGCACTCTTTCCCTTATGAATATTAATGAACATAATTCTTAAACTTAAAATTTAAACGAATGAAAAATAATACATTGACAAATAGTAGGGAATTTAATAAGTACAAACGGTGCATACCTTGATATGGGTCTATTTTGTTTGCAAAGTCGTTAGACGCTAGGGTTGTCATGTGAAGATTTATTTATTATAAATCACAAGTCGAATTAATAACAAATATACAATGAATGACTGCACTAAAACAAATACCGAGAAGTGCCATTAAACTAAATGCTCTTTTAATTAAGTTCAGATCTACTTCAGAACTAACAAATGGTGGGTTGTTTAGTATAATCCTTTACCGCTCTCAACAATTTTCACCATAATATAAATATCACTTGCTATAAATGCAACATTATTGGTTTCTTCCATGTGTGATAAAAACTTAAAAACAGAGGCCATATTGGATCTTGATGAGACGCCGAGTTATTTAAGCGCCACACCTGGACACAGTGCATGTACGTGGTAGGAAGTACAGTAAAACCCCGCTAATGCGACCACTTAATAAACAGCCACTGGTGTCGTTTAAAGCAGGTGGTTGCTTAATGCAGGACGAAAGTTATACAGAAAGCTCCTATAGGAGCTTTCTGCATAACTTTCGTCCAGCATTAAGCTACCACCTGCCTCTGCCGCCCAGAATTATGCCCTTTTTTGGTGGTCGCATTAACGGGGTTTTACTGTAATCCCGAATTCACACACCCTAGGTTGGTCGGTAGAGTACTAGAGTACAGTATAGAACCTACCTAAAATAAACTTTAATTAACCCATTACCCAGGCTATTTCTATAGACAACCTCTTTGAAAAAGATCTACCGAAAAGGAGCATTAACTAGAGAAAGGGCTTTTTTTATATAATTTTGTAGTTTTGAAACCATTGTGATAAATAGAGCATTTGCTCCTATAGGAGCAAATGCTCTATTTGTCACAATGGTTTCACAAAGTGACTTTTACAGAGTCGTCAAAAGTCGTCAATATGAGGGAATGGGTTTAGACAAACATGGATGTCTCTTAAACCAGGTGGTTGCTTAATGCGGAACAAAAGTAATGCAGAAAGCTCCTACTGGAACTTTCTGAATAACTTTTGTCCTGAATTAAGCTACCACCTTTAATACAGATCCCGAGTATATGTCATACTTGGTGGTCGCTTTAAAGCGTGTGTACTGTATCTATTTAATTATTGTTCGTCAACAAGGAAGACACAGATGCTGATAGATTATTGTATTGGATAACTAATGATTATTAATCCAATCTAACACTTTAGAGGTGAAGGTGTGTACGTTACTGCACACTAGTCTGATTGGTCGTGTTATACGAGGATATCCTTCTAGCCTGATAACCCCCTCTTCCTGGATTATACTAATTACATTACTTACGTTTACTTGACAGCTGATAATGTCCTCATGTTATACAAATTGTCGTTAACATTTTGTCAAACAATGGTGTGGGCAAATGGTACCGAATGTTTCACAGATTGATACAAATTGTGGGTCAAAGAGGAAAATATAGGAGTCATGGATATTGTTGTCGTAGTCCTCATCTCGTCTGGTCTCACAGGTACGTAGTAATCTTAGTCCTCGTCTAGACTTACTTGTATAAAGTAGTAGAAGAGCTGGTCTGGTCTTACAGGTACATAGTAGTTTAAGAGCTCGTCTAGTCCTACAGGTATAGAGTAGCCCAAGCCATTGTTCAGTCTTACAGGTAAAGAGTAGTATAAGTTATCGTCTAGTATCACATGTACAAAGTAGTCGAAAAGTTGGTCTAGTCTTACAGATACAGAGTAGACTTAGTCATCAACATACTTATTTTGTCCAATCGTACCTACTCTGTGAATTCTAAGACTTTTCATAGTCTTGCAGGTACAAAATTAGTGTAAACTCATTTCACTCACAATTTTGACGAAGTCTATGTCCTCGTCTAGTCCCGAAATAAACATTTTACAAACGTAGTTCAATAGGTCAATGATTAACACAGAAGTCAAACTATCCCGCGACCTGCGACCTTTAGTCTTATCCCGCTATCGCCGACCTTAACCCTTACCTCGCTATCCTCGACATTGACCCTGATCCCACTACCCACGACCTTGACCCTTATCCCCGATATCCGCGGCCTTGACCCTTATCCCACTAATCGCATATTTAACCCTTATCTTGCCACTCGTGACCTCAAAGTTCCAAACCTGACTCGCATTTGCAAACAACTTGGGTCTTTGATAGACGCAGAGTGCCTCATCTTAACCCATTTGCCTCCACGATCCCATATAATTATGGGACGTAGGCAAACAGTGTAGACTCTGATCAGATGGCGCATAATGCGGCGTCTGATCAGAGTCTACACGGTTTGCTGATAGGATTTTCAATATAAAACAAACTGAAATTGAAAATTTAGGACAGGCACCCCGTAGATAAGAAATGGACTAATCCAATATATAAACATGGAAGAATCCACTGGGAGCAAATGTGTTAACCAATCTGTTTTCAATGCGAGTAACTCGGCATCTCATTAGGATCAAAGATGACAATCGGTCAATATTTTCTCAACATATTGAACGAATCGGAAAACGTGAAATTGTACCAGACCCCAATTTAACCCATCCCCTCGTATTGACGCCTTTTTACGCCCTTTTAAACGCACTTTTTGAAACCATTGTGAGAAATAGAGCATTTGCTCCACTGGAGCAAATGCTCTATTTATCACAATAGTTTCAAAACTATGAAATTTTAAAGTTTTCCTTTTCTCTATAATAAATGCTTCTTTTTGGTAGATTGGTTGAAATGTGTTGGATCTAAACATAGCTGATGAGGAAATGGGTTAAGCAAACATCAGATTTCTGACAGTTTGTTGTTTAACATTCAGCAATCAGTATTTACAATTCGGTAAAGGTGTTTTTCTTCCTCGTTTCTTTCAAATGTGCACGTATTGACCATGCACACATTGTTCAATATTGTTTTCATTTTTTGACAAAATGGACATGAAATACCACAACATATCGGATCACTGGATGAAAACAAAGAATTAACGTACCAAGGAAAATAAAGTTTGTTTACATTTGAAACATAATATATAATACAAAGGACTCTGACATCTAGTTTCTGTTTGACCAGGTTGAGCCTCCTTTCATCTCAACTGGATTTATCAATTTAACCATTATCATGCTTAGCCCTGTCTCAGTGGTATAGTGGCAAACAGCCTGGATCTAGATCAGTCGCCTAGTAACCCGGCATCTCATCAGGATCTGTTTGATACACCATAAGGTTTTTCTTTTCTGTTTTTATTTAAAACAAAAAGCCTTTACTATAGATTGCAACAGATCTGAGTTTTAAACAGACATCGTTTCTTCCAGCGTGTTAAGTGTTAAGAAAAATTACACCATGAATATTGATTAGATTTTTTCAATACTGTTATATGGCAGCAGGAATACTTAGTCATGGTAGAAACGGTTGTGTCAGACACATCATATTATTCCATAAGCAAGCAGGACGGATGCCTCCTGTAGATGACTCTGATCTGGGTCTACTCTTTTTGTAAATCTGTATGAGGTAAGAGGTTAAAATGTGAATCATTGAACCCTTTCAACTCAGCATGCACGGCAATTTGCAAACAGTGTAGACCAAGATCAGAGGACTCCTAGAGGAGCCCTCTGACCAAGGTCTGCACTGATTGCAATTCAAACTTCTCTAGCAGGATTAAACCTTCTATACTATGTGGGCTACACACTGATGGGCTGTTCCACTGTGATGATTCAGGGTTGAAAGGGTTTATTGGGATGTGAGAGCAGGGTAGTGTAGATCTACCTAAAACACTAATGACAATAACGGTATTGCTTACGCATAGGCCACTGGCCCAAAATACAACAGCAATAACTGTGTCTTAAAAAATAAGTATAACTGTGTCTCGAGAAAAAAATATAACTGTGTCCAAAGAAAGAAGTATAACTGTGTCTCGGGAAAAAATATAACTGTGTACCAAGAGAGAAGTATAACTGTGTCTCAAGAAAGAAGTATAATTGTGCCCCAAGAAAGAAGTATAACTGTATCTCGAGAAAGACGTATAACTGTGTCTCGAGAAAGAAGTATAACTGTGTCTCCAGAAATAAGTATAACTATGTCTCGAGAAAGAAGTATAATTGTGTCTCAAGAAAGAAGTATAATTGTGTCTCAAGAAAGAAGTATAACTGTGTCTCGAGAAAGAAGAATAACTGTGTGTATTTGTTTGTTATTTTGTTTCAATACCTTTGTCAGTATATTTTTTCTATAGGATCTATTCTCTTTTTATCTTTTATCCTTTTCTTGTTTCATCCTGCTTGTTCTTTCTTTTCTGTTTTGACATATGTGTTGTTGAGGCAAAAAGGGAATTATATGGGTTTCGAACCAGGTACATTTTGACTCGCTTTTATCCTCTCAGCTACGGATTCCACAAGCATGTCGTCATAATCAAATAGTCACAGTCTTCTCTTTTAAGAAAAAACATATGAAGTAAACTAATTATGTAAACTGTCAGGAATTCCCTGTCGGACTATATGAATGATGAAGGTCTTAGGAAACGCCTGTTTCATTTGTGTGTGTGTTTGTTATAGGTCCCGCGTAGTGCATCTGGATCCACTTACATTGGGTCTGATATGACCGAGTTACATTACAAAGTGTGATACACTATAAGTATTTCTTGGTATCATTTCACTGTTTGTCCAAGAGCCTGAAATGCATAATTCCGAGAGACCATATTGCGGTCGGTTTGATTTTGTCACTGGGTGACTTTATAGTTTATCTTTGCACGCTAGAGGCAAATTTGTGATAAGTTAGGGAAACAGTTTGGAGCTAAATGAGACACCGAGGGTCTCGTCACTATTTAGCTTAATGATTGCATTTTTATTAGAAATAGAGTCACTTACCATTTACCCGATAAAGACGCTGTTTTGGCGCATTTGTGGACTGGGTAGAACCAGATCAGACGACTCCTGTAGTATGTTTGCTGCACCCCTTCCAGGTGAAAAGTGGACGGGATCCAAAGTAAGATCTGGACGATCTTGATATGGGAATAATTGGGTTAACCCTTTCTCTCATATAAACGTGTTTTCACCCATTTGCAAACAGAGTAGACCCAGATCAGACGGCTCCTAGAGGAGCCGTCTGATCAGGGTCTGCTCTGTTTGCTATTGGAAATTGAAATATCTGATTCTTTACTTTCTAAAACGGCTACAATATTCCACCTTCCATATTTCATTATAACTATTCTGTCCATGAATAATCAGTAGGTTAGTGAAAGTTGAAATAAACATAGAACAGGGAAAGGGTTAACCCTTTACTCCATAAATACGCATTTACACGCCTTTGCAAACAGAGTAGACCCAGACGAGACGGCTCCTAAAGGAACCATCTAATCAGGGTCTGGTCTGTTTGTTTATGACATAATATAGATATGATTTTACAGTTCCGGCCGAAACCAACATTTCCTGCGTTCATGTGTCATAATAAACAATAAACTAATAAATATGCATGATGTCATTATTTCGTATATATGTTTTCATGAATATTCATGAATTAAAGGGTTAACTTTTAACGAGGTTGTTGCACTTGATGTGCGTGCACATGTCTGACGGCATGCACTTGAGACAATGTTATGACTTACATCGTAAATCATTGCATATAGATATAATAAAGTAGCAATTTTATTTACATAAGAAAGGCATGTTGATTTATGAAGAAAATACACAACCACTCGAGTACACTACTTCTAAGCTTGCTTTTTTTAAAAACTCTTTTGCTGTCACGTATTGTCGTCTGCAAGATATGTATGTCTGTGTGTGTCTCTCTCTCTTCTCTCTGTCTCTCTGTGTCTCACTCTCTTTCTCCCTGTCTGTCTCAGTCTGCATCTGTCTCTCTGTGTCTCTGTCTGTCTCTGTGTCTGCCTGTCCGTCTCTATCTCTCTCTGTCTTTATATCTCTGTCTCTATGTCTGTCTGTCTCTGTCTCTCTGTGTGTCTCTCTTTCTCCCTCTCTCTCTCTCTGCCTTTCTCTCTTTCTTTCTCTCTTTCTTTCTATCTCTCTCCTCTGTGTATCTCTGCGTCTTGCTCTCTGTCTACATGTCTCCATGTCTGGCTGTCTGTCTTCCTGTCTGTCTAGTTCAGCCTGTCTCTGTATCTGTCTTTCTGTCTGTCTCTGTCTGTATGTATGTTCTGTCTGTTTGTCTGTCTGACTCTCTCTGTCTCTGTCTGTCTGTCTGTCTGTCTGTCTGTCTGTCTGTCTGTCTGTCTGTCTGTCTGTCTGTCTGTCTGTCTGTCTGTCTGTCTGTCTGTCTGTCTGTCTGTATGTCTGTCTGTCTGTCTGTCTCTGTCTGTCTCTGTCTGTCTGTCTGTCTGTCTCTGTCTGTCTGTCTGTCTGTCTCTCTCTGTCCCACTGTCTGTCTGTCTGTCTCCTCTCTCTCTCTCTCTCCTCCTTCCCCTCCCTTTTCTCTCTATCCTGTAAGTGTTCACTTCTTCCTCTTCTTCTGCATACTAGATTGTTAACTTTTGTTTTGTTTCTAATCTTCATGACAACTTCACTTCGATGAAAACTTACTGAGGCACGTGCTTCGCACTGACGAGCAATCTGCTCTGAAATTCCCTGACTACTTAGAAACCGCGGCATAGTGTTAGAATGGGCCAATATCTATGCCTGCGTGGGGGATTTCTTATTCTTAGCTTATCAAAATATGTTTGTCCAAAAAATGACATATGCATAAGTTTTAAGTTTTAACGATTAAAAACCAAAGAATGAATAATTTGGAATCAGATCTGAGGCAACCAACCCTGTGCCATTCACAGCATATTTCTTAGAGAGAAAAAGAAATATTTCAGTTATCGTTTTCTGTAAACAAGCCACTGACTGGCGAGGGATGGGAAACTGTACTCATGGCTAAGCATGGATTATATAACCCATTTATCAAACAAAGTATATCAACAAAACTCGCGAGTTTGTTAGCAACTCTTAACAAAATTTGATATTTACTGTAAACACTTTTTTAATACCACCACTCAAAACAGCGGGATCTCTTGGGGCTTGGTCAGGTGGTAGCTGCATGAATACAGGGCGAATGTTATACAGTCCCTGTAGGAGGTTGTTTGTAAACGTTTCTAATGGAGATACCCGGCAAACATTGCTTTTCATCAAAATATCATGAAGACATACACACCATGAGTTTAGTAAAGGTGATAGACTTCCCTGATCAATGCAGTTTAGTGCACGGACCATGAGCAGCCAGTCAAATATGATTAGCTAATCGTTGTCCCTATTCAATTCGTTTTACTTTATAATATTCATCTTTTTATTTACATCTTTATAGAATGTGCTGTACAACGTCGTAGGGTATATTGTAATACAGAAAAGGCATTCAATCAAATAAACCAGTTTTCAGGAATGGGGTTGCTGTAAAACCCCTCTAAACCGGAATTCCAGTAAAAAAGAATTTACGTATACTTTTAGGCAAGTGGCTGCTAAATGACTTTCACCCTGCATTAAATTGTCACCTGTCTCCAATACCAATATTTATACTAAATTGAACGTCCGGTTTAGAGGGATCTTACTGTATGTTATCAGTGTGAAGAAAACGTGCAGAGAAACATCAAAAGTATCGCAGATTATGTAAAACTGTATCACACTGAGCATGCGCAGTGTTCGTATGTAATAATATGATTGAACTGCAAAGGGAAATGAATAAATTGCGTAGACATTATGCATCAGAGAAAGAAAGAAACAACAACCTCTCTATAACGACCACTAAATTGTGTTAATTAGTTTGTATTTTGGGCAGGTGGCTGCTTAAAGCAAGGTGAAAGTAAAACAGAACGCTCCTATAGGAGCGTTCTGTTTTACTTTCACCTTGCTTTAAGTAGCCACCTGCCTTTAACACAAACTAATTGATGTAGTTTAGTGGTCGTTATAGAGAGGTTTTACTTAACTTCAAAATAATGGTTACACAGAGGGTTTCGCTAATGTCTATACTTGATAGGGATGTCTTTTTAGACCTTTGCAGAGTAGATCCAGATCAGACGTCTCATATAGGAGCCATCTGATCAGAATCTTCTATATTTTTGCTTATGGAATAATATATTTTACATATCTCAGATGGGTTGGTGCACATGTATGCGCTGCTATAAGCTGATCTTGTTAATCTAAGTATGTGATATAGATAATGTGACGATAGTCTCTTATTATTCAAACTTGAATGACATGGTTTACTTGTACTGATCTAAAATAAGCTGATCTTGTTAATTTAAGTGTGTGGTATAGATAATGTGGCGATAGTCTCTTTTTATTCAAACTTGAATGACGTGGTTTACTTGTACTGATCTAAAATGTATTGTATAACTGTATAACCATGAAGATACTGATCTAAAATAAGCTGATCTTGTTAATTTAAGTGTGTGGTATAGATAATGTGGCGATAGTCTCTTTTTATTCAAACTTGAATGACGTGGTTTACTTGTACTGATCTAAAATGTATTGTATAACTGTATAACCATGAAGATACTCAAACGAGCCTTTTAACCCTTTCGGTGCCAAAGTTCTAATTGTCGTCTGCAAAACAATTTTGTTAAATAATTAGGTAAAATAAGGAAATGCGATAAATAGATATAAATTTCAAAAGAATAAAAGCACAGATGTAGAAAATCGAGATTGAGACAAAAAGTGAAGTCCCTGATCAGACGCCGCCTTATAAAGGCGGCATCTGATCTTGGACTGCACTATTTGTCGTGGTGCAGTTATGCGACATCGGCGGCGAAAGGGTTAATTAATACGCTTTTGACTCTGCAAAACACTTTGAATCAGTTATGGCGAAACGTTGTTCGCGAGGTATAACTTTTCGTCTCACTTGTATGCATTCTATTTGCATATAAGAGTATCACGAATTCATCTCTAGGGTACAAAATCTCACGTCTATTTTTGGGATCTGTGTGTTAACACAGATACCAAATCTACCGAAACGGCGAGAGCAAATCAGCCGGTCCTCACGAAACGATTTACTCAGATGTGTAATGTAGTTAGGTAATCAGCTGAACTTATTACAAAAAGTACTATCGTGGACCGTTTTTTAAGACAAGCAGTTACTGTATTTGATCATTTTTTCAACAAATATGACGAATATTTTTAAAATGAGGCGATATTAATAATATTGGGGTATTTATGCTCACTTATACACGAATCAATTTTTGATTAATTGATCGCCGCCATTTTGAATATCACGTGACTTTACGCCATAGGGAAACGCAACCTCCAACGCAGTTATCTCCCCTAATAGACCGCAGGCGTGGTGACAAGGGAGATCACTGTGAGGAGTTTGCAAATCGAGTAGGAGAATGAAAACTTTACGCAGAATTTGTTTACCAGACACGCATTTTGGATGAGCTTGAAAATCGTAAGTACATATACATACAAACATTAACGCTTAGGTTATCATTGTCTTCTATTTATAGTTCTGCTATGACTTTCGTGAACACGATTTATTATCTTGAATCTTCCGAGTTATTACAATGCTGTGAAAGAATATCTGCAGCACCTGCGCTATTAAGTTTTTAACTTATTCATCCCTGATACTTTAAGTTAAACCCCTTCCTCCATAAATATGCCTTTTTACGCCTTTGCAAACAAAGTAGACGCACAACAGGTTTCTGAACGACTCGGCACCAAACTAACCGGGTCCCTAGACAATTCGGCCCCAAAACGATTCGACACCATGGTCAACTCGGCCCCTCCCAAAAATTTACCCTAGACGATTCGGTACCTATTTATTTTCATGAGTTTTTGTTATCAAATTTACATTTTCCCTGTCAATCAAGCAATAAAATGAACTTATAAGGTGGATACAGATCATCATTATAAATTGTTATTACGGAACACAGAATTGGATTAAATCTATACCCGTAAATTTTTCGCACCAGTTTTGAAAACTTACAGGGATGACAGTTTTATTTGTTATAATAACAAATAAAACTCGTCTCAGTACTTTTTCAACTTATAAGGGCCGGCATTCTTCTTGGGGGTTTTAGACCTTAGAAATAATATGTATTATCATCACAAGGCAAACAAAAATATGAACAGTATCTTCTGCAGGGGCAATCTGATCTGGGTCTACTCTGTTTGCAAAGGCATAAAGAATTAAACTTATCATACCTGCAAGTAATTACCACCTGACTTTTAGGCATAATTAGACATGCTTTGCCAAATTGGTGGTCAATTTAAAGAGGTTTTATACTGTACAATGGTAATTTTCGTGGATCTACTCGTAGACATTGTTATAATGGTTTTGCACTAATTTCTCATGGTAGTTGTCTGATCAGGGTCTGCTCAGTTTGCTTATAATAATATTGTGTTATATAGATCAAATTCTATGGTTCTGTCTGTACCAAAATATCCTTTGTTAATAATATGCAATTTAAAAAAAATATCCAATAATATGATACCAATGATGTCATTAACCCTTAAATGAATATTTAAACAGAGAAATGGTTAATTTATGGACATATAGTGAAATCTGAAGAAAATTTGTACAAGGCCTTCCTATATTGTTGTTATCCTGGTAATACACACTGAGAAAGTTAGACATTCTGACCAGCCAGGTGCTTTAGTATCATTTATATGCGTTTAGGCTTGTGAAAAAAAAGGTGAATGATGTGTACAATTTGTGTACAAAATGTTTTATAGTCATTTACTCAATCAACAGGCCTCTTAACCCTTTCCCTGTTCTATGTTTATTTCAAATTTAAATACCTATACTGAATATTCATGAACAAAATAGTTATATGAAATATGGAAGGTTGAACATTGTAGCCATTTTGGAAAGTAAAGGAAAAGGTCTACAAAATTCCATTAGCAAACACAGCAGACCCTGATCAGACGGCTCCTATAGGAGCCATCTGATCTGGGTCTACTCTGTTTGCATATGCGTGAAGACACATTATATAAGGAAACGGGTTAATGCCTTTGCAAAGAGCATATATATCCATATCAGATATAGTATCTATATCAATATAAGAGCTCTCAGATCAGGGTCTGCTATGTTTGCTTAAGTTATGAAATAATTAAGATGATAATACAGTTTCTAGCATGTTTAAAACAGAATTGTCTGTAGTGTCATTATAAATATTCAGTTAATATCAACTATAAATGTAATTATTACATTTGTTATTATAAATAGTAACATTTTTACGTTATAAATGATCCAATATCATTTAAAAAAATAGAGTTGTGTGGTCTGAGCAGACCAATACAGACCTAGCAATGGACCAATAACAGATATTGTGCCCGCTGCCAAGGTAATCATTCTAAATCTATATCAACAGAACCCTGATATGCGATGAAGGTCTAATTTTGCTCCGATGATGCAAATGTTATCAAAGTTCTCGTACACAGTATACCGAATAGTCCCCAAACCATGGCTTTTACAAAGACAATCCTCACCCGATTCGATTCAAATTTACATGCCCAATACATGTGCACGTACCGGTGAATAAAAAGAGCACTCTGTCCGCTCTTTCCAACGCCAAGTTTTGAATAATATGAACCCGTCATAATGACGTCATCTAATGACTGTGTGACTTGATAGTGCTGATTCTTTCAATCCTTTGAGAATCTATTGCACCTAGTACATGGAGATCCAATTTGACCCATAAATGTAATAAACAGGTTATTACACAGGTGACTATAGGGCCGCAGAGTGATATAGTCCCTTACCTTGATATAGTAACTCGGGCTAAGCCCTCGGGCCAATTGCAAGGTGGCGGGCCAATATATCACGCTGCAGCTTTAGTCACCTGCGTAATAACCGCTATTTGTTTGTTGCGGCCCTAGTCACCTGCGTAATAACCCCTATTTATTTGTTATATGAATATTTATGGTGTAGGGGATTAAGAAATATTTCCAGAAATACATTTTAATCATAAACATTAATTTTATTTGCAGGGGACAGTAATTTCGACAAGATTCCAAACAACAAGGGACCTGACACGCCAGTTTTCTAACAAAGCCCACTATGCTTTAAATGCCACAGAAATGGAGAATAATATTGCTTTATTGACAAAGAGCTTTCAATGTCGAAACACAGTAATTGTCGCCACAAAGCAAGACCAAATCAATGAAACATTTTTATCAACATCCAAACAAGATTTCCCAATACTGATCTAAGTATGAAAAGCTTGATCAGCTGGTGCTGACTTTGTGATATACGAATTGTTAAAATCTACTGAACTACTTTAGATACTAGCAGCCAGTGTTTGCTGATCTCCAGATGGAACAGTAGTTGGTTAAAGATTGTCGGAACATTGAAAAGCTTTAGACTGTGTGACTTGATAGCGCAGTCAGTAGAGTGTTAGCATGGTAAGCCACAGGCCCTGGATTCAAGTCCCAGTCGAGTCGCAACTTTTTCACATGTACCAGTTTATTGCAAAACAATTTAGTCAAAGACAGTATGATGGTAATTCTAAACGGATAATTAAATAGAATATGCTGGCATGCTGAGAGAGATGGGCAGGACTCTGAAGCATGATGTTTGTCAACAACTTGGACATATTAAAAAGCAGAAAGGACTATCAGAAGCTATCCCAACGTTTTGTAAAATGAGCAACCAACATGTCTCAGAATGAACCTAATGAACTACTTGGGATACAAGCAATCAGTATTTGTTTGTCGACCCTGTAGATGATGCTCAGTTTGTAAAACCATGCAGAGTTGTCATGCCATGGTCACAGTGATCAAAACTTGATCATAGCAGTTTAGCCTTTACTCCATGAATATTCATGGTAAGAAATTATCATATGACATGAATATAAATGGGTTGAGTTTTAAAATTTTGCAACAGCATTTTTAAAACAGGGGTTTTTGGCCACAGCAGAAACTGTAGAGCTAAATGTATGTTATGTCAGAAGCAAATAGAACATGCCCTGATCAGATGACTCATATAGGCAGAGGTACAGATAAGGGTGTGTTCCCAAATACTAAAATCGTCATTTCACCACCAAACCCTACACTGTGACCACTCTTTACAATCGTCTCGTCTAGAAAATTACTGAAGAGTGGTCACAGTATATAAGGTTTAATTGGTGGATAAATAAAGGAGCTATTCTTGAAAATGTAAAGGCATCTTATTTGGAGCTCTGTATAAGAACTGTCTGATGTGGGTCTACCCTATTTGCAAAGGTGTAGAAAGGCGCATTTATGGAGTAAGGGGTTAACACAGTATGAGTGGTATATAAGGAACTAGACTGACAACACCCAGATGGTGATATATATATATATATATATATATAAGAGCTGAATATCTTTGCAAAAAGAGTATACCCATAGCAGACAGATGTGGGAGACTAGGAGCCGTTTGATTGGGTCTGCTCTTTTTGCTAATAGAATAATGTATAGATTAAAGTTTCTGCCATTACCAAAATTCCTGTTAAACGTTATATCAAGAATAATATTACAATCAATGTTCATATTGTCATTATTTCATGTAGCAATGGGTTTAGAGACATAATTTATCTGACAATGTTCAATACTTTATGTCAATAAAGACTTTATTCCATGAATATTAATATTAATTTATATGTAAGAAAGTATGACATCATCATGATTATGAATATTAATTAGGTTAATTTTTGTAAAAGCACATGGACACTGGAATATTTTGCCATGGCAGAAACTATAACCGTATAGATCTACATGTATATTATATCTAAACCCTTTCCCTGTTCATTATTCATTTAAGAAATATTGATGTATCATGAATATTTATATAAGCTGAATGTTAATATAAACCTTCTAAGGAATTTTTTACTCTGAAAAGAACTATAGAATCATATCTATATCATGTCTGACAGTCAGGTCAAGTAAAGAAGAGCAGACCCTGATCAGACAACAACTATAGGAGCCGTCTGATCAGGATCTACTCTGTTCGCAAAAGTGAAAAGGCATTTGGTAAACCCTTTCCTCCATAAGGCTAAGGCTTTGCAAACTGTTAACAGAGTAGGTCCAGATCAGGATCTACTCTGTTCGCTCATGAAATAATATATTTAATTGCGATTCAGGACAATTGCCGATTCTCCTAGGACAGATTGCCATCGCATACAAGTATGTTAAAGTCACTTTTTTAAACCATTGTGATAAATAGAGCATTTGCTCCAAAGGAGCAAATGCTCTATTTATCTTAATGGTTTAAAATCTACAAAATAATGAACATTGTATTTTATATCCCCACAAACAAAGTTTTGGGGGGTTTACTGGAGTAACCATGTCCATCCGTCTGTTCATCTATCCGCCCGTCTGTCAGTCCGTCCATTCGTCCAGATCATAACTTCCAAAGTATAAAAGCTATTGACTTCAAACTTCATATACAGATAGATCACATGGACTGCAAATGCATTGCACAATGTTCGTAACTCTGTCTTCAGTACTTCTGGAGTTATTGCCCTTGTTTATTTTTCTCAAAATTTAGCTTGTCCGGATCATAACTTTCAAAGTGTAAAAGCTATTGACTTCAAACGTCATGTACAGATAGAACACATTGACCACAAATGCTTTGCACAAGGTCCATAACTCTGTCTTCATTATTTCAGGAGTTATTGCCCTTTGTTATTCTAGTGAAAATCTGGTTTGTCCGACTCATAGCTTCAAACATATAAAAGCTATTGACTTCAAACTTCATATTGAGATAGATCACATTCACCAAAAGTACAGTGCACACGGTTAGTAGCTCTGTCTTCAGTATTTTTGGAGTTATTGCCCTTTGTTATTTTTTTTTTTAAAATCTGGCTTGTCCGGATCATAACTTTCAAAGTATAAAAGCTATTGACTTCAAACTTCACATACAGATAGACCACACATTGACCACAAGTGCAGTGCACAATGTCCATAACTCTGTCTTCAGTGTCTTTGGAGTTATTGCCTTTTGTTATTTTTGTCAAAAATTGGCTTGTTTTAATAAACAAAGCTTTTTTATACGCCCACCTAATAAAGGTGGTCGTATATTGTCGTGGCCCTGTCCGTCCGTCCGTTCGTTCGTTCGTTCGTCCGTCAACATTTTGTTTGTCCGCTGTTTTCTGGGAAAACTATTTGACAGATATTAATGAAACTTCACACAAATGTTAAATGCATCAAGATCTGTAGCTGAGTTGATTCTGAGGTTCATTTTATTTTTCATTTCAGAGTTATGGCCCCTGTCTTTAAAAAATATGCAAATAGTTTGTCCGCTGTTTTCTGGGAAAACTATTTGAGAGATATTAATGAAACTTCACACAAATATTTAATGCATCAAGGATCTGAAGCTGAGTAGATTCTTAGGTTCATTTGATTTGTCGTTTTGGAGTTATGGCCCTTTTACTTAAAAAATAATGCAAATACATTAAAAAATAGTTTGTCTGCTGTGTTCTGGGAAAACTATTTGACAGATATTAATGAAACTTCACACAAATGTTTAATGCATCAAGATCTGAAGCCGAGTTGATTCTGAGGTTCATTTGATTTTTCATTTCATAGTTATGGCCCTTGTCCTTAAAAAAATATGCAAATAGTTTGTCCGTTGTTTTCTGGGAAAACTATTTGAGAGATATTAATGAAACTTCACACAAATGTTTAATGCATCAAGATCTGAAGCTGAGTTGATTCTGAGGTTCATTTGATTTGTTGTTTCGGAGTTATGGCCCTTTTACTTAAAAAATAATGCAAATAGTTTGTCCGCTGTTTTCTGGGAAAACTATTTGACATATATTAATGAAACTTCACACAAATGTTAAATGCATCAAGATCTGAAGCTGAGTTGATTCTGAGGTTCATTTTATTTGTCGTTTCGGAGTGATGGCCCTTGTCCTTAAAAAATATGCAAATAGTTTGTCCGCCGTTTTCTGGGAAAACTATTTGAGAGATATTAATGAAACTTCACACAAATATTTAATGCATCAGGATCTGAAACTGAATTGATTCTGAGGATCATTTGAATTTTCGTTTCAGAGTTATGGCCCTTGTCCTTAAAAGATAATGCAAATAGTTTGTCGGCTGTTTTCTGGGAAACTGTTTGAGAGATATTGATGAAACTTCACAAAAATGTTTAATATATCATGATCTGATGCTGAGTCGATTTTGAGGTTTATTTGATATGTTGTTTCGGAGTTATTGCCCTTTTACTTAAAAAAAATGCAAATATATGCAAATAGTTTGTCCACTGTTTTCTGGCAAAACTGTTTGACAGATATTAATGAAACTTCATAAACATGTTTAATGCATCAAGACCTGAAGCTAAGTTGATTCTGAAGATCATTTGATTTGATGTTTCGGAGTTATGGCCCTTGCACTTAAAAAAATAATGCAAATCTATGCAAATATGAGGATGGCCATAACTTTTTCATTTGAAATGATATTTACTTCAATTTTTTTACATGGTTAAACCTTAATATGAATTTTCACATATATTACGGGGATTTTGATATGTCATTTTATTCAAAAGTTATGGTCCTTGAACTTCGTGTGTTCATTGCTTTGTTAGTCGGTCAACTTTTAGTTTGTCTGTGGTTTTCTGGGAAAAATATTAAAATGATATAAATGAAACTTAATACAAATGTATTTAAGCAACAAAATTTGAAGCTGAGTTTATTTTGAAGTTCATTCAGTTTGTCTTTACAGGGTTATGGAACAGATAAGCGTTGGCACCCGCTTGTGCTCTGGTTTAATTACTTTCAAACAGATGCTTTACTTGCAACATATGTTTATTTGCTGTTTTATACTTTTTCTTGACATTGTCTACAATAAAATTTTCATCATAAATACATTTACTCTTTTTTTCTCCCATTTCAAAATCTGTTAACAATTTCAGGTGATTGCCATTATAGATTGTAAAACTATACAACCATTCTTGATTATCTACATGAATTGTTTGCGAGGTTCCAATATTTAATTAATTTTAAACTTATTTTTGTATACATTTATATAAATATATTTATATATAATGTTTTCAGAAGATCAAGATTTCTTGACACTGTTCAACTTATACCTTTACTAAATTATACTTCAAATTTGGAAATTGGGTTTGAAATATTTACATAAAACATGCAAAATGCCAGCTACCACCAGATAAGATTTCAGCATCTGGGAACATAAAAAATAACTCGCAAACAAACACCCAAATACAGTAGAATCTCTCTAGACCGAACAGAAAATAAACATTATTTTCGAGGATTCAAAACAGGTGGCTGCTTGATGCAGGCTGACAGCGATACGGAAACTTCTGCCGGAGCTTTTTGTATAGTTGGTCAGCATACAGCAGTCTTTAATGCCCAGTCATAATGTTTATATTCGTCCGGTTTAGAGAGGTTCTACTGAATAACACACGTTTTCTTTCCAAAAACACAGATCCCTTCAGTACTATCAGTACTTTGATTTGTAAATGGTTGTGTGGTCAACATTATGCATGCCCATGTAATAGCTTAACTTCACAAGATATCGACTGTAAATAAGGAAATTGCATCTCGTAACCCGAATACCGCTGAACAGGTGTCACGTTTGTTTCTGTTGATTTGTTTTAGGTAATACAGTAAAACCATTCTAAAACGAAACCCCCTCTTATACGAACATCTCCTCTAATACGAAAAGTCCCTCTATTACGAATACGAAACCCGATCTAATGCGAAGTCTCCTCTAATACGAGACCGCCTTTAATACGAGAGCCTCTCTAATAAGAAACCCCCTCTAATATGAAAACAAATCTAATGCGACCCACACCCCTCTCTAACACGAACACCAAAAAAAGTATTAATTCTGGGTCACAAATAAAGTTAGTAGCTTAATGCGGGATGAAAGTTATGCAGGATGAAATGTTAATGCAAAATGAAAGTTATGCAGAAGGCTCCTACAGGAGCTTTTTGTTCTACTTCCTCTCTGCATTAAGCTACCACCTGCTGTTAAAGACACATATGTTAATTCATTGAGTGTTCGGTATAGAGTAGACGAGTTCTGCTGCATCGTCAATGACAATATCACATGATTTATTTCACGGTATAGTTCAGTCTATTTGGTATTTTCGATCAATGAATCGAATTTCTTTATAAATTTTTAACTTCATAGATTGTAGCAACTCTCTCGTATGTATAGTAAGATTTCAATGTTCGTATTCTGTGTTCGTGTATTGTTGTTGTATGAAGTGCTAGATGAAAAGTGCCAACTCACCATTTCAACTCTTTATCAGCCAGGTTTTATCGGACGTTTACGTATTATTATTTTTTTCAAGTATAGAGTTGCCTGACATTTAATCGATGAATATATTGTAGACATTTAATGAACCTTTAACTTGCTGAGCTTGATTCCTTTCTAAATTTAGTGTCAATGCCAATTAGTTTGGAGCCTGTAGAGATGACGAGTTACTATTTGGTCTATATCCAAACTGTTTGCAAAAGTTATAGTAGCAAATCCTCCCCCAGCATGACCAGCATGTCCAGCATGGTTAAGGTTTAAAGGCCAGTTTGAAATGTAAAGTTGAAGTTAACGTTTTTTAACCGTTTACCCCATGAATATTCATGTGAGAAATAATGACCTCATGAATATTAATAAGGAGTTTTGGCCATGACAGAAACTGTAGAATCATATCTACATTATACCATAAGCAAACAGAGCAGAGCAGACCCTGATCAAACGGCTCCTGTAGGAGCCGTTTGATCAGGGTCAACTCTGTTTGCGTAGCTATGGAGTTAAGGTTTAAGTCGAGGGCTACGCACAATGCGCTTTAACCTTTCACTGGTACAGACGCCTTTCGGCGTCTTTGTAAAACTAATGTCATTATAAAAATACAGTAGCATGTAATTGCTAATTATAGTCATTATTTATTGCATGCATATTGATTAGGTAAAGGGTTAAAAATGTCAATCTTTTTTTTAAAGTGTACTTGCCCGTACATGTATGTCGATATACGTAATTTCTACAAGTCTAAATTTTCATTTGATCGGGTGTCATGTAAGAATACATTTAGTAATTAGACAATCAGTGCAGGCCTGATCAGGGAGATCGTTCAGGGACCTTCTGACCCGGATCTGTGCTGTTTCCCCCCCCCCTCTCTCTCTCTCTATCTCTCTCTCTCTCTCTCTCTCTCTTAAGGACACAATCAATGCATGAAACGTTTAAAAACATCTGTAGTTACAAAACTGACATCTGCTTCAAATTCGAACACTAAACTTCCATCCTATTGAGACACCTGCTGTCTAATCTGGATCCAAAGTGGTTGCAGAAGGTTTCGTGATAAGAAGGACATCAGAAATTAAAAACATATATCAGTCTAATTAAACAGCCACCTGAGAAAACTTTATATTGATGTAACCTGTCAACGCTGAGGTGGATATTGTTTTTCTGTCTGGTCGTAATTTGAATAATGGAAGATAAATCAATTTGATAATTTGACTTCTCATCAGGATCCATACTGCTGGATACTGTGGTTGGTTTTTATAAAGCAAAAAGTGACGAAACATAAAAAAAGATAATTGAAGCAGATGATAATATTTGCAGACGACACTACGTAACAGAGAAAGACTTAATCATTCTGACCTTAACATTTTACCTCATACAAACACCTTTTCGCGCATTTTGCAAACAGAGAAGATCCGTATCAGATGTTCCCGTAGGATTTGCTCTGTTTGCTTATGGAATTAAATGCATATAATTTTACAGTTTATGTCAAAGCCAAAAATTCTAAGTTTCATATACAATTATAAGATTATAGCTAATAAATAATCATGATATCATTATTTCTTAAATTAATTTTCACCAGATAAAGGGTTAATGGTAGTCAGAGAGTTGTCGATCGGGATTGATATTCAACGACTGTGGTGTTGATAGGAGACGTATTTGGATTTATATAGATAGGAGGGTGACATAAATTTAGATATGTAGTAAAAACTCGGTAATTCGAAATTTTAGTATAGAAAAGCGCATGGCTGCTTAATGCAGGGTGAAAGTCATGCAGAAAGCTCCTAGAGGAGCTTTCTGCATGACTTTCACCATGCATTAAGCTGCCACCTGTCTAAAAGATGGACACTAATACTTGTTTGCGTGTTCGAATAATCGAGGTTTTACTATACATACTGCACCAAACTGTTCCCCATTATGATTGATAATTGTGTCTACGTGGGACATTTCATTTGAATACTTGTTAGAGAAAATTACAGTCATTATAAACGCGTCCTTGTAGAAAATCCAAGTTTAATGATATATGTATAGCTGTATAGTAACTCTTTGACCAATGAACGTTCAATTTGAATGGTCCATCATTGGTTAACGAGAGAATCCATTCAGTATAAAATAAAAGGCTATAATTTGCAAGAGGATTTGGAATCACAGTGCATACCCTAATCAACGTGATATTGGGGTCTACACTGTTTGCATATGTCGATACACGCGTTACCAGCATTGAACGCGTTAATTTAATATGACATATTGCAATCGATTTGGGTCTGAGTGAAAAGTGTAGTAATTAAGCGTACAGGTATCTGTAGCATTTCAACTGATTGCCACTCACAATATACATCAATACGACAATCTTAGCACATCAAATTTTGGCTCAGCGTACATCAAAAGCTGTATAAATATACAAAACATGTTTCTACTGTTCTCTATTTGTTAAATGTCTTAACTCTTTCCTTTATATAAACATGTTTTCATGTATTTGCAAACAGAAGACCCAGCTCAGACGGCCCTTATAGGAGCCGTCTGACCTGGGTCTACTTTGATTGCAGATGCATGAAAAGGCAATTATCAAAGGAAAGGGTTAACTTTAAAATGTTGTTCACTCAGATCAACAGCCTCCATTAAACTTACAGATTTAATACTGTTATGTTATGTACCTTTTTTCAAAAATACTGGAAAATATTAAACGAGAAATGTAACATAACTATTTGCAAACTAAAGTTGCTCGGCGTTGGAACCCTGATTAAACCCTTTCCCAGTTTTATGTTAATGTAAAAGATAATGGCATCATTGATTATTAATTATTTATTTTTATAATGGCATATGAACACAGACCATTTTATTTTTATAATGGCATATGAGCACAGACCATTTTGGCCTTGACATAAACGGTTAAATGAGATCTATATCATACCACAAGCAAATAGAGCAGACCCTTATCAGATGGCTCATGTAGGAGCCATCTGATCTACGTCTACTCTGGTTGCAAAGGTGTTAACCCTTTCCTCCATAAATATGCCTTTCTACACCTCTGTAATAGTCACGTTTTGAAACCATTGTGATAAATAGAGCATTTGCTCCTATAGGAGCAAATGCTCTATTTATTACAATTGTTTCAAACTACAAAATTCTAAAATTTTACTTTTCCCTAGTAAATGCTCCTTTTGGGTAGATTCGTTCAAAGAGGTTTGGTCTAAAAATAGCCTATGGAGGAAAGGGTTAAAAAGCATTTATATTTATATGAAGGAAAGGGTTAAATAAGTATTATAGAATCTTCACAACAATAACATTTACGGTGTAAAAAAAAACTTCTGTCTGACACAATATACTGCTTGTTAGCATGTGAATTTTACTTGTCAGAGATGGATTTGAAATCATGTCAATCATATTGCATTCAAGAAATTTTGTAAAAAAAAATCAATAATTGTCCAAATTGTGAAATTGGTAAGTCAAAAACTGGTAATTTGAGCCTAGTCAAGTAAAGTATATTTTATTCAAATAGAGTCTGATAGACATCAGATAACATGAGCTCTTTAGTGCATTTTAACACTGACATCTACACAAATAAGGTGACATATATGAAAATAGAACAATTATGAAACATTTTATCGTACATTAGCATAAGTAGTCTAAGACATGCAATAGCCACTTAAGATGATAATCTAATACAGTAAAACCTCTCTAAACCGGAATCTCTAGTAGAGAAGAATTGAGATAATTTTAGGCAGGTAGCTGCTTAATGCAGGGTGAAAGTCATGCAGAAAGCTCCTAGAGGGGCTTTCAGCACGACTTTCACCCTGCATTAAGCTGTCACCTGTTCCCAAGACCGATATTTATACCAAATTTAATATTTTGCTGTACATACGTCTTGCACTAGCAACTTCAGGTGATATTCTACGACATGTCATGCAATAGTAACTTTAGATGGTATTCTAAGATATGCACCAGCAACTTTAGATAGTATTCTTAGACATGTCATGTACTATCAGCTTTAGATGATATTCTAAGACATGTCATGCAGTAGCAACTTTAGATGATATTCTAAGACATGTCATGCAATAGCAGCTTTAGATGGTATTCTAAGATATGCACCAGCAACTTTAGATAGTATTCTTAGACATGTCATGCACTATCAGCTTTAGATGATATTCTAAGAAATATCATACAGTAGCAACTTTAGATGATATTCTAAGACATGTCATGCAATAGCAATTTTGGATGATGTTCTAAGACATAAGTCACAACTTTAGATGATATTCTTAGAAACATTACTCATAAATAGCAACTTAAGATGATATTCCAATATAATACATACAACTTAAGTTTATATTCTAAGACATACATCATGCGATAGCAACTTAAAATGAAAGACATAAGTAATGCAATATCAACTGAAGATGATATTCTAAAGCATACGTTATGCAATATGAAATTGAAATGAAGACATAAGTCATACATTAGCAACTGAAGATGATATTCTGAGGCATAAGGCATAAGTCACGCAATAGCAACGTAGGATGATAAACAGAGGACATGACAGAATACGGCAGTAGGATAACTCATATTATCCGATGATATATAACCCTGTCAGTGCGCGGGAAACAAGTAATGTACAGAGCAGGAAAGAAAACAGAGAAAGAGACAGAGAAACGAGGAGACAGAAATCGAGCCAAGCTTATGGTGAATAATTAGGGATTTTTCTAAAGAAAAGTGTAACATGACAAACAGTGCAGACCCTGATGAGAGGGCTCCTCTAGGAGTGTAGAATCAGTTGAGAATTTTGTCTGTATTGTTTGCAATATGGTTTGTTTCTTAACACTTAATTTCATAAATGCATCTGTTTGAGCCTTTGCAAAATGAGTAGGTCCAGATCAGATGGCATCAGTAGGAGTCATTTCATCAGGGTCTGCTCTGTTTGCTTATGAAATAATATAGATATATCGTTATCAGAGGTCCAGATAAGATGCGTAAGATTAAACATTTTCAACCAAACCATGGTCATCGCTTTATATATGACCAATTCAGTGTCGTAAAACCCAACTCACTCACTCACTCCACCAAACCCTATACCCTCTTTAGTGGTCATGGTATAGTGTTTGGCGGAGAAAATATTATTTTAGTATTTGAGTATGCACCTTCATCTGTAGCTCTGCATTGTACAGTTTCTTCAACAGACAAACATTCATTAACAAAGTTTATCTAATTATCATTCATGATTTCCTGAATGAATATGTATGGAATAAATGGTTAAGGTTCAATGTGATCTGAAAACTTTTGTCTGACTTTGATTGAATCTTTACCTTATGAATATCCATGAAAGAAATAATGACATTATGCTTATTCATTACCAGACTTTTTATAATGGCATATGAACACAGAATGCTTATGGTAGGATCAGATCGATATAATTCTGTAACTAAACAGAGCAGACCCTTATCAGATGGCTCTTACAGGAGCAGTCTGATCTGTGTTTACTCTGTTTGCAAATGTGTGAAAAAGGAGTTTCTATCAGATGAAGGGTAAAATTTCAACACAAGGTGTTAAACTGCATGCCAAACAATATAAACAATACTTTAGAGTTTGGAGCCAGACATGACACGAAGTTACATGGCATCTTATTAGGATCCAACCTAGTTGTAACAACTTGTGTGGACAACAATTACATTGCGTGCAAAGAGTCAATCTGTGTGGCACCCATTGATTGATTAAGTAATTCCTGCATAATGATGCCTTTTGATGCCTCATGAATGGGTTAACCCTTTCCTCCATAAATACACCTTTCTACGCCTCTGTAAATGTCACCTGTTGAAACCATTGTGATACATAGAGCATTTGCTCCTACAGGAGCAAATGCTCTATTTATCACAATGATTTCAAATTACAAAATTCTAAAAATTTCCTTTTCTCTAGTTAATGCTCCTTTTCGGTAGATTTATTCAAAGAGGTTGGATCTAAATATAGCCTATGTGGGAAAGGGTTAACTCTTTTATCACCAAAGTCTCTAGAAAGTGACTTCCAGGGCTTGCTGCAATGGACAAATTCTGTGACTATTGCAAACAGTTTGGATCCAGATGAGATCTGATGTTACTCATCAGGATGCTTGACACAATACCTTTCGTTTAACCCTTTCCCTGATGAATATTCGTGTAAGCTATAATGACGTCATGAATATTAATAGAATTGTTTTTTATATAATGGCATATGAACACAAGACATTTTGCTTCAGGCAGAAGCTGTAGAATCAGATCTATATTACACCATACACAAACAGAGCAGACCCTGATCAGACGGCTCCTATAGGAGCCGTCTGATCAGGGTCTACTCTGTTTGCAGATGTGTCAAAATACGCTTACATAAGGGAAAGGGTTAAGATAAGAAATTGAAGGAAAATCCTCTCTGAAACTTAAAGCTGACAACATTGTTTTCAGACGAAAATTATTTGGCACCAAAAGAGTTTAAGTACAAGGCAACAGAAATGGATCCATTGAAATCAACATAAAAGTGTCAATTATCTTCTCATATTTTTCATTGTCAAGCAAAAACTACTGGACTGAATTGCTGTTTAGAACTGAAGCTCTGAAAAACTTCACACTCCCTGCAGTGTGATTTTCATATGTAAAATTTGAATAGATTTTTTCTTCCATTTCATTTACAAATACAAGCATATGAGTGAAAGAAAGACTGGATCTGGATGAGATGCCGAGCAATCCCATATGAATCAAAACTAGTTACAATTTATCTGTACAAATAGCGTGAAAAAAGTAAAATGAAGCTAAAGCAATCAATGTGGATATCCAGTTTCAAGCTTACAGAGAAATCCCATTATTATTGTGGAGATATGAATGTCACCAAATAAATTGCTGTAAATGTGGTCATGTGCACCATATTTGAACAATATTGAGTTTAGATATTAACAGTATAAATATTGTCTAAACATTGGTATCTTAAACATCATGCTAACAAATAACATTGTGTAGAACTAAACTAAAATACAGAAAATTATACACTGTTATGTGGAAATTTCATTCAGAAAAATAAGATTCAAACAGTTCTGAACCTGATCATAATTATACTGCAGTTCATTGTGACATTAGATCTGGTAGGGGGTCTACACTTTGGCAAATTGCCAACTGCCTTTTCCCCATAGTGCAGCTGAAACACAAATTAGATATTTCAGAGACTGTGGATCTGTACACTGAGTAGAGCTGGATTACTACGTGCACGTTATGAGCCAGGAAACTTTTAAAATGGAGTTTAATCTGTGTACAAGTCAAATTGGTATCTTGATTAGTTTTTCTCTAAATGAATGAGTGTTAACCCTTTCCCAGTTCTGTTTACAGGGTATTTCAAATGTCATACTGAATACTCATGGGAAAATAGTTATAATGAAATATGGAAGGTTGAACGTTGTAGCCATTTTAGAAAGTAAAAACCCCCAGATCTTTCAAATTCCATTAGCAAACAGATAGGAGCCTTTATTTGGTCTACTCTGTTTACAAATGTGTGAAAACCGGTTTATATAAAGGAAAGAGTTAAATATTTTGCAACATAGAGGAATTCAGCTGATAGGATTTGAAAATAAAAATGTATTGACTTATACATGTGTTAATCTTTTCCCTCATACTAAAGTAGACCCAGATCAGATAGTTTCTGTAGGAGCTGTCTGATCTGGGTCTGCTCTGTTGACTTTTGAAGTTATAATACATTGTAGATGTACTTCTACTGTATCTGCTGATAGCAAAATGTCATGTATTCATATGCCATTATAATTATTCAGCTAATAAACATTTCTTGTGTCATTATTTCTTACATGAACATTCATGAGGTAAAGGTTTAACTTTGACTTATGTGCAATGCTGTATTTGTATATGCAATTTTTTGTCATACAAAATAATGTAAGTGATGAAAGGTCTTTAACCCTTTCCTCCATAAATACGCCTTTCTACGCCTCTGTAATAACCACTTCTTGAAACCATTGTGATAAATAGAGCATTTGCTCCTTTAGGAGCAAATGCTCTATTTATCACAATGGTTTCAAACTACAAAATTCTTAAAAAAAATATTTTCTCTAGTAAATGCTCCTTTTGGGTAGATTCATTCAAAGAGGTTGGGTCTAAAAATAGCCTATGGAGAAAAGGGTTAAATCTTTGTACACTAAGGAATTTTTCTTCTGCAACAATTGGCATCTGCTTCAATTCTTAAAATAAAGTCTCTTTCTGAAATTCATTTCTTTGCAAAGATTTGGTTAAAGTGTTAGACATTGTAGATCCTGATTAGATACTAAATGATGTGGCATCTCATCTTGATCTAAACTATGTTCATATAGGTAACCACAGTTTTACTGCTAGCATGCAAGGAGTATATGTTAATTTAACCCATTCCCTCATATTGATGCCTTTTGACGCCTCTGAAAAGGTCACCTGTTGAAACCATTATGATAAATAGAGCATTTGCTGTTAAAGGAAAATATATATAACTGAGAAAATAAAGAGTATTTGAATTGAATTGAATTGAATTGTTAATGCTTCAGAGCAGTGATACCCATGACTTGTGTTATTACTTCAGAGCAGTGATACCCATGACTTGTGTTATTACTTCAGAGCAGTGATACCCATGACTTGTGTTATTACTTCAGAGCAGTGATACCCATGACTTGTGTTATTACTTCAGAGCAGTGATACCCATGACTTGTGTTGTTACTTCAGAGCAGTGATACCCCTGGTGTGTGTTGTTGCTTCAGAGCATAGATGGTCATGTTTTTTGTTATTGCCTCAGAACATTGATGGTCATGGTTTATTGTTTCAGAGCAATGATGGCCATGTTTTTGAAGAAGACGGTGATTCTATTGCTGCTGTTACTGGCAGAAGCCTCATTTCAATCAACCATTGTCCTGATTGACAACTGCCCCAGACAGTATACCATAAAGGTAAGAATTTACAGTACAAAAGTTACTCTCTTAACCCTTATAACACTGAATTTTCAAATGAATTCTGCCAAAATTCAAACAGGTCAAGCTTATAGTGAATATTTAGGGATTTTTCTAAAGAAAAGTTTAACATGACAAAACAGTGCAGACCCTGATGAGAGAGCTCCTCTGGGTCTACATTGTTTGCAAAGGACATTAGTGGCTCGTGTCCCACACAGTAAGGGTTAATCCTTTCCATGTTTGATATTCATGTAAAGAATAATAACATCATGAATATTTATTAGCTGAATTTTTATAAAAGCATATATACACAGGGTATTTTGTCTCAGACAGAAACTGTTGAATTAGATCTATATTGCACCATAAGCAAACAGAGCAGACCTTGATCAAATTGCTCCTATATTATGTCTGTAAATGCATGAAAACGTGATTATATGAAGGAAAGAGTTAATTCTTTACCTGGTAAAAATTCATATAACCCTTTCCCTTTTCAGTATTCATGTAAGAAATAATGCCATCATGAATATTTATAAGCTTAATTTTTTTATGATTTAAACCTTTCAAGGAAATTTTTTGCTTTGACAAATAAAATGCAGAATCAGGTTTATATCATGTCAAAAGGAAACAGAGTAGACCACGATCAGACCTCTGATCTAGAACTAATGCATAATAATTTTTCTAATTTTTATTATCATTAATATGAAAACATGAATATTTGGCCATGGCAGAAACTGTAGACTTATAAACGTGCAAAGAGTTACAATATAGGGTTTGGTGGAGAAATAAATATTTTAGTATTTGGGTATGTATCATTATCTGTAGCTCTGATACCGGTACTCTACCAGAAAATTAAACATTTGAAATACAGTAAAACCTCTCCATAACGGCTATTAAATTATGTTAATTAGTGATATTTAGGACAGGTTGCTGCTTAAAGCAATGTGAAAGTAAAACAGAACGCTCCTATAGGAGCGTTCTGTTTTACTTTCACATTGCTTTAAGCAGCCACCTGCCTTGAACACAGAATACTTGATGTAATTTAGTGGCCATTATAGAGAGGTTTGACTGTAGGTTATGATGGTCCAATAAGGAGTTACAGTAAAACTTTGATGACCTGAACTCTCAAAAAAGTATTGTGAATGGTCTTAAAGACACATGGTAGCCTAATGCAGGGTGAAAGTCATGCAGAAAGCTCCTCTAGGAGCTTTCTGCATGACTTTCACCCTGCATTAAGCATCCCCTGATTAAAAAGTTCTCAAATCTTTTTTACTAAAAATTCAATTTAATAAGGTTTAACTGTACAATGTTTTTCGGATATGCCCTTGACATATTGTCAATAAAGAGTAGTAATTATCTGTCACCTTGAGCCAAAAATGTCTTTTCTTTACCCCTTAGAACCATCTTTTGACACCTTATGCAAACATGGTAGACCTAGATCAGACAGCTCAAGGAGGAAATGATATGTTTTATGATGAAATAATACAAATTTGATTCTATGCTTTGTGCCAGAGCCAAAAATTTCTTTGATCTTGTGTCATTGTAAAAATTCAGTTAATGTTGTCACTATCTCTTACATCAACCCAAGAGACACATGCACTGCCATTTTCAAACAGTGTAGATCCAGATCAGAGGGCTCCTAGAGGAGCAATCTTTTCTGGGTCTGCACTGTTTGTCATTCAAAATCATCCTACAGATTTTACACTTTCATACTGTATGGACTCTACCAATAAACAATGATGAACTATTCCACTCTGAAAATGAAGGGTTGAAAGGGTTAGTATTCATCATATAAAGGGTTATGGCATTCTCCCCCATAAACGCCCCTGTTCAAGTATAGGCTTTACTCTTAGCTTGCTACATATAAATGCTCACCTGTAGAACGTGCTGGCTACATCATAACTAAAACTGGGTGATTAAGTAAGAGTTTCAAACGGTTTGGATCCTAATAAGATGCAGAAGTTAATCAGCATCTCATCTGAATCCAAACTGTAATTACAAATGTGCAAGAAGTATTTGAAAGTGTTTTCATTGTTGCATTTTACTTTCATGACCAAGTTTATGTGTATAAATCTTTAACCCTATTCTTTATATAAATGTCTTTTCATGCTTTTGCAAACAAAGTAGACCCAGATCAGAGGGCCCCGTTAGGAGCCGTCTGATCAGGGTCTGCTCAGTTTGCTTATAGAATTTTATAGATCTGATTATGCAGTTTCCAAAACTGAAAAATATCCCTTTTCCATGCTCCATTTTACTGAATTTGTGCATGAATACTCATATGGTGAATAACTCTTGAATAAATATTAAACAGGGAAAGTGTTAATTTGTTAAATCCTGAAAAACATTCATCTGCCAATCATGCTGTCTGCTTTATAGTTTTTCAGGGATTTTCTTCTGTTTCTGGATCAGATTGTATAACAGTTCGGATTCTGACATCTTCCTAAGATGATTGTTATATCTTGATCCAAATCATTTGCAGAGTTTATTTCAATATCAACCCTTTACCTGATACGGCTGCTTTCTCACATCTTTGCAAATAGAAAATAGATCCAGATCAGGCATCACCTATAGGAGCCATCTGATCAGGGTCTGCTCTGTTTTCAAAGATGATTTTGTAATTACATATGTAATGAGTTTTAATCCAGGTGAAAGGCTGAATAACTGTGTCTCATCAGGATCAAATCTGTTTCACTCTGAGCAGATCTTTCAAGTAAAAGAAAAACTGATATTCAAAATTGCAGCGATGACAAATTTTACAGATTATAATTACCATAAATAATTGCAAATAGTAAAGCATACCCATGGGTAGTTTTGAACAGCACAACACAATATTGACCAAAATATTGAATGTGTATCCTCAATTTATGTAAATTTTCTGTATGAAATGCATTCACAGCTTGTCATTAAAGTGCAATGGTAGACAAGATTGCTATTTTTGTCTCTTGATATGCATATCAATTTACCGGTAACCCTTTCCCTGTTCTATGTTTATTCCAAGTTCCAATACCTACTGAATATTCATGGACAAAGTAGTTATAATGAAATATAGAAGATAGAACATTCTGGCCATTTTAGAAATTAAAGAAATAGGTCTTTCAAATTCCACTAGCAAACAGATCAGACCCAGATCAGATGGCTCCTACAGGAGCCATCTGATCTGGGTCTCCTCTGTTTGCAAATGCGTGAAAACACATTTATATGAGGGCAAGATTGCTTTTTTTTCTCTGATGAATAATGAAGGAAGAAAAAATGACATAATGAATATCATTTAGCAGAATTTTATTATATGGCATATGTACACAGGAATTCACGGTATTTGTGGAAAATGTAGAGTCAGATCTATTATAATTTCATAAGTAAACAGAGCAGACGCAGATCAAACAGCTCCTATAGAAGCTGTCTGATTTGGGTCTACTCTGTTTGTAACGGTGTGAAAAGAAGTTTATATAAGGCAATGGATTAAAACTATCCATTTAAAACATTGGCTTAAATAAATGACATATCAGTTTGTTGCGGTTTTAATACTTTATAAGGTTTAGTTTTCTAAAGTCCTGTGAATTCAATCAATAGAATAGTCAATAACAAACCAGGCTCCAACGAATGGCCCAACATCTTGTTTATACCGTAACATCTCTCAGCTATTTCAGTTAACCCTTTACCTGATTTAGAATCTTTTCATGCCTTTGCAAACAGTGCAGACCCAGATCAGATTAATCGTGACAAGCCATCTGATCAGGGTCTGCACTGTCTATTTATGGAATTATATAAGTCTGATTCTACAGCTTCAAACATTTTTAATATCATATGCTATTATAAATATTAATCTAATTAATATTTATTGTGTAATTATTTCTTACATGAATATTCAAGGAGTAATGTTAACATTTGCAACCCATTTGAAACCCACTTCTGCTGAAATTACTACAGCTACATATTTTTATAAATGTTTGCCTATTCACTCTGTCATCTCATCTGGATCCAAACTGACTGCAAAAATTGTCTAAGATTCAAACAGTTAACCCTTTCCGTCATATAAACATGATCTTATGCATTTGCAAACAGGGTAGATCCATATCAGATGGCTCTTACAGGAGCAGTCTGATCTGGGTCTGTACTGTTTAATAATGTAATTTGGGAGATTTGTTTCTTTACTTTCTAAAATGGCTACACGGTTCCACCTTCTATATTTCATTATAACTATTTTGTCCATGAATATTCAGCAGGGAATTGAAATTTGTAATAAACGTAGAACAAGGAAAGGGTTAACTGTTAGACAAAATCATAGGTCTTGGTTAGATGTTATTTTTTACTTATCTGGATCTACACTGTTTGACTGTATTTCTGTTTGTAGAACTTATTAACCCTTTCCCTGTTCTATATTTATTCCAAATTTCAATACCTACTGAATATTCATGGACAATATAAGAAATTATAAGGAAATATGGAAGGTGGAACATTGTAGCCATTTAAGAAGCTAAAGAAACAGATCTATCAAATTCCATACGCAAACAGGGAATACCCTGCTTAGACAGCTTCTGTAGGAGCCATCTGATCTGGGTCTACTCTGTTTGCAGATGCCCCAAAACATGTTTAACCCTTTCCCTGTTCTATGTTTATTTCGACATTCAATACAATACTGAATATTCATGGAAAATTGTTATAATGATATATGGAAGGTGGAACATTCTAGCCATTTTAGAAAGTAAAGAAACAGAGCTTTCAAATTCTAGTTGCAAACAGAGCAGACCCAGATCAGACGGCTCCTATAGGAGCCGTCTGATCTGGGTCTATTATGTTTGCAGTTGCGTGAAAAAGCGTTTATATGAGGGAAAGGGTTAATGATTTTATATGTAAAAAACATGTAAGATTTTACATTCACATACCAACCCAACCAAGGGATGCAACTGAATATTGAGACAATTCTTTTTTCAGAATGAATAGATTCCCTTGAAAAATACCATACTTACAATCAATAAATTTTATACATTTTGATTCTTTGCAATCTAGAATCTAGTACTGATTGAAATCTTTATTGTATCTGTTAAAAAGAAATAATTCTTTTAAGGATTTTTGTAGATTTAAATAGTCTGTCTATTTTTTACAAGGTTCCATACTTTAACCCTTTTCCTCATATAAATGTGTTTTCACATTTTTGCAAACAGAGTAGACCCAGATCAGACGTCTCAAAGAGGAGCCGTCTGATCAGGGTGTGCTCTGTTTGCTAATAGAATTTGACGGATCTGTTTCGTTGCTGTCTAAAATTTCTACAATATATTTCTTTATAACTAATTTATTAATGAATATTTAGTAGGTCTTGAAATTTGGAATAAACATAGAATGGGGAAAGAGTTAAATGTGTGTTTCCTAGTGATAAATTCCTCATGATCTTTGTAAACATGGTGACACTCCAGTCCTTTTTTTTTTTAAAACAATGGAAACATCTTTTTAACCCTTTCCCTCATCTAAATGCTTTTTTAATGCCTTGACATACAGAGTAGACCAAGATCCACCTGTCTGATCAGGGTCTGCTCTGCTTTCTGGTGGAATAATATATAATTATGATTTTATAGTTTCTACCAATACCAAAACATCCTGTGTACATATGCCATTATAAAAATTCAGTTAAAAATATTCATATACAGGTACCATAATAATTAAGATTTTTAACCCTTTCAACACTAATATTTCAAATCGAGGGCATGGTGCAAAACTATTCTAACTCCTTCACTAAAGTGAAGGAGTTAGAATAGTTTTCCACAAAGCCCTCGAAATGGATTTATTCCAAAGTTCAAACAGGTCAAGATTATTGTTAATATTCAGGGAGTTTATTAAAGAAAAAGAATAATATTATTATGGCAGATAACAGTGCAGACTCTGATGAGAGAGCCCTTTCATCTCAGTCTATAAAGCAAAGTATGCAAAGGCCATTCACACCGAAAGGAAACTGCCATGCTAATCTATTAGGATTTAAAATGAAGAAAATAGTCCAAAAAGGGAATTAATATACTACATAAATACTTGAATAACTCTGATCTAATATTTCGACCACTAAGGGCCTTTTTCAAAGATTATCATGTCAAAATACACGTCACATTTTTGTTACATGCATTCAGCCATAAAATCTTTCTATTGTAATGGCTGAATGCATGTAACAAAAATGCGACGTGTATTTTGACATGATAATCTTTGAAAGAGACCCTTAGTGGTCGAAATATTACATCAGAGTTATTCAAATATTTATGTATTAGAATTTAGAATTTATTTTCAATTTAGAACAGTAAAGTTGGTTTGACATTGTCAGATGTTAAAACAAATGATTATTGTGTAATTGCAGAAGCCTGATGGAGATGATGTCACTGTGAAACTCCGTATTAAAGGTACGGTAAATGACTGGTAACCCATTTCCTCATAGGCTATCTTTAGACCCAACCTCTTTGAATAAATCTGTCGAAAAGGAGAAAAGAAAAGTTTTAGAATTGTAAAGTTTTGAAACCATTCTGATAAATAGAGCATTTTCTCCTATGGTTTCTAAAAGGTGACTTTACAGAAGAGTTAAATGGCTCAAAATGAGGGAATCGGTTAAACAGGTAACATGGCCATTGGCCAGCAAAGAATACCTGCATGGATGTACGACGTCAACATCATTCATTTCCTGTCATCATAATGGAGACCACTTAGTTGATTTTCCATGTATAATTATTTTTTGATAAAGGTCAAGTGACTAAAAATTCGAAAACAGAATGTTTTTATTAATACAGTAAAACCCGGCTAATGCGACCACCTAAAAGAGGTATAATTCTGGGTACTAGATGCAGGTGGTAGCTTAATGCAGGACAAAAGTAATGCAGAAAGCTCCCATAGGAGCTTTCTGCATTACTTTTGTCCTGCATTAAGCAACCACCTGCTTTAAACGACACCAATGGTTGTTTATTAAGTGGTCGCATTAGCGGGGTTTTACTGTATATACATTATCAAACTTCCCTTTGGAGGTATTGACAAGATTCTATGTAAAATTAGATCTACACGTATACCATTTTATAAGCCAACAGGGCAGAACCTCATCAGATGGCTTCTACAGGCGCCATCTGATCTGTGTCTGCTCAGTTTGCAGAGGTGCCAGAAGATGTCTCTATGAAGTAAATATACAGCAGATACCCTTAATATTCAGTCAGAAAAGCTAATGCAAATAGGGTAGACCCAGTTCAAATTTCTCATGCATAAGAAGTTTAATCATGGTCTATATCATTTGCTACTCCAATAGTTTCAATATGTTAACTCATTCCCTCATAGGCTATTTTTAGATCCAACCTCTTTGAATAAATCTACCGAAAAGTAGCATTAACTAGAAAAAATATTTTTTTTAATTGTGTAGTTCTGAAACCATTGTGATATTTATCACAATGGTTTCAAAAAGTGACTTTAACAGAGGTGTAGAAAGGCGTATTTATGGAGGAAAGGGTTAACAGAATGGTGTCGCAATATTATAACTTATTCAGCCTTGAAAAGTGGAGAGCCCACCATATTCTAGTAGACCACTACATCACTTTCATTTAACCCTTTCAACCCGAAACATGCATGCACTGTCATTAGCAAACAGTGTAGACCCAGGTCAGAGGACTCTGGTTAGGATCTGCACTGTTTGCCAGTCAATATCCTATATCAAGTTTAAGACTTTCATACCAAGTGGACCGTACAGTTAAACACTGATGGGCTATTCCATTCTGATTATTCGGGGTTGAAAAGGATAGTGTTCATGATGTGATTATAAAAAGACAGCTAATTGATATATTGATACAGTCATTATTTCTGGCATGAATATTCTTAAAGTAAATAAAATAAATACGCCTTTCTACGCCTCTGTAAAAATCACCTGTTGAAACCATTGTGATAAATAGAGCATTTGCTCTTATAGGAGCAAATGCTCTATCTATCACAATGGTTTCAAAATTCTAAAAAAATTCCTTTTCTCTAGTTAATGCTCCACTTTCAGTAGATTCATTCAAAGAGGTTGGGTCTAAAAATAGCCTATGGAGGAAAGGGTTAAAATCTGAATAAAATTTTGCTCATTTGCTAAATAAGTTTGAGGTAAAGTTTACAAAAATTATTTATTGAACATAGGAGTCTTAAAAAGCAGGTGCTTGCTTAATGTAGGGCAAAAGTAATGCAGAAAGCTCCTCTAGGAGCTTTCTGCTTTACTTTTTACCTGCATTAAGCTACCACCTGCCATACAGACCCATAATTAGACCTGTTTTTGATGGTCACTTAAGACAGGTTCTACTGTATAAACAAACAGAGCAGGCCTTGATCAGAGCAAAGATGCCAAAAGCTGTCTCTATGTGGCTAATGACCGACCAGCATCGATGTACCTTCAGCACAAAAGAGTTAACCTTAAATGTGGGTGGTAATGATGTGAGAAAGGGGCAATTCCAAAAATACCGGTGATGGTTGACCTCGGTTGATGGTTGACATCTAGCCTTTTCGATGATACAGGCTAACATGTTTATTCTATTTTTTCTATTTCTTCCATCACTTCCTTACACACCATACACCCCGCAAAAACAGCAAACAGGCAAACAAAAAGCATGAAAAGACAACAACCAGAGGTGCGTTCAGGAGTGTGGGTGCTCGATGTCACTTCAAGCGCTTGGACTCTGAACGAGGGCGCCCACCTAGTGCCAACTAGCGCAAGCTAGCCTACTCGCGAGGTGTATCGCTTTGACATTCGCTTGTGTTTCCAAGATGGCTACCAACATGGTAACAGAAGCAACCGACTGGAAGAAAACAATCGTAATTAACAAACTGATGCTCTAGAACCCGACCGCAGAACAAAAATGTACTTGATTTTAGAAAGGGCGCTCGATCGCATTCAGCAGTGATACTTTTGCTCGGGCGAGCGCTCAATCAAGTGCTTGCGCTCCTGAACAGGCCTCTGGTTTAGGTCCTAAAGAGATGTGGTGTTCCTTGTCATGGATCCAAACTAGTTGCATTGGTTATGGGTGTTTACCATCAATATGCAAGAAGTTAACCCTTTACTCCATGAATATTCATGTAAGCAATATATGCATGTACAGTAAACCCCCTCCAAATCGGAATTCTAGTAGAGAAGATGTCAGATACTTTTAGGCAGGTGGCTGCTTAATGCAGGTCAACGTCATGCAGAATGCTACTAGAGGAGCTTTCTGCAAGAATTTTACCTTGCATTAAGCTGCCACCTGTCTGCAAGAGCGATATTTATACTGAATTGGATATTCCTTTTACAGGTGTTTTACTGTAGATATACGGTATGCATGAATATTAATTACTGTAGCTTAAGTTTTATAATGGCTTATGAACAAAACAAGTTTTTGGGCAGAAACAATAGAATCAGATCTGTATAATTCCATAAGCAAACAGAATAGACTCTGATTAGAAAGCTCTTACAGGAGCTGTCTGATCTCGGTCTATTTTGTTTGCGAAAATGTCAAAGGTCTCTCTATGGAGTAAAGCGTTTAGTCACTTAATTCTTAATACAGTTCCAGAATGCATGAACAATTCAGACTCTGAGTTCTGTGAAGGTGAGTACACTTGTAACAAGGGCTACATTGGAGAAAGGCTTGCTTGATAGTAACATTTTTGCTCCTTCAGGGTAATATGATCTGGGTCTTCACTTTTTGCATATAAGTTTGTCTGTGTGGATACTTAGGGTAATTAGGGTATTGCATTCCTTTTGGGATTGATTTGCATTTTTTGTAATAATATACCTACTTGCGTTTGAAAGAATAGTACAGTTGAATTGTACCACAGAAAAAAGTCATCCTTGAGTTTGCTAAACATACAGTAAAACCTCTCTATAACGACCACTAAATTACATCAATTATTTTGTGTTAAAGGCAGGCGGCTGCTTAAAGCAAGGTGAAAGTAAAACAGAACGCTCCTATGGGAGTGTTCTGTTTTACTTTCACCTTGCTTTATTACCATGCAACTAATTAGCACAATTTAGTGGTCATTATAGAGAGGTTTTACTGTATATACTAAGATCAAACCCTGCTTGTAAAGTTGCAATATCTGGATAATATAACGTTGCTGATGCTGATAATATAACGTTGCTGATGCTGATAAATGTACAAACGTATAAGAGACTGGTCAGGTGTAATTTTTTTATAAAAAAGAATGATCTGATGTGATATCTTGATATACATTGATCCTATGGAGCAAATGCTGTATTTATCACAATGGTTTCAAAAATTGACTTTTACAGAGGCGTCAAAAGGCGTTGGTATGAGGGAATGCATTAATACCAATGGGTTGAATTTTCACTCATTTCCAGTTTGTTGAAACATTCAAAAATTAAGTCAGTATCCGGTTTAGTTTGTTCTCAAGCTTTCGATTGGTCAGATTTGAGCCTTTGGCTCAAATCTGCCCCTTGAAAGCTTGAGAACAAACTCAGACTCACCTAAAAGTTTTATAAGCATGGATTATTAACTAATCATGATGAATTATCCTAAGTATTCAGACAGACAGACATTATAGGCAGACAGTGCAGACCCAGATTAGACGGAGGAGATTACTTAGGGTATTTAACCCTTTCCTTCATATAAAAGTGTTTTTTACACATTTGCAAACATAGTAGACCAAGATCAGACAGGGCCATCTGATCAGAGTCTACTCTGTTTGCTAATAGAATATGAAAGATCTGTTTCTTTACTTTCTAAAATGGCTACAATGCTCCACCTTCCATATTTCATTTAGATATTTTATCCATGAATATTCAGGTATTGAAATTTGGAATAAACATAGAAAAGGGAAAGGGTTAAGGCATCAAATAAGAGTGAAAGAGTCAGACTGTTTCGTACCAAATCAGATGCCAAGTGTATCGTCAAGCTATAGGCAGTTATTATACATGTTAGAAATGTATGTCTTTGGTGGATGGATGTGTTAGAACCAGATATTGCATGCAGAGATGTTATAACTAACTGGAGTAAGAAATATACAGTAAAAACCTGATACTATGAAATTTTAGTAATGAAAAATGTACGTCTTTGTAGGCAGGTGGCTGCTTAATGCAGGATGAAAGTCATGCAGAAAACTCCTAGAGGAGCTTTCTGCATGACTTTCACACTTCATTAAGCTGCCACCTGTGTTAAAGATCAATAATGGTACACATTTGAGTGTTCGTAGTATCGAGTTTTTACTGTACTTCTAAATACATGTATACAGATACAAAACATTTAACCCTTCACTCCATGAATATGCCTTTCTACGCCTTTGCAAACAGAGTAGACCCAGATCTGGATCTACACTGTTTGTTTATCCTATGTTATAGATATGACAATTAGTATTCATTATGTCATTATTTTACATGAATATTCATGGAGTAAAGGGCTAAATACATGTACCTAGAACAGTGAAGTGCACTACAGCAAATTCTACTACCGGTATATAATGAAAACTTACAAAACAAAATTAATTCCTGATGACATCTTTCTGTATTTAGTTTTGTACGGATATTAGAAAATTAAATATAAGGAACCAAAAAAGTTCTCCAAAACTCATTATAAGCATGTTTCGCTGTATGTAGCATTTAACCCTTTACCCGATGAATATTCATGTAAGCAATCATGATATCATGAATATTTATTAGCTGAATTTTGATAAAGGTATAAAGCTATTTTAGCCATGACAGAAGCTGTACAATCAGATTTATGTTATTCCATAAGCAAACAGAGCAGACCCTGGTCAGATTTATATTATTCCATAAGCAAACAAGAGCAGACCCTGGTCAGATGGATCAGAGGGTCTACTCTGTTTGTAAAGACATCTTTACCAAGTACAAGGTTAACCATTTACTTCATGAATATTCATGTAAGAAAAAATGACATCATGAATATTAATTAGATTAATTGTTACAATTAGCACCAGGATACAGGTAGTGTTGGCCATGGCATAAACTGTAGAATCATATCTATATTATATCATACTCAAACAGAGCAGATCCTGATCAGGTGGTTCCTACAGGACCCATCTTATCTGGGTCACCTCTGTTTGCAGAGGCGTAGTAATTCGTATTTATGGACTAAACAGTTAAAGGTTATGGCTACAATGTTCCATCTTCCATATTTCTTATAACTATTTTGTCCATGAATATTCAGTAGGTATTGAAAATTGGAATAAACATTGAACAGAGAAAGGGATAGACTGTCTGGTCTACATGTTTTACATAGCCCCAGAGATACCTATTTCTGTGACATAGCCCATAAATATTTAGCAATACTCAAGATACCAGATACAGGAAAACCTCTTTATTTCAGTCACTTAATCCATAACTTATGAATATTCATGTAAGAAATTATGACATCATGAATATTAATTAGATGATTTTTATAATGGCATATAAAGTCCTGAATGTTAAAATGGCCATGGCAGAAACTGTAGAATCAGATATAAGTCTGGGTCTTCTGTTTTTGCAAAGATGGAAAAGGTGTTAATATGAGGGAAATAGTTAATAAATAAATACTGTGGTATATGAGAGTAGGTGGTTGATTAACCCATTCCCTCATATTGACACCTTTTGATGGCCCTGTGAAAGACACTTTTTGAAACCATTGCAATAAATAGAGCATTTGCTCCTATGCTCTATTTACCACGATGGTTTCAAAACTACATAATTCTAAAATTTCCCTTTCTTCTATTAAATGCTCCTTTTCGGTAGATTTATTCAAAGAGGATAGGTCTAAAAATAGCCTATGCCGGAATGGGTTAAGTTACCATTTGTCTTAGAGCCTAGAACTAGACTTATTTTGAAATATTGCTAAAGAGAGATTATACAGATTTTGTAGTTAAATAATGATGTTGGAAAATACACTAATTACAAGTATTTGATACATATTTGGAATATTTTCTTCATTGTGTACAAGTATTTGAACAAACTAACTTAGGCAAATAGAGCAGAACCAGATCAAACTACTCCCTCAGAAGCTGTTTGATCTGGGTCTATACTCTTTGCTACTATGTCAATTATCAAAATGGTCCCAAATTGAATTATTCAGCTTTACAAAGCTATGTAGAGGGGAGAATGTGTGTCCAAATACTTAGTGTAAATAGGGTCCTAACTGGTGGAGATAGGCTGTCCAAATACTTAGAGAATATACAGTAAGGCTTCACTATAATGGCAGAGGTCTTAGTCTGAATATGGTTGTTAACCCATTCCCTCATATTGACAACTTTTGAAATAATTTTGATAAATAGAGCATCTGCTCATGTAGAAGCAAATGCTCTATTTATCACAATGGTTTCAAACTACAACATTATGAAAATTTCCTTTTCTCTAGTTAATGCTCCTTTTCGGTAGATCTATTCAAAGAGGTATCTAAAAATAGCCTATGAGGTAATGGGTTAACCATTACTCCATGAATAAACAGTGAAATAATAAATATTAATAACATTGTTTTGACTAACAGAAACTGTGGAATCCTATCACTATTATATCACAAGCAAACAGAGCAGACCCTGATCAGACAGCTACTACAGGAGCCATCTGATCTGGGTAAACTCTGTTTGCAAAGGTGTAGAAAGGCATAGTTATGGAGTAAATGGTTAAATGGAGAACAAGAGGAAAACAGACAACTTTCACAGAAAGGAGTTCTCTGCATTGCTTTAACCCATTACCTCATAGGCTATTTTTTGATAATACCTCTTTGAATAAGTCTACCGAAAAGGAGCATAAACTACAGAAAAGGAAAATTTCAGAATTTTGTAGTTTGAAACCATTGTGATAGATAGAGCATTTGCTCCTATAGGAGCAAATGCTCTATTTATCACAATGGTTTCACAACGTGACTTTTACAGAGTCGTCAAAAGTCGTCAATATGAAGGAATGGGTTAATGCTGCATTTACCCTTTTCCCTCATGAACATTTATGTGTGAATTTGTCAGTTCATGAATATTCATCAACTTAATATCTATGATGTAGTTTAAGGGAATTCTTTGCTTTGACAAAAGCTGCACGATCAGATTTATATAATTTTGTAAGCAAACAGAGCACATCCTGATCAGACAGCTGCTGCAGGAACCGTCTGATCTGGTTCTACTCTTTTTTGAAAAAGCATTTGAAAGCATCTGTATGACAGAAAGGTTTAAGCAGCTACATGGTTAACCCTTTATTCCATAACTACCCCTTTCTACGCCTTTGCAAACAGAGTAGACCCAGATCAGACGGCTCCTATAGGAGCCGTCTGATCTGGGTCTGCTCTGTTTGCTTTTATGATATTATAAAGATCTGATTGTACAGCTTCTGGCATGGCCAAAAATTACTGTATCCAAGTGCTATTATAACAATTTAATCTAATCGATAGTCATGATGTCATTATTTCTTACATGAATATTCTTTGAGTAAAGGGTTAAAAAACAACAACATTTATCCCTCCAGTGGCCATTTTAGAGAGGTTCTACTTTATGACAAAATGAAAGACACTCTGCTTAGAGGAACACTTGGTAAAACTGAAAAATGTTAGCATCTGAACCCTTTTCCTGTTATCAGCTATCTTACTCGCATTTGCAAACAGCTCAGACCCAGATAAGACGCCAAATTACTTGACGTCTCATCAAGATCCAAACAGTTTGACACTAGGTCAATTGTTTCTCAAATATTGTTGTAAATTAACCAATTTTACAATATTTGCCTAAACTTTACCGATGTAGCCACATGCATGTAGAGCAAATAGTAGACACATACTTTAAATAATGCTGAACTTGAAACAATATTTGAATTTGTAGTTTTTGTGTCTGAGTCTCAAATTTAACCCTTTCCTCCATAAATATGCCTTTCTGCGCCTCTGTAATAGTCACTTTTTGAAACCATTGTGATAAATAGAGCATTTGCTCCTAAGGAGCAATTGCTCTATTTATCACAATGGCTTTAGAACTACAAAATTCTAAAAACAATCTTGTCTCTAGTTAATGCTCCTTTTCGGTAGATTTATTCAAAGAGGTTGGGTCTAAAAATAGCCTATGGAGGAATGGGTTAAACTAAAATGTTTGTGAATATGGTACTTCTCCCTGATCATACAATCAATGTACTTCTCTTTGGTAATTACATGGCAAATTAGAGTCTGCACTGTTAACCCATTCCCTCATATTGATGACTCTCTAAAAATCACTTTGTGAAACCATTGTGATAAATAGAGCATTTGCTCCTATAGGAGCAAATGCTCTATTTATCACAATGGTTTCAAACTACAAAATTCTAAAATTTTTACTTTTCTCTAGTTAATGCTCCTTTTCGGTAGATTTATTCAGAGGTTATTCAAAGAGGTTGTATCTAAAAATAGCCTATGAGGTAATGGGTTAATATTTGTTATAAAAAAAAACTAATGCAACCTTGATTATTGTTACTAAACTGCATTCAAATACAAATATATTGGCATACAATGTATTAATTAACAACAAACTCAATACAGTCACAGTTTGTCACCTTTGCAAACAGAGTTCTTCAGCTTTTGAGTGCAGCTATGAGTACACTAACCTTCAGATCATGCAAACAATGTAGAAACAGATGAGACTTTCACCCACAGTTTGTTTTATTTAATCCATTCCCTAATAGGCTATTTCTAGACCTAACCTCTTTGAATAAATCTATTGAAAAGGAGCATTTACTAGAGAAAAGGAAACGTTTAGAAAGTAGTTTTGAAACCATTTTTAGAAGGTGGTTTTGAAACCATTGTGATAGATAAAGATTTGCTCTCATGGAGCGAATGCTTTATTTATCATAATGGTTCCAAATAGTGACTTTTACAGAGGCATCAAAAGGCGTCAACATGAGGGAATGGGTTAACTCACTGAAATTTTGCAGCTAATAAGGTTCTACACTGTTTGCAACACTTAACCCTTTACTCCATAAATATGTCTTTTAATACCTTTGTAAACAGAGTAGACTCAGATCAGATGGCTAATGTAGGAGCCTTCTGATCACTGTCTGCTCTGTTTTGCTCATGGAATCATATATACAGTAAAACCTCTCTATAACGGCCATTAAATCACATCAAGTATTTTGTGTTAAAGGCAGGTTGCTGCTTAAAGCAAGATGAAAGTAAAACAGATTGCTCCTATAGGAGCGTTCTGTTTTACTTTCACCTTGCTTTAAGCAGCCACCTGTCCTAAATACCACTAATTAACACAATTTAGTGGCTGTTATAGAGAGGTTTTACTGTAGCTGAGTCTACATTTTTACCAGGGCCAAATCTTTTTTTCTTGTTTATATGCCATTATGAATAGTAAGCTAATTAACCCTTTACTCCATAGATATGCCGTTATATGCCTTTTCAAACAGAGTAGACCCCAGATCAGACGGCTCCTGTAGGAGCCATCTGATCAGGGTCTGCTCTGTTTGCTTGTGATATTATATAGATATGATTCTACAGTTTCTGCCATGGTAAAAACAATCCCACGTTTATAATGTCATTAATTAACTTCAGTTAATTGATATTCATATATGTATTTATTATTTCTTAATACATATTCATGGAGCAAAGGGCTATTATTCATACATGTACATGTATTCTTTACATAAATATTCAAGGAGTAAAAGATTATTTTTAAATTAGTGTGTTGTATTTTCATACATATGAACCAGTGTACATGTATATATTTATTTGATATTGTGTACAGGTTTACACTGTGATGGCTCAGATATTTTTCTCATGCATGCAGAGCTCCAGATGAGATGAGTACATTAAAACATTTAAAAAATAACTCCTTTATTTCTCCACCAAACCCAATACCGTGACCACTCTTCGAGATGATTCTAAAGAGACTGAGTGGTCATAGTATAGGGATTGGTGGAGAAATGAGGATTTAGTATTTGGGTACACACCTTTATCTGTAGGTCTGTGTATGGCTTATTTATAGGTTGTTCAAGGGTGGACAAGCTCAGAGCAAAGGGGCGTGGAAATGAATACAGTCTTATAGAGGACTTAGTCCCTCCTCATATGACTCCAGTGGTCATTGATGGGAAGTACTTAGCTCAGATCGAGCTTGCTATAGCACCAAGTTTAGGTAAGTAGTTTGTTTATATGAATAGATTAACCCATGAATATTCATGTAAGAAATAATGACATCATGAATATTAATTAGATCAATTTTTATAATAGCTCATGGACACAAAAGTGTTTGGCCATGGCAGAAACTGTAAAATCAGATCTATATTATTCCATAAACAACCAGACCAGGCCCTGATTGGACGACTCTTACAAGGAGCCATCTTATTTGGGTCTACTCTGTTTGCAAAAGTGTAGAAAAGCATATTTATGGAGTAACAGATTAAATAGTTACTGCTGATGCAGTCTAGGGACAGTATGAATACCTAATGAATATTCGTTGAAGAAATAATGACTTTGAATATTCATTAACTAAATTTTATAACAAGTCAATTTTTTTACCATGACAGAAGCCATAGAATCAAATCTATATTACTGGTAGTTCATAAACAAAAGAGCACCTCGTTATTAGACAGATCCTACAGGAACACTCTCATTGGGTCTGCTCTGTTTGCAAATGTGTGGCAATGTATAGATATGTAGAAAAGGCATGTCTCTATTTCTTAAAACAACAACAACAAACATGGTCAAAGTGTAAATCGATTTACATCCAAATCTGGGGCCATACATTTGCATGCTGTATGGGTATAGTAATCTTATTGCATCAGTGTAGACCAAGATCAGATAATATGTTTATGATGACATTTCCATAGTTTGCATGGAAAGATGGAGAACAAATTACTACAGATTCTGAAAGGTGATAATAGGACAGACCCTGACATGGTGGGTGATCTGGATCTACACTGTTTGCAATGCAATACCCTAAAACTTCTCTAAACCGGACATTAATATTAGTATAAATATCATCTTGGGGACAGGGGCAGCTTAATGCAGGGTGAAAGTCATGAAGACAGCTCCTCTAGGAGCTTTCTGCATGACTTTCAACCTGCATTAAGGAGCCACCTGTCCAAATGTATCTAAATTTTTCTCTACTGGAATTTCAGTTTGAAGAAATTTTACTGTAAGCCCTATTTTCCCACAGAGTGTCTTATATGATTTTAAGAATTGATATATAGCATTCAAGGAGATGCATGCACTTTTTGCTCACCTGAGTATGCTCAGGCGAGCTTTTGTGATCGCCCACTGTCTGGCATCCGGCCGCCGTTTGTCCATCTGTCTGTCAACAATTTCTTTAAACGGCATCTCCTCAAAAACCATAAGGCAGAATGTAACCAAACTTCAAATAAATCATCTTTCTATAATGCTACAAATGTATATCAAAATTGTAAAAAGAATCTGTATCTATAGAGAACTCTGGTTGCGATGGCAACAAAAACAATACATCTTTAAACAACTTCATCTCCAAAACCAGTGGTCAGAATTAAATGATATTTAGTAGGAATAGTCTTTTGTGTAACCCCTACTAAAATTGTTAAATCATCTTTATATCTTCTAAAATATGGCCACCAGAGCTGGGGCTAATTTCCTTATATGACTATAGCAATTTTTTTAAAAAATCTTCTCCAAAACTGATGGTATTTGGTAGGAATAGTCCTCTGATTACCATATTGAGAATTAATTATGATGACCATGCATTTTGAACCAATTGAAATAATCTTCAGTTCAAAAAAAACTTCTATGGCCCTCTTATCTTCATTTTCCAGAGATGGTTGTGACTTGTTCATCTCTATCTAGTGCTACTATTCACAGATGAACGATACATCAATCGGTGTCTGTTTCAGGTAAAGGGTTAATATCCTTTGCATCATTAGTTTTAGAATTAACCCTAACAAACAGGGCAGTTCTATTTTGAGAATTGAATATGATGATGATCAACTCTGAGTGCTAAAACCTCTTTAAAGTTTATTACATAAGATCCTTCTTTATCCTGTAACTTTTTTTCACAGGCAAGTATCCAGAGAAGGTTTGGCTTGAAATAGTGAGCTATAATCGCACACAAGAGATAGATATACCGCTTCAAAGGAAATGCATACGCTTCACAATCTCCAATACCACAGCTGATCAATACTGGGTAAGTGAAATGTTTTTTTATAACCCTTTACTCCATGGATATTCATGCAGGAAACAATTATATCATACTATTAATTAGATTAATTTCTATGATAGCACATTGACAAAGGAAGTGACAGAAACTGTAGAAACATATAAAATCATATCTATATTATATCACAAGCAAACAGAGCAGACCCTGATCAGATTGCTCCTACAGTAGCTGTCTGATCTGGGTCTGCTCTGTTTGCAAATGCGTAGAAAGGAGTAATTATGGAGTAAAGGGTTAAAATATCAATGACTAGAAAAACAGTAAGATTATCTTTATTAACATAAGTAATTGTTGTTTGTGAAATTACTGTCTGCTTCAGTTTCTAATGATTAAGTTTCTTCCCCTTTCTTTAACCCTTTACTCCATGAATATTCATGTAAGAAATAATGACATCATGAATATTAATTAGATTAATTGTTGTAATAGCATATGGACACAGGAACTTTTGATCATGGCAGAAACCGTAGAATCATATCTATATTATATCATAACTCATAAGCAAACAGAGCAGACCCTGATCAGACGGCTCCTACAGGAGCAGTCTGATCTGGGTCTACTCTTTTTGCAAAGGCATAGAAAGGCATATTTATGGAGTAAAGGGTTAAAAAAAACACCACAATTTTACAAGTTCACAGTATCAAACAGTTTGAATCCTGAGAAGTTATTCAGCATTTTATCTGGATCCAAATTGTTTGCAAAGATGATCAAGATTCACTCTTGGCAAGTAAATAATTATATGATAAATCATAAAAGATACATGTGGCAGAACAAGTTTTTGTATCTTAATTCTTGAAGTGTGGGAACCAAGTACATGTATATGCGATATTTGCAAACAATATATGAAGAAAAGGGTTAACCCATTTCCTCATAGGCTATTTTCAGATCCTACCACTTTGAATAAATCTACCGAAAAGGAGCATTGTAACTAGAAAAAAGGAAAATTTCAGAATTTTGTAGTTTGAAACCATTATGATAAATAGAGCATTTGCTCATATAGGAGCAAATGCTCTATTTATCACAATGGTTTCAACAGGTGACTTTTGCAGAGGCGTCAAAAAGTGTCAATATGAGGGAAAGGGTTAAAGTTGAAATGATGTATTTTGCAGGATCCCCTTCAACTGACATTTTCCTGTTTGATGCTCATTGATGACAAACACAACCAACTAATGATGTCCAGCCAGATATGGAGTCTTCCTGGTAGTCAGAACAGTCGCCTTTGTCGTCAGACACGTGCTCTTGGTGATGCCAGGACCTGCGGTGTGCGGTGCTCAGATGAGACCGTGTACCCCCTGTCTCTTGGTACATTTGTCCTTCTGTTTTAAGTCTTGATTCTCAGCTTTCAATTCAAGAACAGTCTCATTCATGCTGTTTTTTTTAGATTTGAGTAAACATTGATCAGATAGCTCCTGGTACAAAGTGTATCTAGAGATAGAGCTGTCAGCAAACAGTGTAGACCAAGACTGGCTGCTTAACCTCAGACATGTGTCTATAGTGTTAATAATAGTTAATACTAGATATAGTGAAAGTTAATAGTAGATCATTTAACCCTTTCCCTCATATAAACACTTTTTCACACATTTGCAAACATAGTAGACCAAGATCAGATGGCTCCTATAGGAGCCATCTGATCTAGGTCTGATCGTGCAGTTTTTGTAAAAGCCGGAAGTTTTATATTATAAAAATTAAGTTAATGAATATTAATGATGTTATTAATTTATGCATTAATGTTCATTAGGGAACAATATAATATGGAATAATATGGATTTCATTAATTATGGCCATCGATATCAACTTGTATTCACATGCCATTATAAAAAATCAGCTAATAAATATTCATGATGTCATTATTTCTTACATGAATATACAGCGGGGAAAGGATTAAGTTTGATGTGTGCCAAATTGTGTTGGTCCTGATACAATTGTATATGTCATGTTTTTCATGACTGATATACCGGTAGACCTATTCTCCTTAACCCTTTCCTCCATAGGCTATTTTAGATCCAACCTCTTTGGATGCATTTACCGAAAAGGAGCATTAACTAGAGAAAAGGAATTTTTTAGAATTTTGTAATTTGAAACCATTGTGATAAATAGAGCATTTTCTCCTATAGGAGCAAATGCTCTATTTATCACAATGGTTTCAACAGGTGACTTATACAGAGGCGTAGAAATGCGTATTTATGGAGGAAAGGGTTAAAGTTTCGGATACAATTTTTTTATAAGGCTTATATTATATTCTTATTGCAGCTGGTGAAAATGAGTATGAACTATGCACATGTGCTGACAAAACGCAATTTAAATCAACTATAAGTGTGGTGAATGAAAAAGTGGTTGTTAAACTTAAAGGATTACCTCCCTTGATTGGCACCATAACAGCCCAAATCGGAAGTATAACTGGAGAAACTGTATACACAGAAAAAATAGTAAGTATATAAGTATACAACTTTTATTCTGTGATTTTAATCCTTATTTATACTTTCTCCTGTTTATACTTTTGCAAACAGAGTAGATCCAGATCAGAAGCCCCGGTAAGACCTGTCAAATCTGGTTCTGCAGTGTTTGCTAATATTAACGACTCTGTAAAAGTCACTTTGTGAAACGGTTGTGCAAATGCTCTATTTATCATAATAGTTTCAAACTACAAAATTCTAGAATTTTCCTTTTCTCTAGGTAATGCTCCTTTTCGGTAGATTTATTCAAAGAGGTTGTATCTGAAAATAGCCTATGAGGTAATGGGTTAAAGTCATTTTTTGAAGCCATTATGACAAACAGATCATTTGCTCCATAGCAGCAAATCCTGTATTTGTCAAAATGGTTTCTTAACCACATAGTTCTAAACTTTTATACCCCTCTTTTGGAAAAATTGGGGTATATTTCTTTGCACATGTAGGTCGGTCTGTCAGTCGGTCTGTCTGTCTGTCAGTAGATCAAAGTTTTCAGATCATAACTGATAAACAGCTTGACGTAGGATCTTCAGACTTGCTGTGGTGGTCAGTCATGACCCCTAGATGACCCCTTTTATTCAGGTAAAGGGTTAAGTAAAGGAATACTTCAACTCTGTCTGTGATAGACAATTTTTAAAACAAATACACTAGCACAAAACATGGCATCTCACAAAGCACACAATTACTATGGTCATATTAAGGTACTAGTATCAGGAGAATGTTTAAGTGTGCCTTCTGTATACATGTATGTGAATATGTCTATACATACTATATAATATTTATTCTTCAGTGATATGTTTTTGTTTTCAGAAAACTGCAGGAATCAGAGATGGTAAAACTGAGTTTACAGTCACAAAAAAGCTTGCTCCTGGCAACTACAGTCTTTATGTAAGCTTGCATTCATTTTTTCCTCACACTCGTCCAATAAACCCCAGTAGACTGAAGATACTAATATTGTTATGCTTATTTACATGCTTATACTAGTGCCGACCCAAAACAGACTCAGCCACCCAACATGAGGACCGATTCGGGTCTGCACTGCACCCCAGGACACACATACATTGGCATTTGCAAACAGTGTAGACCCAGATCAGAGGGCTCCTTCAGGAGCCCTCTGATCTGGGTCTGCACTGTTTGTCATTTAAATGTCTCTAGTTAGTTTAATCGATTCATATTGAGTGGACTCTGTCAGGGTTCCCATGGACAGGGAAAAGTCAGGGAAAAAAAGATTTTTTTTCAAGGTCAGGGAAAAGTCAGGGATTTTTTTGATTGGTCAGGGAAATTTGAAATTTGGCAAAAGTCAGGGAAAAGTCCGGGAAATTTGGAACCAAAGGATGAGGGCTGAGGAAATATGTCAAAAAGGAGAAAGAATGAAAATAAAAGGCTAAGGCAGTTTCTTCAATTTTGACTAAACCAAACATCTTTATACATCTTTGATTAGCTTTGTATATTTCACATCCAAATTTTATAGTACATCTGTCATGAAGTCTGTTAAAACAAAATCATTGGAGAATTCTGACACCTCTACAAGGCTCCAGCATCCATTTTGACAGCAGTGCTAGAATAGGGCAGCAATGCTAGATATTGGACATTCTACTGTAGTGTCTTCACTTGTTGGTGCAGCAATATTTGGTCTGCTATTATGAAAACAATGAAAATGCACACCCTTTTCTGGGATCTACAGGGACCCATTAAAAGGACCTATTTTTGAAAAAAAAGTGATGCAAAATTTTGATTAAATTGCAAAACAAGAGGGCCTGAAAGGCCCTGATATCGCCCACCAGAAAATCAGAGGAGAAGATTTTCAAAGATTTCACTATGTGTTTCAGTAGAAAACTAACCGGCCCTGGGGTGGGCCAATTTTGACCCCATTTTAATAGCATGCTATATCAGTGTCTTACACGCTGTAACTATGTACTATTTTAAAATTCAGCTTACACAGAAAAATTGAAAGATTAACCATTTCCACCAAAGATACACATTTTATCACGTTTGCAAACAGAATAGACCCATATAAGGCAGCTCCTGTAGGAGCTGTCTGATCAGGGTCTACTCTGTTTGCTTAGAAAAATATCATAAATCTGAGTTTTTACTGTAGCCTACTGCCAAAATATTTCTTAACTTTGCTTAAAAATAAAATTTTACTTAATTATATATTCATAGTAGATGGAGTCTCTAATGAAAATTCGTGGAGGAAAGGGTTAAGAGAGGTAGAAAAGATTCAAGAGACTTTATACTTTGGGTGCGTATTAGGACCTGTTTGGAATCCTGCATGTTACATTCAATATTGAGCAATTAAAAATGAAAAAGTCAAAAACATTTTTTTTTTAAAATGATCAAAACACTACTGTTGTATATAGTTATCATAAAGAGAGAGGTGGTAAGGATTGGCTGATGGGGAGGACGGAGGCCAACATTTATTGATTATGCTAATAGATGACTAATTAAACTACTGTTAACATGGGTCAGGGAAAATTGAAATGCGGTCAGGGAAAAGTCAGGGAATTTTATTTTTTCTGTTTTGTGGGAACCCTGTAGACTGTAGTTAAACACTCAAAAGAGGTCAAATCATAGGTCTAAACCCTTTCCCTGTTGAAAATTCATGTAAAAAATTATTACATCATGAAACTTCATCAGCTGAATTTGTACATGTACATGCTGTTATTTATACTTGTTATAGACAATAGTTTCTGCCAATAGTTCAAAATCAGATGAGACACTGAGAAACATAGTGCCACATCATGATAAAAAATTATTGACATATTTAGCCAGAACTTTGTAATCGACTATGAAACCAGTTTTGATTTAGATTAGGTGTCTAGTATCTCAGGTCCTCATTAGATGAGGTGTCTAGTATCTCAGCTTTATGTTATATGAGGTTCCTAGTATCTCAGCTTCTCATCAGATGAGGTGTCTAATATCTCAGATTCCAGTTAGATGAGGTGTCTAGTACATGTATATCAGCTCCATGGCAGATGAGGTGTCTAGTATATCATCTTTCTCATTAGACGTGGGTGTCTAGTATATCAGCTCCATGGCAGATGTTGTGTCTAGTATCTCTATCTCTCTTTCCCCCCATTAGATGAGGTGTCTAGTATCTCAGTTTTTTCAGTTAAATGGAGGGGTAGGTGGGTGGGTTTGGGGGGTGTTTCTAGTATCTCAGCTTTCTCATTAGATGAGGTATCTAGTATCCCAGCTCACTCATAGAATGAGGTGTCTAGTATCTCAAACTTCATGTTAGATGAGTGTCTAGTATCTCATCTTCTCATTAGATGAGATGTATATTATCTCAGCTCCATGTTAGATGAGGTGCCTCATATCTCAGCTTCTCGACAGGATTCAAACAGTTTGACTCTTTTTGTAACTTTCAAAACAGCAGCAGACCAAAATTTTTGCAGAGAAATAATTGCATCATGAATATTCATTGGCTGAATTTTTATAGTTGCAGATGATACTTGAATTTTTGGTATTTGTAGAAACTGTTGGTTCAGATCTAATTTCATAAGCAAATAGAGCAGACCCTGATCAGATACATGTTTGCAAAGGGGTGAGAAATTATTTTTATAAAGGAAAGAGTTAATTACTGGATGAAATATTCCTGCGAGAAATAATGACATCATGAATACTAACGAGCTTAATTTTCATAATGGCATAATTATGAACATATGATTTTTACCATGATAGATTCTGTAGAATCAGATCCCATCTTATATCATAAACAAATAGAGCAGACCTTGATCCTACTGGAACTTTTGATCTGGTTCTACTCAGTTTGCAGAGAGGCCTGTATCAGATAAAGGATTAACCCTTTCCCTCATAGGCTATTTTTAGATCAAACCACTTTGAATAGATCTACCAAAAAGGAGTATTAACTAGAGAAAATGAAATTTGAGAATTTTTGTAGTTTGAAACAATTGTGATAAATAGAGCATTTGCTCCTATTTATCACAATGGTTTCAATAGGTGATTTTTACAGAGGCCTAGTAAGGTGTATATATGGAGGAAAGGGTTAAACTTGCATTAATTATTTTATTGTATTTTTCATGTTCTGGTTTTAGTTTGATGGAGACTGCAAGTTTTCACGAGACACAAACTATAGAGAGATGGATAGGAACATGAATGGAATAAAGATGGTCTGCAGGTATTCTGATGACATTCATGCAGAAACATCCTTCAACGTCTTAGGTAGATATAAGCATACTGTACCTAATACCAAGTTCATACTCTGTACGTGATGGATATTCATCTAAGAAATCACATCATGAATACAGTAAACCGCGCTAATGTGACCCGCTAAAAGAGGTTTGATTATGGGTGCTAGATGCAGGTGGTAGCTTAATGCAGGGCAATAGTAATGCAGAAAGCTCCTAGAGGAGCTTTCTGCATTACTTTTGTCCTGCATTAAGCAACCACCTGCTTATAAAGACACCCATGTTTATTTATTTAGTGGTCGCATTAGAGGGGTTCTACTGTATATGTGAGATGAAGTTTTATAATGATTACCTATCTACTCAGTAGCTTTGAGTGCTAAATAGATGATGCAATGTGTGTGCATCTTTTTATCATTATCATTAAATGAGCTGATTTACCCTTTCCCATATGAATACTTATGCATAAGTTGATCAATTCATGAATATTCATTAACTCGGTTTCTATCAGATAAATTTTTAAACGGGCGTATAGTTGGCCTAGACTAAGTCTACAGGATCAGATCTATATAATTTCATAAGCAAACAGGGTTGTCAAAGACCCGGATCAGACAGCTCCTACAGGTGTCAGACAGCTGTCTGATCTGTGTTTACATGAAATGTCATTTATACCTTTCCCTCATATAAACGTGTTTTCACGCATCTGCAAACAGAGAAGACCCAGATCAGACGGCTCCTAGAGGAGCCATCTGATCAGGGTCTGCTCTGTTTGCTAATAGAATTTGATAGATCTGTTTCTTTGCTTTCTAAAATGTCTTCAATGTTCCACCTTACATATCTATTTATAACTATTTTGTTAATGAATATTCATTAGGTATTGAAATTTGGAATAAACATAGAACAGGGAAAGGGTTATATGAAGTAAAGGGTTAATATGGTAAAACAAGAGTCTTGGCAAGCATCATGTTATTCTAAGTCATAGAGTTTTTTCTCAAAGATCCTCCTCCTGGCCTGATACTCTGTAGTTGAATGTAATTTGTAGATACCTTAAGTACCCGTAACCCTTTCCTCCATGAATACTTATGCAAGAAATAATGATGTCATGGATATTTATTAGATTAATTTGTTATAATAGCACAATGGACACAGCAATATTTGGGTATGGCAGAAACTGTAGAATCATATCTATATTATATCAGTAGCAAACAGAGCAGACCCTGATCAGACGCTCCTATAGGAGCCATCTGATCTGGGTCTACTCTGTTTGCAAAAGCATAGAAACGTGTATTTATGGAGTAAAAGGTTAAAGTTCAGGTACCCAATTTCTCCCTTTTCACCGATTTGAAAAGCTGAGTGAAACAATTTGGCACCAACCTGGATAACATCTTTTCTCGATTACTTTTATAGAGTGACACAATGACTTATTGAATTTCCACTGATGTCAGAGGTAGCAGACAAGGAACTGCAACTCTGATGCGATGGTGACTGTGACCCTATGGAAACTAGTTTGTCATGAAATAGCTCATTTGTATTTGCAGGACAAGAGGATTCTAGGGTCCCATTTATGCATGTTTTCGGTGTAATTGCGGGAGTGGTTCTGGTTGTATTTGCGACATCTCTAGTGTTTATTGTCCGATATCTAAGAAATAGGAAAGCATACACCTCAGACCAGCCAAACAATGAAAGCTGTGAGATGCCTGTAATGAGTAGTTCATGTAAGTTTGTCTGTATCAGTTATGTACTTAAGATAAGTTATTAAGCCATTACCTCATATGGGCTATTTTTAGACCCAACCTCTTTGAATAAATCTACTGAAAAGGAGCATTTAGTAAAAAAGGCAAGTTTTAGAATTGTGTAGAATTGTGTAGCTCTGAAACCATTGTGATAAATAGAGCATTTTCTCCCATGGAGCAAATGCTCCACCTATCACAATGTTTTCAAGAAGTGAGTTTTACAGAGGCATCAAAAGGCATCAATATGAGGGGATGGGTTATGACTCTTTCGGCACTAAACTTCTTATTTTAAACATTTCAGTTGATTGATGAATTTAGATAAATAAAAGCAAATTTCAAAGGAATACATCACAGACATAGAACTAGAGGTTGAGAACAACAGAGAAGTCCCAGTTCAGATGGCACTTTGAAAAGGCAGTGTCTGATCTGGCACTGTGCTGTTTGTCATGGTGCATTGTGGCAACATTGTCAACGAAAGAATTAATACCTGTCTGAAAGTACTGTCTTTATCATTTTACAGAACAAATATTCACACTTGAAAATTATGAATATTAACCCTTTAACCCATTATCTCATTGGCTAATCTTAGATCCAACCAGAGAAAAGGAAAATTTAAGAATTTTGTAGTTTTGAAACCGTTGTGATAAATAGAGCATTTCCTCCTAATGAGTAAATTAATGCTCTATTTCTCACAATGGTTTCATAAAGTGACTTTTACAGAGGCGTCAAAAAGCGTCAATATGAGGGAATGGGTTAACCCTTTCCTTCATATAAATGTGTTTTCATGCATTTGCAAACAGAGTAGACCCAGATCAGACAGCTCCTAGAGGAGTCGTCTGATCAGGGTCTGCTCTGTTTGCTAATGGAATTCGATAGATCTGTTTCTTTAGTTTCAAAAATGGCTACAATGTCCCTCCTGCTATATTTCATTATAACTATTTTGTCTATGAATATTCAGTCGGTATTGAAAATTGGACTAAATATAGAAGAAATTCTTGTTTTATAAATATAGAATAAGGAAATTGACAAATTTATTGCTGCTAGGTGAAAATATACCGGTAGTATACAGGTGGCAGCTTAATGCAGGGTGAAATTCCTAGAGGAACTTTCAACATGGCTTTCACCCTGCATCAGGCTGCCACCTAGATATTACTGATAAATCTAACATTCAGTTTAGAAGTGTTCTACTGTATTTCAGGGGTTGATACGGATGACACAGTGGAGGAAACAGAAATTACATTTGTTGAAGCAAATGCCAGTTTTCCTCTGGTGTCTAAATCTGACCCGGAGACTGAAAATGTTCAGCTTACAAGTATTGAAGATAAGCATCCTAGTGATGAGGTTACAATGATGATGTACCATCCTGACACAGAGAGCCATGTGAAGAACGTAGAACAATTGGTCAAAGAAGCGAGCAGAAAAGGTGTAGAAATGGTGTGTGGTAACAAAGAAAATTGGCGGAATTTTGCAGAGGGAGCAGTTGATTGCCATAAAAATATTGTGATTTTCCTGTCGAAAGGACTTGTTCAGTTATGCGAGTATTACAAAGCCAAAGAATATCCTGCAATGGAAAATGAAGAATTCAAGAAAATTATAGGAGAGCGAGGTTACGAATATGCTCCATGCATTGTTATGGAAAAAACACAAATCAGACTTCATGAGTGTCCTGGCAGACAGGACTTTCAAGTACACCTTGTAACTTTTTGTAATAGTGTTGAAAATGATGAAGAACTCAAGACCAGGTTTCTGCATGTGTATGACTTCTTGAAAAGAACTAAAATAGTCCAGTGTTACTTTATCAAGCCAAATGACACTGACTTTGAAGATAAGCTAAATGCCTTAACCAAAAACATTTCTTCATTAACCTATTGTGAATAGACTGGTTCTCTTGAATCAGTACTAAATCAGTCTATAAGTATTCCACATGTTCTTAAGAAGAAATCGTCCCTTCAATGCTTGTGTAGCAGTTATCCTTTCACCAGGCAGCAGTTTTCATTATGCATTAATATGTTGTCTTCTTCTCAACTGTTGATTTGTGTCAACATTCTCATCATCTGTCTCATTTTCTGGAAAATGTTGTATGGGAACAGTCACTGTATTGGACACTTACAGACAGTAGAGACCATAAACAGTCACTATTGGACTCTTACAGACAATAAAGACCACAAACTGTCTCTGTATTGGACACTTATAGACAGTTGAGACCATAAACAGTCTCTGTATTGGACACTTACAGACTGTAGAGACCACAAACAGTCACTGTATTTGACACTTACAGACTGTAGAGACCACAAACAGTCACTGTATTGGACACATACATACAGTGTAGACCATAAATAGTCTCTGTATTGGACACGTACAGACAGTGGAGACCATAAACAGTCTCTGTATTGGACACGTACAGACAGTGGAGACCATAAACAGTCTCTGTATTGGACACATACAGACAGTGGAGACCATAAACAGTCTCTGTATTGGACACGTACAGACAGTGGAGACCATAACCAGTCACTGTATTGGACACGTACAGACAGTGGAGACCATAAACGGTCAATGTATTGGACACGTACAGACAGTGGAGACCATAAACAGTCTCTGTATTGGACACATACAGACAGTGGAGACCATAAACGGTCAATGTATTGGACACTTACAGACAGTGGAGACCATAAACAGTCTCTGTTTTGGACACTTACAGACAGTGGAGACCATAAACGGTCAATGTATTGGACACGTACAGACAGTGGAGACCATAAACAGTCTCTGTATTGGACACTTACAGACAGTAGAGACCATAAACAGTTACTGTATTGGACACTTACAGACAGTGGAGACCATAAACGGTCAATGTATTGGACACGTACAGACAGTAGAGACCATAAACAGTCTCTGTATTGGACACGTACAGACAGAGGAGACCATAAACAGTTACTGTATTGGACACGTACAGACAGTGGAGACCACAAACAGTCACTGTATTGGACACTTACAGACTGTAGAGGCCTCAAACAGGCACTGTATTGGACACTTACAGACTGTAGAGACCATATAGCATCACTTCATCAGACATTTATTGACAAGAAGAGTCTTAAACAGTCACTTTATTGCCAGGAAAAAATCTCATCAGTCTGCACTGATTTTTTCATCATCAACAATCACCATCATCATTGTCATCATCAATATCAGCAACATTGTTATCATCATCATTAATACAATCATTGTTTTTTGGTTTATAATAAAATAGCCATCATTTTTACTGTTATGTGCATTGTGCTAGTTACTAGCTGTAGCATTTCTTTAGTCTATCTACCTCAGCTGTTGCACCTTTCAAAGTTAATGTGATTGATTTTGGAAGCTTCACTTGTATATTGTACTTCCATATGTGTTAGTAACCAGTCATATTATTAATTTATATTAATTGACTTCAGACAATATCAATTAAACATGCCCCATTCCCCCTTCCTGTAACCAGTTGAATGCAGGAAGTGGGTATAATATTAGTTATACAGTTCTTTCCCAGGGTACATGACGATTTATTCCCGGCTAAGGAAAATCATGTTGCCCGAGCCGTTAGGCGAGGGTTACATGATTTTACCAGCCGGGAATAAATCGTCATGTACCCTGGGAAAGAACTGTATAACGAATTTATTATACTGCAAAGTTTTACGGTTCGGATAATTCATATAAATCCATTTTGTCATATTTAATCACTAAACATGATAATTCTCCTAATAGCGCCCCAATACATTATTTCTACCCGAAGGTATCCGAAGTGGTGTGCGTATTGTCTTTCATCGGCGTTCGTGTTATAATAGATGGATGGACGATATAATAACTCCTCTAAAACTGTTTTATTGGTCATTTCAAACCAAAAGTGTTTTTAATTCATTTCTGCATTTTTTTCTATACGTATGAATAGTCATCTATTATGAATTTTGCTACTGTTTAGCCGAGTCGAGAAGTCGGTCATTTGGTTTCTGATCATCATATGTGGGGCCCGCCATAGGGAATTTCCATGTACCCCGTCAGCTCACAGGGTACATGGACTCATGTACACGGCTAGTTAACCAATCAGAAGTGAGGATTTTACTTTGCAGTATAATAATAGCATTTGTAAATTGCATAGACCAAGATCAGAGCACTCCTAAAGAACTACACTCTTGTTCACATATTCATGCTTGTATTGCTTGTGAGAAATGATGACATCGTGAATATGGAGTTAATCAATTCTTATAATGTCATATGAATAAAGGACATTTTGGCTCAGGCAGAAACTGTAGAATCAGATATATATTATACCATAAGCAAACCGAGCAGACTCTGATTAGGTGGCATCTAGGTCTACTCTATTTACAAATGTGTGGAAAAGTTTTCTGGGTTACGGAACCTACAGTAAAACGTCTCTATAACGACCACTAGATTACATCATGTATTTTGTGTTAAAGGCAGGTGGCTGCTTAAAGCAAGGTGAAAGTAAAACAGAATGTTCCTATAGGAGTGTTCTATTTTACTTCCACCTTGCTTTAGGCAGTCACCTGCCCTAATACCGACTAATTAATACAATTTAGTGGCCGTTATAGAGAGGTTGTACTGTATCCAGAACTACACAAGCTGCTTCATAGTAGAAGCAGCATCAGTTCAGGGTCTACAGTATTTGACACATTCCTGACAAAGTCTCTGCCACAATTCTCAAAGATAATTTTGTTTCATTTTTCCCATAACCTTTTACCTTATACTGACACCTTTTTACACCTCTGTAAAAGTCACTTTTTAAATTAATTTGATAAATAGAGCATTTTCTCAATATGACCAAATGTTCTATTTATCACAATGGTTTCACAACAACATACATGTAGTTCTAAAATATTTCCTTTTTTCTAGTAAATGCTCCTTTTCAGTCAGATTAATTTCAAGAGATGGGATCTAAAAATAGCTTATGAGGGAATGGGATAAACATACAGTCCAGATCCTGTTGGACTCTGCATCTTATCTGGATCAAAACTGTAGGCAAAAGTCATCCTAATTTTGCTGTTGGCATACAGAGAGTTATGTAAGATACTGATTTATTGGCATGACAGCTGGTCTGAATCAACACTGTAAGCTAAACCTCTAAGACATCTCCTCTAGTGGCTCAATAACCCATGTCCCTGCTCTATATAAACTCTTAACTTCAATACCTTCTGAATATTCATGGTCAAGATATGTGTCAATGGAAGGTGGAACATTGTAGCCATTTTAGAAAGTAAAGAAACAGATGTATCAAATTCCATTAGCAAACAGAGCAGACCGTGATCAGACAGCTCCTCTAGGAGCCATTTGATATGGGGTCTAATATGTTTACAAATGTGTGAAAATGTATTTACATGTATATGAAGGAATGGGTTAAGCTTTATATTTATATCGAAAAAGTGACATAGACAAACATAGAGCCCTCTGTTTAGTAAGCACGAATAATTTCTAAAAGTTTCATCGGCCAAAAAACTCTTGCAGAATGAAGATTATCTTGGTTTATACCAGATCTACGTTAAGTAAACAGAGAAGACCCTAATTTGACAGCTCCTATAGGAGCTGTCTGATCTGGGTCTGCTCTGTTTGCAAATGTGTATTTTGCTCTATCAAGTAATGTGTTAAGATCTAGAATAATGGACCACCATAGAAGGACTTGCTGTAATCCACGTCCATTTGATTTTCTATAAATATTTATGCAGGACAGCCCATCTTAATCCTTTATCTCATGAATATTCATGTAAGAAATAATGACACCATGAATATTTATTAGCTGAATACTTATGATGGTACATGTACACATGCTTTTTTACCACGGCAGATACTGTTGAATCATATCTATAATTCAATAAGCAATCAGAGCAGACTGATTACACGGCTCCTACAGGAGCTGCCTGATTGGGTCTACTCTGTTTGCAAAGGCAAGAAAAGGGATCCCATCAGCTAAAGGATTAACCCTTTCCCTTTTCAATATTCATGTAAGAAATAATGACATCATGAATATTTATTAGCTGAATTTTTATAAGGTAAATTTTTCAAGGAAACTTTTTGTTTTTGGCAAAAACTGTAAAATCAGACCTATATCATGTCAGAAGCAAACAGAGCAGACCCTGATCAGACGGCTCCTATAGCGGTCTGATCTGGTTCTACTGTTTGCAAATGTGTGAAAAGGCATTTATATAACGGAAGAGGTTAAGCAACCATAACAATGATGTCCTAATGGCAGGTGGTAACTTCATGCATGACAAAACTAATGCAAAATGCTTCCAAAGGAGCCCTCCTGATTACTTTTGTCCAACATTGAGCAACCACTTACTTATTGAAATTCCTATATTAAATCAATGGGCAGGCCCTGAACCCTTTCCCTAATGAACAACAAACAAACGCTGTATAATCAGGTCTGTATAATTTTAACAAAGAGAGCAGTCATTGATCAGGTGACTCCTATAGGAGCTGTCTGATCTGGGTTTACTCTGTTTGCAAAGGCATGAAAATGCATTTATAGGAGGAAAAGGGTTAAAACAGTTTTAACTACAGTTAAACCCCTCTAATGTGAGCACCTAATGATTAAACATGAGTGTCTTTATAAGCAGGTGGTTGCTTAATGTAGGACAAAAGTAAAGCAGAAAGCTCCTAGAGCTTTCTGCATTACTTTTGTCCTGCATTAAGCTACCACCTGCCTCTACAACTCAGAATTACCCCTTTTTTAGGTGGTTGCATTAGAGGGGTTTTACTGTATATATGTATATCCGTCCAAGCCACAGATGATTTCCTGTCAATATTTTGAAGTGATAATGGATATGATTAATCCTTTCCCTGTTTAATATTCGTGTAAGAAATAATGATATCATGAATATTTATCACCTACATTTTTATAATGGCATATGTACACAGGATGTTTGGTGATGTTTGGTATTAGTAGAATTGTAGAAACGGATCTATTATAATTTCATAAGCAAACAGAGAAGTCCCTGAGCAGATGGCTCCTACAGGAGCTTTCTGATCTGGGTCTACTCTGTTTGCAAAGGTGTGAAAAAGAGTGAACCCTTTATTCCATAGATACTCATTTTAATGCCTTTGCAAGCAGAATAGACCCAGTAGGAGTCGTCTGATCAGGGTCTGCTCTGTTTGCTTATCTAATTCCAAATATTTTCTGCCACCTTAATTCAGGTTGAGAGTCATGCAGAAAGCTCCCAAAGTAGAATTCTGCAGAACTTTCACCCTGCATTAAACAGCCACCTGTCTAAAAAGACCTAAATTGTTCTTTATCAAAATTCCAGTTTATCGGCATTTTACTGTACATACTGACATTATAATACAGAACTACAAAACTATCTGTTTTCTCTGTCACTTGACTGCTATTTTATATTACTAAACAACAGATAATGATTGTTCATGTATAAATAGTTAGACAAATGTTAATAATAGTCAAAGTTTTGAATGAAGTAACAACTACCGTATACAGTCTTATTTTTTGTTGTCTGTAATATCCCATATATGACCACTATGGCAAAGTTTGTAGTACTGTTCTCGGCAAATTGTTGATGTTGGGTGATGTACAGTAAAACCTCTCTATAACAGCCACTTAATTACATCAAGTATTTTGATTAAAGACAGGTGATTGCTTAAAGAAAGATGAAAGTAAAACAGAATGCTCCTACAGGAGCGTTCTGTTTTACTTTCACCTTGCTTTAAGCAGCCATCTGCCCTAAATACCAACTAATTAACACAATTTAGTGGCCGTTATAGAGATGTTTTACTGTATGTTTTCTCTGTCACTGCTATTTTATATTACTAAACAACAGATAATGATTGTACATGTATAAATAGCTAGACAGATGTTTTGAATGAATAATAACTACATGTATAATGTCTGTAATACCCCATACAGTAAAACCTCTCTATAACGGACACTAAATTGTGTTAGTAAGTTGGTATTTAGGGCAGGTGGCTGCTTAAAGTAAGGTGAAAGTAAAACAGAACGCTCCTGTAACCTGCCTTTAACACAAAATACTTGATGTAATTTAGTGGCCATTATAGAGAGATTTTACTGGATATGACCACTAAGGCATAGTTTGTAGTACTGTGCTCGGCAAATTGTTGATGTGGGGTGATGTATATGCCTCTCATCAATTCCTTGTCTGTTATTGTGGAAGATTGCTGTGATGGTTTGTTCTGGCTAGGTCGGAAGTAGTCCTTTGGTAGACAAGATTAATTCTCGAGAGTAATTCTGAAGGTTGGAGTTTTGTTTTTGTTGATTTTCATCTGGGTTCAAAGGGTGGGGTCTATTGTGTAATGATTCAATTTTGGGTTTGTAAGTTCTCCTCGATTTTATAGCAGTTCTTTTACAGTGTTTTTTTGAGATTTGATTTGTGGCTGTAGAGGCAGATGGAAATAGTTTCTGCCAGTGTATATTCTGTAAGTTTACTTTTGTTTTAATTATCTATCAACAGTCATCATACTCAAAGCAATCCCCTCTTTTCTACTATACCAGGTTATGGCCGTCCGATGTTTTTTGTTTTTGATATTTCTATCCATGTATCTTCCATTCTGAGTCTGCAACATGGTGATGTCAATGTTATTGTGGCTGTTGAAATGATGTGACTCTAGTTTGAATTTGTTTTTGGTGAATATGTCGGCAAGATGTCTGTACAAGGGTTCTACTAGGGAGTTTCCAGTTTGTCCCAGATACTATAAGTTGTATCTCTTGCAGGAAATTACTTACTTAATCAGTCTTTGAGATTTGCAATTAAATTTGACCTCTTATTTGGTCGGTTTTCCTGGTGTTATGAGCTGTGATATGAGTTTTTGGTGAAATGTATAGACAGCCTATACAGTTCTTTCCACAAGGATTGGTTCAAAGTATGGTCAGATTTTTGCTAATGTCAGATTTTACAATGGTTTGTCAGATGTCTGCTGTATTTGTGTTTCCATTAAACGTGTCTACCGGTGTGTTTCCAGTATTAGAGCAATTGTCATAAGTGCTTTAGTCCATACCTAAAGATCTGTTTAGTTGTAGTGATGTTTTTTAAGAAGATGACTGGCATCTTTCAGGTATTCGAAACCTTTTGCGCTATATGTTGTATATGGGCGTCTACAAACTGGGTTAATTCATTCCCTCCTAGACTATTTTTAGACCCAACCTCTTTGAATTTATCTACCAAAAAGGAGCATTAACTATACAAAAGGAGAATTTTAGAATTGTGTAGTTTTAAAACCATTGTGATAAATAGAGCATTTGCTCATATGGAGCAAATGCTTTATTTATCACAATAGTTTCAAAAGATGACTTTTTTACATAGGCACAAAAAGGCATCAGTAGAAGAGAATGGGTTAATTATGCCTTTGTCAAGTAACAGTAAAATGAAACAGCTGAAACATTAACTTTGTTTGTAATAAATAAATAGAAATTATATGTTTGTTTCTTTCGTAATCAAATCCTGTTCAGATATTTTAGTTAAATACAATTTGGTTTGTTTTTAACACTTTGAATGCGGAATTTGCAAACAGATTAGATATCCTAAAAGAGCACTTGGATCTGGGTCTACACTGTTTGCCATTCAGAATCCTTTAGCAAGTTTAAGCATTTAAGACTGGGAGGACTCTTGTTTACCCCTTTTCCTGTTCTATATATATACAGTGCTCCCTCTCTACAACGACACCCTTTGGAATACGAAGATTGTATGTGTTGTTCAGAGGGAGTTGTTATAGGGAGGGAAAATCAAACATAATTAGCTTGTTTGCAGATTCCCAGATAAGGTTATTTCGATAGCAAAAACCGTTATGCCTCTATCAAACCCTATGTTGTGACCACTCTTTAGAATCGTCACAAAGTGACGATTCTAAAGAGTGGTCACAACATAGGGTTTGATGGAGGCATAAATAAAATACTTTGGAAAAAATTGTTTCTGGAGCCTTGTTGTTTCGGAAACAGTGACATGCGTTGTTGTAAGGAGGGAATCGTTATTGGGAAGGCCGTTGTAGGGAGGGAGCACTGTATTTTCAAATAGTGCAGATCCAGATCAAAGTGCTCCTAGAAGAGCCCTTTAATCAGGGTCTACACTGTTTGTCATTCAGAATCCTTTAGCAAGTTGAAGCATTTCAGACTGGGAGGACCCTTGTTTAACATTGATAAGCTATTCCACTCTACAAATTAAGCATGGAAAGGGTTAGAAAATACTGAGCTATGCAACTGTGGTTTGAAGTTTTGCAGGAATGTTCTTATATGGAATACATCATGTGTGTGATATGAGCATGATGCCTGTGGGTTCTTTCTTCTATTAAATTTTGCAGTGGCAGTTTCTCTTTAGCCTTTTACTCCAACGAAAACCCTTTTTATGCCTTTGCAAACAGAGTGGATCTAGATCAGATGGCTCCTGGAGGAGTTATTTTAAGGCAAGTGGCTGTTTAATGCAGGATGAAAGTCATGCAGTAAGCTCCTCAGTAAGCATTGAGCAGCCACCTGTCTTACAAACTAGTTTTGTTGCTAGTTTGAATGTCCGGTTTAGAGGGGTGTTACAACATTTTATCCAGTCACCAGGCTTCTCTAGTGACATAATAAAGGGGTGCAAATAAACTTAGGTTTATTAGGTTACTTCCGGTAGTGGAAGGTTTATTAGGTTAGTAGATAGGCGTAATGATTCTATAACCATGGAACTATTTTAGTTTTCTGTAAATATTCATAAACATGTTGATGGAATAGATCTAACAGATCTATTTGGTCACCAGAAGAATTATTCAAATGAGAAAAAAAATAAAAATAATTGGCTACAGCTGGATTCGAACCCGCGCCTGATCCTACTAAAACAAATTCTAATCTCTCTAGAGACGTCGCCCTTACCGATTACACCACTGAGGCCACATACAAAATGACGTTGATTTATCACTTTTATTAATTTAATCCACCGCTGGCAAAACCCGTTTTTGATAAAATCAAACCTGGAAGCAAAGATTGACAGATAAATTGTAAATGTTTTCTTTTCACTCTCATGATTATTAGATTGATAAACTCTTACAGAGGCGGTGATAGTCATAAACCTAAATATAGCCTGTTCAGTTCCATCGATTTCTGAGTGACGTTAGGTAGAATCTAAAAATAGAAACCGAGACTACGTAACTCGAATTTGACCACAAAGATTATAGATCATGTCTGTTTGAAATAACTTATCGACCCTCGATTCAAATCATCTTATTTTTCAAATTCAACCACGTTTCCCTTCTAGTAATACAAGTATCGAAACTATATTCCTCTGCGGTAGCTCATTAGATCTATTTACGTCTAAATGGAAGTGAAAAGGGAGGGATCCGTTGATCGAAAAACTGCATTTTCAATGTAAATTATTTCAAGAGTGTTATGAGTCTATAAAAAAGATATTTTACTATATTGACTGGATAAATCGAATAATAGGTTAGTGCCGTAGATGGGACGCCTTTATCCGACTCGGAGAGAAAACAGCTGAGGCTCGGCAAGCCTCGCCTCAACGTTTTCTCCCCTCGTCGGATAAAGCGTCCCATCTACGGCACTAACCTATTATTCTCTATTTCAATACAATGCCACTTTCTGTGGTAACAAAAGCTGACTGTACTTATATAAGAAAACTGTTTAAACCTTTCCCTCTTCTATGTTTATTACAAATATTAATACCTACTGAATACTGATAGACAAAATACATGTAGTTATAATGGAAATCGGAACATTGTAGCTATAGCCATATTAGAAAGTAAAGACACAGATCTATCAAAATTTAATTCCATTGGCAAACAGAGCAGACCCTGATTAGACGACTCCTATAGGAACCGTCTGATCTGAGTCTACTGTTTGCAAATGGGTGAAATGCGTTTAAATGAAGGAAAGAGTTAATTAATCAATATTCATAATGGCTGGAGTCTAGTAATGGGTTACTACCATATAATTATAATCTTTTAATCTTCAATGATGTTGCATAAACAAATAAAAGAAAATACATTTTACAAATTAAAGTTTGCTGCCATTAACCCTCTTTCATCAGTTCTGGTAGAGACACCTTTTCACACCTTTTCACACAATTCAATTCAAATTCACTTTATTTCTCTCAGTTCACAATACATGAGGAACTGAGAACACACAGAGCAGGCCCAGATCAGATGGCTCCTGTAGGAAACATCTGATAAGAGTCTGTTCTGTTTGTTCATGCTGTGGTTAAAAAAAAAAGATGGCCATGATGGCCATATTTTTCTCCCCTGCAAATTTTAGCATTAGATCACAACCATATCTGGAAAATGAAGATATAAGTTGGCCATAGTAGTTCTAATTTTTTCAACTGATGATTATTCAATTTGTTCAAAATGCATGGTAGTCATCAACAATTCTCAAAATGGTTATCATAGGACTATTCCTACCAAAAACCATACAAATTGGACCACTGACTTTGGAGAATGTTTTTCAGATAACAACATGGTTTTAGCAATTTTGATACCGAGTCACCAGGGGACTATTCCTACCAAATGCAATTCAAATTGGAGCACTGGCTTTGAAAAATAAGATTTTTTAATTTCTCCCTACAGTCATATCAGAAAATTTAGCTCTACCCATGGCAGTCATGTTTTTTGAGATATCAACATGGTTTATAGTAATTTTGATAAGGGTCCTGATAAAAGAACTCTTCCTGCCAAATACCATTCAAATTGGACCATCGGTGTTGGAGAAGAAGATTTTTAAAGGTTTTCTATATATAGTTATATAAGAAATCTAGCCACTCCCTGGCTGTCATGTTTTTTGAGATATCAAAATGATTTTAGCAATATTGATAAAGGATCACCAGGCAATTATTCCTACCAATAACCATTCAAACTTAAAGAAATAACAGAGTCACCCATACCATGATAATGATCTGATGTAAAGCTAAATGTCACTGACAGCAGTATTCTGTGACAAATTCATATTTAATTTTATTCAACTCTTTGCTAGCAGCCAATTCGTACTAGCCATTACAAACAGATGCCACATAACTATAGGTATCTCATCAGGATCAAAAACTCTTTGGCAGTCTGCTTTTCTTAACCCATTACCTCATAGGCTATTTTTAGATAGAACCTCTTTGAATAAATCTACCGAAAAGGGGCATTAACTAGAGAAAAGGATTTTTTTTAGAATTTTGTAGTTTTAAACCATTGTGATAGAGCATTTGCTCCCATAGGAGCAAATGCTCTATTTATCATAATGGTTTCTTAAAGTCATCAGTATGAGGGAATGGGTTAAGAGATACAGATGATAAATATACTTTAGAATTTCGACAGACAACATTTTGTTGCAAACAATTACCTAGCCTGCAAAGAGTTAAAAACCAACTTCGAAGTTTGTTATGTGGTAATTAATGAATTTTCATCGTATTTCTTATTTGAGGTCTTTAAGTACTGAATAAGACTATGTAGTGCAGGACTGTTCAAATGAGAGGTAGAATTGTCTTGAGATTCCACATGATCAGTATTTAGTATGACATAGATTCTAAAATTGTTTCCATGCAAAAAAGAAAACTGTTTTGATATTAGATCACATAATGGTGATCTGTCGCATTCTTGAAATATCACAAAGTGCAAGCAAAATGTTGTAATCCTGTGCTGGTACATGTACTTAAGACTGGTCAATGCAACACATGGTATATATTCCTGATTTCTCTGTTGCATAAGACTTTCCCACAATTCCATATTGTCACCACCAATTCTACCTTCTCTGGTATAAACCCTGAAGAGCTGATGGAGCCCTTGTGAATATGCTATGACAATATCTGTGTATTTTTGTCCAGCCTGTTCTGCAAAATCTCTCCAGTTTTCAAAACACTGACTGCCTGGCATTCCTGTAATGTTGATGTCATGATCTTTCAGGCAATTAACCAGGTTGGTAACAATGTCCACGTGACTTTGGTTGTCTGGGTGATACAGGATCATGCTGGTTTCTTCATGCAACTCTGAGTCAGTTAATGATGGCTCAGATTGTTGGCATATGGCTTCCAAAGGATCTGAAATTAACCATTTACTTCATGAATATTCATGTAAGAAAAAATGATTATATGAACATTAATTAGATTAATGTTTATAAAGCATTATGAACAAAGGATATTTTGACTATGATCTATGATAATTGTATATTTTTTCTTTAGTAAGCCTAGTAGAATCTGATCTGGAATAGACTGATCTAGGTCTACTATGTTTGCAAAGCTGTCAAAATGCAGTTAAGAATTAATCAAGCAACATGTATAGTCTTGTTTAGTTTACTTTTTAAAAAAATAGATATTAACTCTATGCACACAAGCAGCAATTGTGTCATAACCCATGCAAAAAAAGTTTGATTCAGATAAAACAATATATATTTTGAACAGAAATGAAAGAATTGTAGCAAAATGAGAGTTTTAGCACATGACATACAAAGTTCAATATACCATTGAAGTCATAGCAATGCCATAGTAGGTAAACTTTGGTAAAAGATAGCCTTAGAAACATTCCTGCAGAATAAAATTGAAATCCCTGCAGCCAAGGCAACCAGATTTCTGCAATGACTGCATTTCTATTACCATTTCCTCCATAAATACGCCTTTCTACGCCTCTGTAAATGTCACCTGTTGAAACCATTGTGATAAATAGAGCATTTGCTCCTATAGGAGCAAATGCTCTATTTATCACAATGTTTTCAAACTACAAAATTCTAAAATGTTCCTTTTCTCTAGTTAATGCTCCTTTTCGGTAGATTTATTCAAAGTGGTTGGATCTAAAAAATATTCTATGAGGGAATGGGTTAAATAAATCTACTGAAAAGGAGCAAACATTTTAGTATTGTGCAGTTTTGAAACCATTGCATACAATGGAGCAGAGCAAATGCTCTATTTATATCATTATACATGTAGTTTCAAAAAGTAACTTTTACAGAGGCATCAAAAGGCATCAAAAGGTTAAACGACTATGTAGAGGACCATCAATGGAGCATCCCTGCCAAGATTTATCAACTTCAATTATGTGGAGATGTTGTTTAAATCCATAGTTCACAGACAAACATCCATGCTGCCTAATAGAGTTAGACGTAATTTTAGTAGCCTTGCAAGGTGTAATGGGCTATTATCACATAAGGGGCCAAAATACCTGTTTAACCCATTCCCTAATAGGCTATTTGTAGATCCAACCTCTTTGAAAAAATCTACCGAAAAGGAGCATTAACTAGAGAAAAGGAATTTTTTTAGAATTTTGTAGTTCTGAAACCATTGTGATAAACATTTATTTATCACAATGGTTTCAAAAAGTCACTTTTACAGAGGCATAGAAAGGCGTATTTATGGAGGAAAGGGTTAATTGGTCAACATGATGAAAATGAATTCAATAAATAGCCCTTTGTTAACTGTCTATTGAGTGTCCAGGTTCTGCAGGCCAGTAGTAAATGTCCCTTACTTACAAAGCCTTTTTCGATGATCTTATAAATGCTTTTTCACACCTTTGCAAAAAGAGTAGACCTGGATCAGATGGCTCGTATAGAAGCTGTCTTATCTGGATCTGTTCCGTTTGCTAATGCAATAATACAGATCTGATCTTACAGTTTCTGCCTATGGTAAATATCATTAACCCTCACCTGTTGAATATTCATTTAAGAAATAATGACATTTAGAATATCTATTAGCTAAATATTTATAATGGCATATCTAAACATGGTTCACCGTTTCCATGTTCTATGTTTATTTCAAATTTCAATATCTACTTAATATTCATGAACAAAATAGTTACAGTATAATGAAATATTGAAGGTGGAACAGTGTAGCCATTTTGGAAAGTAAAGAAAAAGGTCTCCAAATAGTAAACAGAGCAGACCATGATCAGACGGCTCCTATAGGAGCCATCTGATCTGGGTCTACTCAATTTGCAAATGTGTGAAAACACGTTTATATAAGGGAAAGGGTCTACTCAGTTTGTGAAGGTGTGAAAAGGTGTTTATATGAAGGAAAGGGGTAAATGAGTTGTTTGATAAATATAGGGTTAACCCTACTGTAATTTGAAATTTGCAACGGTATATGAGGTTTTTAACGGTCGCAAATTATTTTAATGGCGACGCCGAAGGCGGAGTTATTAAAATAATTTAAGACCGTTAAAAACCTAATATACCGTCGCAAATTTCAAATTACAGTAGGATTAACCCTATTCTAACGCAATCTTAACACGAAAAACGACAAATTGTTAAGCCGATTTTAACTCAAGTAATATCCTTTGCGCGCGGATGATTAAATGAGTGATGAGGCAAGAAATAGTGCACCAGTTTCTCTCAGATTTCTTAAAGTGACTGTGCTTTCACCCTGGTTTATATATATACATTTCATTAGTCATGAATAATTGTGCGATAGCTATTTAACATGCTCAATACATACATTCAATACACATTTTGGTAAAGTAACGTCATCTTAGTCTTTGGCGCCATACGGGAAAACGTCGTCTGTAACAATGACGTCACGTTATAGCGTTATGTTTGAACGATATAATAAATAAGGGCTAATCTGGATCCCAACACTTAGAGTATCTCAATAATTCTCTACATGACACATGTGCATATAAGAGACCGTTCAAGTCGTGACAAAGTAAACAATGGAAAATAACTTGAAATAACGGGCCAAACTGGAATAGATCTAGATTTATATGTCAAAGTATGCATACGGATTTATCATTGCTTATAAACAACGCGCATTGATATATTTACATGCACATGGTGTTATTCGGCCGTTTTCGATTGGTTGAATTTGCGACATATAAAACACTTTTTATATGCCGCAAATTTGGTCACATGAGCCAATCAATTTTCAGGAAATTGACAGATTGCGTTAGAATTTCTCATATACATGTGTATGTGTACTGGAAGAATATTTACAACTTGAATTGGAGTCATTCCTTAGACTAAGAGGCACTGTTTCTGATGTCATGTTGTTGGTCACCATCTGTTTGTGACTTGGTCCTGGAAATAGGAATAAAACTTTATTTAATTCTTAACTCTTTCCTCCATAGGTTATTTTTAGACCCAACCTCTTTGAATGAATCTATCGAAAAGGAGCATTAATTAGAGAAAAGGAAAATTTTAGAATTTTGTAGTTCCTATAGGAGCAAATGCTCTATTTATCCCAATGGTTTCAAGAAATGACTATTACAGAGGCATAGAGAGGCGTATTTATTGAGGAAAGGTTTAAGTCCATAGAGATGCCTTTTGGCACCTGACTCCTGTACAGCTGTTTGATCAGGGACCTGCTCTGTTTGCTTATAGAATATCATAGATCCAATTCTATTCTATTTGGCATAGTTATGTAATTGCTTGTTTTATATAACAGTATGAAAATAGAACTTGTTTTGGTCTGCTCTGTTTGCTTATGAAATAATTTACAGTAAAACCTCTCTATAATGGTCTCTAGATTATGTTAATTAGTTGGTATTTAAGGCAGGTAAGAGCGTTCTGTTTTACTTTCACCTTGCTTTAAGCAGCCACCTGCCTTTAACACAAAATACTTGATGTAATTTAGTGGCCATTATAGAGAGATTTTACTATAGATTTGATTCTACTGTTTCTGTAGAGGGAAAAAAATCTGGTGTTCGTGCACCATTATAAAAAGTCTATTTGAAGAAAAAGCTAATAAATATTCATGATATCATTATTTCTTACATGAATATTGAACAGGTAAAGGGTTAACATGTTTACTTCATTCCAAGTTTCTACAATTCTGAAATACAGTAAAACCTCTCTAAACCGGAAGTCCAGTAAAGAAGAAGTTGGGTATGTTTTGGCAGGTGGCAGCTTAATACAGGGTGAAAGTCATGCAGAAAGCTCCAAGAGGAGCTTTCTGCATGACTTTCACCCTGCATTAAAGAGCAACCTGTCTCCAAGACCGAAATTTATACTAAGTTGAACGTCCGGTTTAGAGAGGTTTTACTGTACTGGTAGAAGCTACTTATCAAGGAAACTTGTTTGAGAATATTCTCTTCAGTTTAAATCTTTAGAAAGCATTGATAAATTCAAACCATGAATTCAGTTGGCAAGAAATACTTACTCCTTTTCTTCTTGAGGGTGCACCAGACAATGAGGGTAACCAGAGACACAGTCAGTGCAGCCCCAGTCAGGATACCAGGTACCAGTTGAGTCCATTTTGATTGGCGGTCATCATCTTCCTTTAGTTCATTGTTGGGTGTAGCCATAGGATCATCTAGGAGAAACAAAATACCGGTACATGTACAGTAAAACCTCTCTAACCTTTTTCAAATGCACTATTTCAAAATTCTAAAAGTTCATTATGATGGGAACCCTCACTATTTTCATATGATGTTTTTCTTTAATCTCTTTTCAAACATACACTCGGAGTGTCATGAACAGATACAATACATGTCTGTAGGGTAGAACATTGCTTTACACATACAGCTGTTGATGAACCTCTTCTGTGACCTTGATTTGAAGATATCTGCAAAAGCAGTGTATATGAGCTATAAAGCCAAAAACGATAGCCTATTGAATTGAACCTTGTATCTGCCCTGCCATGACCATGACCTTCAATATAACAGTCTGCAGTGTCCCTTGGGACTGTTGTTGCCCTCGACTTTCGGGCTTGGTAAAACAACAATCTCGCGGGACACTACAGATGTTATTGCCCGAAAAAAATTGTATTAACCCTCTAATGAATAAGTAATGCAGAAAGCTCTACATAACACTTGTCCTGCACCTCAAGAAGCTAAATAAGTCTAGCTGCAATATTTATTCTAAAAATTTACAAGTCACTCCTTTACTTCATGAATATTCATGTAAGAAATAATGACATCATGAATGAATAAGATTAATTTTCATACTGGGATATGATCCAAGTCTACTCTATTTGCAAAGGTGTTAAAAGTCATTGATAACTAATCAACTCTTGAAACAAACATGCCATGATAGCAGACTGATTTATATCAAAACTTTCCATAATTATGCAAAAATAGGCAAGATGGCTGTATCAGGTTTATTCAGGGGTTGTTTGGGATTATATAAATTAACCCATTCTCTCATACTGACACCTTTTGACACCTCTGTAAAAGTCTCTTTTTTTTTAAACCATTGTGATAAATAGAGCATTTGCTCCATAGGAGCAAATGCTCTATTCATCACAATGGTTTAAAAAACTACACAATTATTAACTTTTCCTTTTTGCTAGTAAATGCTCCTTTTCAGTAGATTATTTAAAGACGTTGGGTCTAAAAATAGGCTATGAGGGAATGGGCTAATCCGGTCAACACTACATATCAATTTGTGATGACCTTTGCAAACAGTTCCAATCCAGATGAGACACTGAGTAACTAAGAATACCATCAGCATCCAAACTCTATAGCACTCAGAAACTGGAAGAAAAATGTACTTTAAGAATTGTAGCAGATCACACAATTTTCTTTATTACATGAATACACCTAAGCGGTGATTTAACCCATTCCCTCCTGTAAACGCCTTTTCACGCATTTGCAAACAGAGTAGACCCAGATCAGATGGCTCCTATAAATCTGTTTGCTTTTGACATGATATAGTTTGGACTCTACAGCTTTTGTCAAAGCAAATAATCTCCTTGAAAAATTTACCTTATAAAAGTTCAGCTAATGAATATTCATGTTCTAATTATTTTGAACATGAATGTTGAACAGAGAAAGAGTTAAAGGGGAAGTCCCTACATTTGACGCGTTTCATAAACACTTAAAATATACAAAACTCATTTGTTTATATGCTGAAAAGTAGTATATCGCAAAAAGCCTCATCCAATTACCGTTTATATTGACAAAACATCCATGTGTTTGATATCGCCGATCCCGGTTTTAATCCCCGATGTTTCAGTTTTATTCGGGATGAGTTTTAGTTTCGTAACGGTTCGCCCTATTCGCGATTCTCCGACCACTTCCGAGAAAGCTATTACGTAAACAATGGAGGGATCGGGTGATCATCGGCAAAACGCGGAAGAATTTAACGGAAAAGGCCGATAATATTGTGTTGTAGAACAAAAATTATCAGTATTGATGAAATCAGTTTATTTGTATCACAGGGGCATTTTTCGATATAAGTTCAAATTGGGAACCTTCATAATAATGATAGAGCATAACAAATACCAAGTTTTATGATATTATTGAAAATATGCGATCATTGTAGGGACTTCCTCTTTAAAACTGCATCTCGGTCTAACTACATGTACTTACGAATTGGTAGTTGTTTGCTGTGTATGTAATCTGTCACATAACACTCATGAAGAGGGTCATCTGCTGCACACCTGAGGCATAACTGGAAAAAACAAAGAGTGTATGCATTCATAACTGAAGGAAAGCATAACTGAAGCAAAATTGAAGGAAAGCATAACTGTAGGAAAGCTACTTGGTACTCTGATATATTTAACCCTTTCAATGCTGAATCATTCATCAGTATTTAACCTTTTACTGCATGCATATTCATGTAAAAATAATGACATCATGAATATAAATTAGATTATTTTTCATAATGACACATAAACACAGAAATATTTGACCATGGCAGAAACAGTTGAATCATATCTACAAATGTACATTACCGGTATTTCATAAGTAAACAGAGCATGGCTCTTATTGGGACTACATGTTGAGGGCTTGGTGCAAAACTATTCTGTCAGCCTCAGACATACATGTTGTAAGTATTGCTGGAAAATGTTCTGTTTCCGTCAGGTATATATCATGTAAGCATTTGACGACATTTATTTTCGGTCAGTCTCAGATAAATATGATGTAAGTGACTTGTAGGCAAGCCTCAGACATATATCTTGTTAGTATTCAGGCATTTTCTTTTCCCCTCTGAGGTATTTTGTAGGCATTGTAGTCATTTACAGTCTCTGCGTTTGAGTTAATTCTCAAGAATCTGATTGGTCAGATGTTGAGTTAAACTGAAAAGCTGACCAATAAAATGCTTGAGAGTGAAGTCAAGCATCAAGCAAAACTGTTTCGTGACCTCGAATCCTGGTACTAAAATCATGTGACATGATTGGATCTATATTTAGCTGTTATGTTCACAAAGTGAAGGAGTTAGAATAGTTTTGCACCAAGCCCTCGAAATTTATTTAATTATTTTAATTTTTAATTTAATTATTATTTATTATTATTATTGTACTCTGTTTGCAAATGCATAGACATTCTTATTCATGGAGTAAATGGTTCACTATTTGCACACTACTAAGTACAGTAGAACCCCTCTAATGCGACCACTTAATGAATAAACACGAGTGTCTTTATAAGCAGGTGGTTGCTTAATGCAGGACAAAAGTAATGCAGAAAGCTCCTCTGGGAGCTTTCTGCATTACTTTTGCCCTGTATTAAGCTACCACCTGCCTCTACTATCCAGAATTATACCTCTTTTAAGTGGTCGCATTAGAGGGGTTTTACTGTAAATGGTCATAAGCTGCAGTTCTCAAAGTTAATCTTTCTTCCATATCTTTTCAAATAAACAATCAGAGTGTGAAGCAGTTTAGTTCCTGATTAAACTCAACATCTCATCTAATTCCACAACCGTATGCAGATACATGTATAACCACACATCTGTTGTTTTTGTATGACCAGTTAAAATATAAAAAAAAAAGTCTTATCCATTGTTTGTACTCGATTTTGAGAAAGAGTCTCAGTCTGTTTTTTCTCAGGTCATCCTTTACATATTGTTACTTTTTCAAACCTTTTTTATGTAAACAGTTTAAACCAAGTGTCAGTCATCAAGCTGTACATTATTTGACACTAATTTGCATTTCAGGATTTACTTATCTACAAGAGTGCAAAATCTGAAAGTATAAGACTAGTGTATCCCATATCTCTTTGGTAATACAGTAGAACCTGTCTTTACCCTTTCCTCCATAGACTATTTTTAGATCCAACCTCTTTGAGAAAATCTTCCAAAAAGGAACATTTACTAGAGAAAAGGAAAGTTTTAGAATTATGTAATATTGAAACCATTGTGATAAATAGAACATTTGCTCCTATGGAGCAAATGCTCCATTTACCACAGTGGTTTCAAAAAGTGACTTTTACAGAGGAGTAGAAAGGCGTATTTATGGAGGAAAGCCATTAAAAATAAGTCTAAATCTGGATTTCTAAAACAGGTCACCGTGGTAGCTTAATGCAGAACAAAAGTAATTCTATATCACTTTTACCTTGCATTAAGCAACCACCTGCTTTTTAAGTCTACTGTGTTAAATAAATGACTGCTTAACCCATTACTCCATAAATATGTCTTTCTACGCCTTGCAAACAGAGGAGACCAAGATCAGATGTAATACAGCAATGATTCTACAGAAAATTCAGAGGAACATAATTATGATAGTCTGTAATAAAATTATTCTCTCTGAAATTGGCTGACAATAAATATTTAATCACCAATAAATTCTCTAAAGTATTTGGGAATTTTCTAGTCCAGACATTAGGTAGGTTACAATCTTTTCGTTACTTTAGCATAAAAGGTTGTCTCCCCTGCGAGTGAACTCGGCTCGTTGACATAGATCTGCCCTTTCTCATCTGGGATAGCCTGCATATGTAGAATGGGTAAAGGCTGAAAGGCGTCATCCGGGTGTATAAATATATCAGCCCTAGCGTATGGATTGCTGACTGTGGCAAGTAGTTCAAACTTCGCATGATCAGGAGTTATCTCCCATACTGACAGTTTCATCTTCACATATTCGGGCTCTGCATGCTTGATGATCTTGCAAGACACTGAGATATTAGAAAAACAATAATTACATGTATTTCTGAAACAAACAAAATATTACTTATTTTGTGAAAAAAAGTAACTTCTGTCTTGGGTTGCTTTGGAATTATGTATAACAAATGTACATCACAGTATATCAAAACCATACAACCAAAAATTATATACCAAGTATCTGTTGCATCAAAGATGCAGTACCTTTTAACACTTTCCTCCATAAATACGCCTTTCTACGCCTCTGTAATAACCACTTCTTGAAACCATTGTGATAAAAAGAGCATTTGCTCCTAAAGGAGCAAATGCTCTATTTATCACATTATGGTTTCAACTAAAAAATTCTAAAATTTTATTTTTCTCTAGAAAAAACGTTTCTTTTGGGTAGATTCATTCAAAGAGGTTGGGTCTAAAAATAGCCTCCACCAAAACCTATAATGGCCAAAACTTCCTGTATCCATGTGCTGTTATATCTTAATTATTTTTTACATGAATATCCATGGAGTAAAGGGTTAATCAGACATCTGTTTTAATCCTTTACTCCATGAGTAAAAGGTTAAAGAGATTGATGATTATTCATATATTGGCCACAATAAAGAGGTTCTGTTGTAATTATTGTGATATTGATTACTCACATTCACCAAGAGCATGAGTTTCTCTTGAGATCACTGTCTCAGTTTCGATGCAGCCTCTCTTGCATCTCCTCAGTGATGCTGATGACATATTGATGATGTCACAGTCACATGACTGGTCAGGGGAGACAACCACATCCATGATCAGCTCAGCTGAATTGTCTGGTGTTATCTTCATACAGTATTCCTGAAAATTGAGTGCAATCCCTAATGTATACAGTTGACTGCACATACATGTACATAGATTTGTATACCATAATTACCTAAAGTAACAGAAAAAACATTGGCAAATAGTGCAGGTCCAGATCAACTGGCTCTTGAAGGAGGGTCAGGGACTCCATCATTTGTTAATATCAGTTTAACCCTTCCTTCATGTAAACATGTTTTCACCCATTTGCAAACAGAGCAGATCAAGATCAGACGGCTCCTATAGGAGCCATCAGATCAGGGTCTGCTCTGTTTGCTAATGGGATTTGAAAGATCTGTTTCTTTACTTTCTAAAATGGCTACAATGTTCCACCTTCCATATTTCATTATAACTATTTTTCTTTAAAGATGTATTATGCACATTTTTCGTATTAATCAATCAACACCAGAAGCTGTACAGGTATACATACAATGAAAATTATGCTTACAACCCATTTTCTGACAGGATATATTTGTTCAGCTAAATATTATCGCTATCCGAATACTGCTAAATTCTTTAAAAGGAGCCTCTTTTTTAGAAATGGGGCTTTTGTATGGAAATCAGCGGACATCTTCGGCCAAGTTCTGAATGACTCTGATTCTATTTCTGAACAACGCTTTGAATATTAATTAGGTTGTTACCACATGTACAATGGCCGACACTGGTTGTTGGCCTACATAATAGATTTTATTCAGGAAAATAAGGCAATATGCCCATCTTACCACATATAATTTACATGCAAATAAGCTAAATATACCGTTCAATGACCAGTGTCAATCAAATATAACGGTCAAAGGGAGCTAACTCATACAGATATATCGAATGATTATTTCCGGTATGTAAAAATTGGAATCTTACAGCAGATTCCGGCCAATGGCGAAGGCTGTTCCATTGGTTTCCAAAGCAATCCGTTTTTCTAGTTTTTTCGACACAAACAACCATTTACTGACCGTGCTGTTTAGTGTCAAATAAGTGTTAAGGTACATAGATTCCAATTCTGAAGTCAGTTCGAAACGAAAAATTGCGGAAATTTGCGCAGCATACATCTTTAATATTCAGTAAGTATTGTAATTTGGAATAAATATGGAACAGGGAAAGGGTTAATATATAAAAGTTATCAAAATGGTGCCAAATTGAAATTTTCAGCTTTACAAATCAGTGGTGAGGAGAGATTGATGTCCGAACACTAACGGTAAATAGGGAACTTTTATTCCTGCACTTGGGTCAGTCTGTTTCGGGGTCAAGTATCAATAGCATCAGGAAATTGTCCGTACTATCTTGTGAATTATTTGTAAAGAAACCTTCCAAATGATTTAATCTATATCATGTCATAGGCAAACAGAACTGACATTGATCAGATAGGAGCTGTCTGATCAGGGTCTACTCTGTTTGCCAATGGAATTTAGTAGATTGGTTTCTCTACAGCCTAAAATGGCAACAATGTTCCACCTTCCATATTTCATTATACCTATTTTGTTCTTGAATAAGTACTGTTCATGATGTAGGTACTGAAATATACTTAGAATAAACATAGAACAGGGAAAGGGTTAATATTCAGACACCCAATCTCTTCCTTTGGTTTGGAAAGCTGAATGTGTCAATATGGCGCAAATAAAACCTGTAATGGAGAGTCACCTGCAGATTATCTATATGACATTATCTATATGACATTATCTATATGACATTATCTATATGACATTATCTATATGACATTATCTATATGACATTTAATCCAGTCTTACATTTAACCCATTCCCCCATAGGCTATTTTTAGGTCCTATCTCTTTGAATAAATCTACCATAAAGGAGCATTAACTAGAGAAAAGGAAAAATAATTGTGTAGTATTGAAACCATTGTGATAAATAGAGCATTTGTTCCATAAGAGCAAAATTAATGCTCTATTTATAACAATGGTTTCAAAAAGTGATTTATTTTACAGAGGCGTAGAAAGGTGTATTTATGGGGGAAAGGGTTAAAAGGGGATGTAGTTTAAAGAAATTGTTTCATAAAATCTATTTTTAGCCTCAGTGATCTACTTATACAAAGGATTGGAATCATTTCTAAATCATTATGATAGAGGAACTCTTGATCATCATTTCTGTACCGTATGGGCATATTTCAGTAGTTTAGGAGATATTATACAAAGCAATTGTTCATTAAGACGTTGAGGCACTGAATTGGATGCTTTAGATGTTTAAGACTTTGTACTAATACTGAGTAGGTTACATATAACACCAAAGAATGATGAATATAAAGGAAGTCCAAACGCACCAAGTCATAGCCAAAGAAGTGCATGCACACACAGGAGTACCACCTTGGAACAGTCAACCAAAACTCTAAAGCTGATCACAAATGTACTCCATGACTTTTCTGAAGTCAGAGCAACTGTAGAGAAACCATTATGGATATGACAAAAACAACAACATACACTTCTTCGACGTCCTCCTTCCGTATTTGTGGAGTTCATCATTAGAGTACTAAGTCCTTCCTGTCAAGAGGGAAGCAGTTGTAGAGGGATCGACCACCAAACATGCAGCGCATGGCAATAAAAGATGTATATGAACGTTGTTAAGTAACTTTATTGCAAAATTTGCTCACCTCTTTTAGTGCTGGAGTACTAATATTAAGGCACTTCACATCAGTTGAATTGCCTTTAACTAACAGTGACAGTCTCAATATGGAATGGTTTATCAACACATTTGATTTGGTTGAATCTGAAATAAATAAAAACGTTAATCAAATTTCAGCGTTATAGTTATAGAATTTGTATTTGTATGTTTAGGTACATTTACATTTATTAAATATTGTCACTTGAAATGTTTTGATGGTTTGACCCATTACCTCATGCATGTATGCTATTTATATACCCAACCTCTTTCAATAAATCTACTGAAAAGGAGCATTTACAAGACAAAAGGAATGGATTTTTGATAATCTGATTATGTTTTTTAATCCTTTACCTGACAGAAGTGCCTTTGTACACATTTGAAACCAAAGTAGACCCAGATCAGACAGCTCTTGTAGGAGCCATCTGATCAGGCGCTACAGTAAAACCTACCTATAACAGCCACTAAATTACATCAAGTATTTTGTGTTAAAGACAGGTGGTTATATAGGAGCTCCTATAGGAGCGCTGTTTTACTTTCACCTTGCTTTAAGCAACCACCTGCCCTAAATATCAACTAATTACCACAATTTGGTGACCGTTATAGAGAGGTTTTACTGTACTACTATGTTTGCTTATGGAAATTAAAAAATCAGATTCTAGTTTCTGCCATGGTCAAACAATCCTGTACACATACACCATTGTGAAACTTCAACTAATGAATTTTCATGATATAAATATTCACCCTTTCCCTGTTCTGCATTCAAACCAAATTTCAATACCTACTGAATATTCATTAACAAAATAGTTACAATGAAATATGGAAGTTGGACCATTGTAGACATTTTAGAAAGCAAAGAAACAGATCTATCAAATTTCATGAACAAACAGAGAAGACGCTGATCAGATGGCTCCTCTAGGAGCCGTCTGATCTGGGTGTACTCTGTTTGCAAATGCATGAAAAACATGTTTATATGAGGGAAAGGGTTAACAACAATGAAGACAATTTACTATAACAATTTGTGGCAGACAACAAAAGTTGCTGATAAAGGTAGAACCTTACATCAGTGTTAATAATTTATTGGAATCAGCAACCCTTTACACCATGAATATTCATGTAAGAAATAATGACATCATGATTATTAATTAAATTCATTTTTGTAATGGCACATGAACATGGAAAATTTATTGATTGGACAGTCTGTCCATCCATCCATCTTTTTTGTATCATGCAATACAGTAAGACCCCTCTGAACCAGATATTCAAAGGAGCATTTTTGCATGACTTTCATCCTCCATTATGCAGTCAAACTGTCTAAAAATCTAAATTCTTCTTTAAATAAATTCCAGTTTAGAGGGGTTTAACTGTCATGAAACTTATTATACAGTTGTTGATTAACAGGTGAAAATGGGCACCTGGGAGTTGCTATGATCTAGATAAGAGTTATGGCCCACAAGTCATATTGTAGCCACACATACAGTCATGCCCAACCAGGGGCATACATGATTGGACAGAAGACTGTCTGATCAATTATTGGAGGAATGGAAATACTGTCTGATCAATTATTGGATGGATGGAAAGACTGTCTGGTCAATTATTGGATGGATGGAAAGACTGTCTGATCAATTATTGGATGAATTGACAGACTGTCTGATCAATATTTGGATGGATGAATAGACTGTCTGATCAATAATTGGATAAACAGACTGTTTAACCCCTTCCCTCATATGCTATTTTTAGACCCAGCCTCTTTGAATAAATCTACTGAAAAGGAGCATTAACTAGAGAATTTTGTAGTGCTTAAACCATTGTGATAAATAGAGCATTTTCTCCTAAGGTCGTGGGTTCAATCCCTGGCCGTGACAGACCAAAAGTTGTTAAAAGTTGGTATTAGTAGCTCCCTTGTCTACGTTCAACATTAAAAGGGTAGTTCTAGGACTGATCAGCCCGGTGTCAGGATAATGTGACTTGGTGGGGTGCCCTTTCCATGTGCCAGCAGCAGGGGCATTCCAGTGAGGCAGCACTATAACTTGTCTAAAGCAGGTGATGTCTGCAAATAACTAAAATACTGTTGGTCGGACGTAAAACCCAACTCACTCACAGATTCACTCACTGCAGCCAGTCCTGTTCGTTGACCCCGGCAGTGAAAGAGTTACAAACACTGCATTCAAAACATAATCACCAAGGTTTTAGAAATAATAACATCATGTATATTTGTAAGCTGAATTTCTGCTACTAGCATACATGCATGTATCAAAGAATGTTTGATATTGGTAGAAATTGTAGAGTTAGATCTATAATAATTTCATAAGCAACAGAGCAGACAGAGCAGACCTTGATAAGATGGCTCCTACAAGAGCCATCTGATCTTTGTCTACTCTGTTTGCAAAGGCATGAAAAAATTTTTTTTAATGAATGAAAGGGTTAAATATGTTATGATCTTGATCAGGGTTTACACTATTTGCCATTGAAAAGCCCTTTCATTCATATAAATGCCTTTTCACGCATTTGCAAACAGAGAAGACCCATATCAGACGGCTCCTATATTAGCCCTCTGATCAGGCTCTGCTCTGTTTGCTAATGAAATTCGATACATCTGTTTTTTTAGATTCTAAAATGGCTAAAATAATTAATCCACATTTCATTTTTCATTATAACTATTTTGTCCATGAATATTCAGTATGTATTGAAATTTTTACTAAATATAGAACAGGGAAAGGATTAATAAAAGTTTTGGCTGTTTGTACATACAGATTAAACTCAATTGCACACATGAATGGATCATTTCATTTTGAAAATTCAGCATATGATGTATAAAAACATATACCAGGATATATAAAAAAAAATGGAAAAATAAAACAGGGATAAAATAACCCAAAATGTTTTACCCAATGAATTATTAGTACTAGTATATGTAGGAATCATTAAGGAAACACCATATACAAAACACACAGCCCCTCAAACAACACAACGACAAGAAAGTACAGCAATGTACATGTCTATCAAAACACAAAAAGACAAAACAAACAAAAGGGGAAAGATGGAAGTACCACCTTGGAACAGTCAGTGACAATAGTCACTGGGGGTTTAAACAGGTTTAGGGGCACCCAACCTCACACTTATTCTACCCCCACCTTAAAAGACAAACAGTGTAAATAGACATATCCCCTCTCTGGCTAATCTACAAAAAACACCATGGCAAATACAGTGGTAAATTGTATGTAAAATGAAAACATATTTATGTGAAACAAACTGGAACAAAGTTTAACCCTTTCCTCCATAAATACGCCTTTCTACACCTCTGTAAAAATCACCTGTTGTGATAAATAGAGCATTTGCTCCTATAGAAATTCTAAAAAAATCCTTTTCTCTAGTTAATGCTCCCTTTCGGAAGGTTCATTCAAAGAGGTTGACTCTAAAAATAGCCTATGGAGGAATGGGTTAATTCTTTACTTGATGAGTTACCTGAAATTTCTATAATGGTGAACATATCAACACAGGAATTTTGGCTATGGTAAAAACAGTAGAATAGGATCTATATATTTTCATAACCCTTTCCCTGTTCTGTGTTTGTTTCAAATTTCAGACCTCCTCTAGGAGTCTGATCTGGGTCTACTCTGTTTGCAAATGCATAAAAACACGTTTATATGAGGGAAAGAGATAAGCAAACAGGGCAGGGTCTACTACTGATCTGGTTTGCATATGGCATTTCTCTCAGGTATTAAACCTTTACTCCATGAATATTCAAGTAAGAAATAATGACGTCATGAATATCTATTTACTGAATTTTTATAATGCCACTTGAACAAGGGATTTTTTCTCAGGACAGAAGCTGTAGAATCAGATCCATATTACTTCAAAAGCAATAGAGCGGACCCTGATCAAATGACTCTTACAGGAGTCAACTGATCTGGGTCTACTCTGTTTGCAATGACATAAACATTCATAGTTATGGAGTAAAGGGTTAAATTATTTGCAATAAAAGAAGATACAGATCTAGATTAAAGGGCATAAAACTTCTTTGGTCTCTGTTAAATGTCTTTGGACATTATGTCTTATAACATTTTTTTTTTAGTTGAGCTGACTAGACGTCAACCCATTTACTTTCTATTTCTTATAACATAATTATGTAGCCTAGATATGAAATTTACTTTGACTATTACTACCACAAACTTTATGATTCATACAGATTTATCTGATAAACTTCAAATCTGGTTACTTTACTCTTTGCATGCTTGCAATGAATCCATGATAACTTTGACCAGTTTGAATCCAGATGAGATTCCAAGTAGAACCTGTCTTCAGCCGCCACCAAAACATCTAATTATGAGTCTGTATGACAGGTGGTAGCTTAATGCAGGTCAAAAGTAATTCAGAAAGCTCCTATAGGAGCTTTCTGCATTACTTTTGCCCTGCATTAAGCAGCCACCTGCTTTTTAACACTGACCCATGTTCAATAAATTAATGGCCACTTAGGACAGGTTCTACTATATTAAAAATACTACGTAGAAGCCTTCAGGTCAGATTAATGATGCCATGGTTTTACATGGTCTCTCCTTTAATTTTTTGCACTGTTTATTTAAAACTTAAATTGTGTGAAGGAGGACAGAAATATTCCCTGAATGCATCACTTGCATCCATGATCCAATCAAAATCATAGTATATACATGTACATTACTATAAGGCAAGTATTTGACACACATTTACACAATACAAGAAAAATTATTGATGCAGAGCATCAAAGTCGCTGAAATTATGTTTCAATATCATTTTGTGTAAAGATCAGTGCACTTAACCCTTTCCCTGTTCTATGTTTATTCAAAATTTCAATACCTACCTAATATTCATGGACAAAATAGTTATAAAGAAATATGGAAGGTGCAATATTGTACCTATTTTAGAAAGTATAGAAACAGATCTATTCAATTCCTTTAGCAAACAGAGCAGAACCTGATCAGACGGCTCCTCTAGGAGCCGTCTGATCTGGGTCTACTCTGTTTGCAAATGCGTGAAAACACGTTTGTATGAGGGAAAGGGTTAAGGCAATCTTTGTACAGCAAACTGTGGATAAATATGTTTAATTGTTTGTTTGTGTTAATTAACAGAACAGCACAGAACATACTTTTACTCGTGTGTTCCCACTTTCCCCACTTTTTTTAATTAGTAAAGTAATTGGGGTGTTTGGTGTGGGGAATTGGGGAATCTATTGTGTAGGGTAACAATAGACTAAAAGGTGTTATTGGAAGTTTAAAGGTGCATCACAAATTTTATCTTATTTTTGTCAGATTGTGGAGTATGAAGATGAAATGTTTTACTAGAAATTTTATAAAATTAGAAAGTGGCCATTGTATTTTCCTATTTTTTCTTATTTGTGTCAGATTGTGGAGTATGAAGAAAAGTGTTTTACTTTAAAATTTCGTTATAGAATGTAAGAAAATTAGGACAATACAATGACCATTTCCTGATTTGTGGGATAAATGAGTATTTCATAGACACAGTGAAAATTGTTAAATTTATTTCACAAATTGTAAAATGGCCATTGTGTTTTTCTATTTTTTCTTATTTTTGTTAAATTAAAACGTTATTGATTAAATAATGCAAAGAAAAATATATGCAGACAATTTTTAAGCAATAATGGGTTTAATTTAACCCTTTCTTTCATATAAACGTGTTTCCATGCATTTGCAAACAGAGTAGACCCAGATCAGACAGCTCCTACAGGAGCCATCTGATCAGGGTCTGCTCTGTTTGCTAATAGGATTTGATAGATCTGTTCCCTTAGTTTCTAAAATGGCTACAATATTCCACCTTTCATATTTCATTAAAGCTATTTTGTCCATGAATATTCAGTAGGTATTGAAACTTGAAATAAACATAGAACAGGGAAAGGGTTAATGCATATATGAGCATAAGTTGATCACTAGACCATGAATAATAAGTATATGTGTTTAACCTTCAAACGGATATGACTGTCTTATCCAATGAAAATAAAATCATTTTTATCCAGTCACCAACTTGAAACTTCTCTAGTGACTGACGTAGTAAATGGGGTGCAGATAAACTTAGGTTTATTAGGTTAGGAGGTTATAGTACATGTTTCTAAGCTTAAAAACATACTGATTCTAAATTTTCTGCAAATATGCATAATTATATTGACGGAATATGTTGACGCAATAAAATTATACAGATAAAAGACAAGAAACAAGGGCATGTTGTATTGCTATGCAAGACATGAGTCCCCCACCGGACTGAAAAAAAACCTCCACTCTCCCCACCCCACCCACCCATGGTGTGGTTGACCATGGTATATACATGACCACCTGAATGGTATTAGTACCTACTTTCATACATTGAATCAGTAAATAAAAAGTTATTGTCCCGACAAGAAAATATGAAAAAGGGGAGTAACTCCAAAAATATTGATGCTAGAGTTATTGCCCTTGTGCATGACACTACACCTCATCATGCTTGTTCCATATGAGAAGTTTCAAATCAATTGAGTTATTAACTGGACAAGAAAATATGAAAAGGGGAATAACTCCAAAAATATAGATGCTAGAGTTATGGCCCTTGTGCATGACACTACTCCTGATCATGCTTCTTCAATGTGTGAAGTTATAATGAATTTGGCCTAACTTTGTAGGAGATATTGCCCGGACACGAAGCGTGACAGACGGACTGACAAGAAAATATGAAAAAGGGGAAGAACTCCAAAAATATTGATGCTAGAGTTATGGCCCTTGTGTATGACACTACCCCTCATCATGATTGTTCCATAAGTGAAGTTTCAAATCAATTGAACCAGTAGATAAAGAGTTATTGTCCGGACAAAAAAATATGTAAAAGGGGAATAACTCCAAAAATATTGATGCTAGAGTTATGGCCATTGTGCATGACACTAGCTCTCATCATGCTTCTTCAATGTGTGAAGTTATAATGAATTTGGCATAACTTTGTAGGAGATATGGCCCGGACACGAAGTGTGACAGACGGACGGACAGACGGACGGACGGAATCGAGCAAACCTATAGTCCCCCAACCGGTAACCGGTGGGGGACTAAAAAAGAGAAGTAAAGAAGTTGGCTAATGGGGGATTCGCACACCCACGCCGGATCATACAAAATTGCAATTCGAACAGAAATCGACAGGTTGACCCACTCGGCCACAGCCGCTTAGACGATAAACTCTGCTGATTTATCGGTTTTATAATTAATCCACCGTGGCGGGAATGCATACTGCAGCATAGACTGGCTGTGTGTTTACAACGCACCAGCAAGATATACTGTATATTGAGAGACTTTCATCGCAACGTGTATTCACGTGACACTTTTGCTAAAAACGTTTATAAGTTAACAAAAAATATAAATATTGTGATTTTTAATCACCTGGTCTTGTCTACCGACATACACCAATATACCGGATCACAAATTGTTATTGAAATAAGTTGGTACACATGGGAAGTCTATCCCCAATACTTCCTTTAGAGGGACTAGCAAATTGTGTGTGCCTCCTGATTTTATTGCTTTTGCGATTGTTTTGTATTGCTTTAATACATGTTTTTTGTATATTATAAATCTTGTTGACATAAAAGACAAACAAAGTAGTCATGAACAAAATAGAATGTTTGACATCGTTATATTTCAGACACGAATCATATGATCTTTGTACTCACTCAATGACTTCTCCGCCTATAGACTTTTCCAAAACAAAATAAAAATGAAGGGTCGCCGTTTGCGGCGACCCAACAATACTGCGTTAAACATAAGCTTGACAAAAAAAAAATTCTGTTCCAAAACAGCAATGAGAATTTGTACGGAAACATGTCATTCTCAGAAACATTATTATAACCTAAGTGCAAAATGTTTTAGATCCTGACCAATGATTTGTTGTCTATCTCAAGGTCCACACTGTTTGCAAATGTTTTTTCCCTTTAACCCTTTCCCTCATATAAACGCCTTTTCACGCATCTGCAAACAGAGTATTGGAGCCGTCTGAACAGGGTCTGCTCTGTTTGCTAATGGAATTGATAGATGTATTCTTTAGTTTCTATAATAGCAGCACAGTGTTCCTACTTCCACATTTCATTATAACTATTTTGCCTATGAATATTCAGTAGGTATCAAAATTTGGAATAAACACAGACCAGGGAATGGGTTAACTGACAGAAATACTTTCTGATGCCTCAGTAAATAGAGTAGAACCAGATCAGATGGCTCTTGTGGTCAGCACTAAGTCTTATGAAATAATATACACATCTGATTTTACAGTTTACACCATGCAGTTAACTCATTACTCAACGATTATTCATGTATGAAATACTGACTTCATGAATATTAATTAGTTAATATTTTTATATGAACACAGGAAGATTAGGCCAAGGCAAAAACTGTAGAATCAGACATATTTTATTTCATAAAGCAAACAGAGCAGACCCTATAGGGGCCATCTGATCTGGGTCTACTCTGTTTGCAAAGGCTTAGAAAGGCATATTTATTGAGTAAACGATTAATCCTTTCAATGCTGAATTTTTAAATGGCATAGCCCATCAATGTTTTAATATAGAGTCCATTTAGTATGAAAGGCTTAAACTTAAATTTGAATGACAAACAGTGTATACCCAGATCATTGGACTCCCAAAGGAGCCCACTGATCTGGGTCTAAACTGTTTATAAATGACAGTGCAGATGTGCCCTGCATTCAAAGTGTTAACACATTGCATGTTTGTAAAGCAATTATATAAAGTCATCTAATTAATATGCATATACTAATTACGTCATACATGAATATTTATCTGGAAAACACTTTGACCCTTTCCTTCACGTATTTGCAAACAGAGTAGACCCGGATTAGATGGCTCCTATAGGGTCTGCTCTGTTTGCTTATGATATAATATAGATATGATTCTACAGTTTCTGCCTGTGCCAAAATGTCCTGTGTACATTTGCCACTATAAAAAATCAGCTAATAAATATTCATGTTTATTTTTGTTACCATTATTTCTTACATGAATATGCAACAGGGAAAGGAAAGTGCAAACATGTTAACCCTTTGCTTGCTATTCGCGTCAATATACCTACCTGTAAATAGTGAAGACCCAGATGAGACAGCTCCTGCAGGAGCTGTCTCATCAGGGTCTGCACTATTTACAAGTTGATTGTGCAACCAGTGCACTCCACAGCAGTGATTGCACAGCGAAATACTTGTACACAGTGAAGATATATGTAATTATACAACAGGGCATGGGTAAAGAAGGAGAAATGTATTTTAAAATTCAGCAAGCGAAGGGTTAAGATTGAATTTCATTTAGACTTCAATATGTGTCCACATTGAAGTTATGCATTTGACCCTTTACTTAACCCTTTCCTCCATAAATACGCCTTTCTACGCCTCTGTAAAAATCACCTGATGAAACCATTGTGATAGAGCATTTGCTTCAATGGTCTCAAAACTACACAATTCTAACATTTTTCTTTTCTCTAGTAAATACTCCTTTTCGGTAGATTTATTCAAAGAGATTAGATATAAAAATAGCCTATGGAGTAACGGGTTAATTATAAAACCTTTCTATGCCACTGCAAACAGAGTAGACCAGAGTAGACCCAGATCAGACAGCTCCTATAGGAGCCATCTGATCAGGGTCTGCTCTGTTCGCTTATGATATAATATACATATGATTCTACAGTTTCTGCTAAGGCCAAATATTCCTGTGCCCATGTGCTAATATAACAATTAATCTAATTAATATTCATGATGTCATTATTTCTTACATGAATATTCATGGAGTAAAATGGTTAAAGTGAATGTGAGTCACGTATGCACTGCCATTTGCAAACAGTATAGACCCAGATCAGATGACTCCTAGAGGAGCCCTCTGATCAAGGTCTGCACTATTTGTCACTTATAACTTATTAAGTAGACTCTATTAGTTGATCACTAATGGGTTATTCTACAACAAATTTCAATACCTTCTGAATAGTCATAGACAAAATAGTTATGATGAAATATGGAAGGTAGACCAATGTAGCCATTTTTAGAAACTAAAGAAGCAGATCTATAAAATTCCTAAGCAAACAGAGCAGACCTTGGGTCTACTCTGTTTGCAAATGCGTGAAAATGTGTTTATATGAAGGAAAGGGTTAATTCTGATGAGACAACAAGTTACATCTCATCTGGATTCAAGCTGTTATGATATTTAGGTTGTGTTTAGATTGAAAACTAAGGTTAAGATTGCAAGAGGCTATATAACTGTGATCAAATTCAAACTGTCTGCTCAAAGCATGCTAAATTAACTATGTTTTAAGGATTCATGAAGCCCTGCAACTTTTTAACAAAAACACAATTGTAATGCGATTGTTTAAATCTTTTCTTGAATAGATACCTTGTTATACCCCAACCACCTGTGGTGGAGGCTATATAGGAACCACCTTGTCTGTCCGTCCTCCGTCAGTCCATTGCATTTTTTCTGGACATTTGCTTTTTTCTTGAAAACTACTTTTGATAACACCTTCTAACTTAATATATATTATACGTGTTATGTGGTTGACAGTCTTCCATTATTTCATAACTCTTGCACAAAACTTGACAGAATTATGCCCCCTTTTAAATTCATATTTTGTATAACTCTAGATTCATTTTTGAGGGATTTATTCCCCTTTGTTACTTTTCATAAGTATTTTTTGTCCAGAGCATAACTTCTCAAGTACTACTTCTACATTTCTTCACCAATGAACCTAAGATTTTGTATATCGAGGGCTTGGTGCAAAACTATTCTAACTCCTTCACTAAAGTGAAGGAGTTAGAATAGTTTTCCACCAAGCCCTCGATATGCATCTATAAGAATGTGTAGATGTGTATGACATACTTCTCATGTGAGTTATTCCTTGATTGGACTTATCGTAAATATTAATTAGATTAATTTTTAAAATAGAATATTAACATTAACACATAGAATCATGTCTATATTATTCCATAAGCAAACAGAACAGGCCCTGATCAGACGGCTTCTATAGGAGCTGTCTGATCTGTGTCTACTCTGTTTGCAAAGGCATAGAAAAGAGTATATATTGAGGAAAGGGTTAACGCTTAACCTGATACAGGTGCCTTAAACAATTCTGACCCCGATCAGAAGGCAGATGGAGGAGCTGTTTGATCTGGGTCTGCTCTGTTGGCTTATAGAATAATAAAGATTAGATTCTACAGTTTCTGCAATGGTCAACAATTCTTGTGTGCATACATCATTATAAGAATTTATCTCATCAATAGACATGATGTCATTAATTCTTATATGAATATTCAACAGGTATCGGGTTAAATGCAATAGCTACTTTACAGTCTGTACACATAATGCTGGAGTCAAAAATAGTAAAAACAAGAGATGTCACAGTCACGTGACAAATGCCCCCAAAAATTGTACCCTGTGACCTTGACCTTTAACCCATGGACCAGCGAGTTGAACACGACACATCGTCTCTGTCTGGTGAACATTTGTGGCAAGTTATATTGAAATCCACTGATAGATGAAGAAGTTACAGACCGGACACGAATTTGGGACGGATGGAAGGACGGACGGACAGGCAGATGGACGGACGTTCTAACGGATTGAGTGTATGTGGCTATTCTTTTGTTCGAAATAGCCACACAAACTCAAAATAAGCCACATAAAACCAATGAGAACAAAAGATCTTTTGTTCTCGGGTAATTATCTAGTCACATAAACAGGAATTGTTAGCGCGGACAGACGGACGGACAGACGGAAGGACGGACAATGCGATTACTATATGCCCGCCTATGGGGGCATAAAAATCTCATTAACCCTTTCCTCCATAAATACGCCTTTCTACACCTCTGTAAAAATCACCTGTTGAAACCATTGTGATAAATAGAGCATTTGCTCCTATTTATCACAATGGTTTCAAACTACAGAATTCTAACATTTTCCTTTTCTCTAGTTAATGCTCCTTTTCAGTAGATTTATTCAAACTGGTTGGATCTAAAAATAGCCTATGGAGGAAAGGGTTAAACCTTAATCCAACTCATATTGGTATTTGCAAACAGCTGGAATCCCTATAAAATGTCCAGTCTAAGATTAACCCTTTCATTTTGGGAAGGCTGAGGTCACTAACGTCCTATGCAAACAATGAGGACCAAGATGAGAGGGATCCTCTACGGTCTGCACTGTTTGTCATGTTACACTTTTCTTTGAAAATATCCCTAAATATTTATGGTAAGCTTAAATTATTTGAATTTTGGAATAGTCCATTTTAAAAGGTGTATAAATGAAATAAAGTTAAAACAGTATAAATATCCTACATGCACTATTATCTAATGTTGTTCGCACAAGCAGTGAAAACCCAGTGCTAGAGTTTCAAAACCCATGATTTGAGTGTTAAACAGCCTGACTCCTGAAATCTAAAAGTTGGGAATCTCATCTGGATCCATACTGTTAGCACAAATTCACCACGAGCATGCAAAGAGTTAAATCTTCCCTTACCGTGAGTTTGCCATGACAAAGTTCCAACCATATCTCCATCCAGCTGTGTCACAGTCAGTTTTGGTATCATGTTTCTTTTGGAATCCAAAGTTGTAGGTTGTAAATGATTGACAGTCTTCGGGCATGTGGTCAAAACAGGCTGAATTAAGAAGAGTCAGATTAGTGAAATTGTTTTATATGACTTCATAAATATTAATTAGATTGATTTCTATAATGCTGCATGACCACAGGAATTTTTGGCCATGGCAGAAACATGGTCTACCCTGTTTACAAAGGCACCTATTCAAATGGTATCTCTATCAAGCTAAGAGTTAAAGTTTGTGTCCTTTAACCCATTACATAGGCTATTTTTAGACCCAACCTCTTTGAATTAATCTACTGATTAACTAGAGAAAAGGAAAATTTTAGAATTGTTTAGTTTTGAAACCATTGTGATAAATAGAGCATTTGCTCCTATAGGAGCAAATGCTCTATTTATCACAATGGTTTCAAAAAAGTAACTTTTACACATGTCAAAAGGTGCCAATAAGAGGGAATGGAGTAACGGTTTACTTTATGAATATTCATGCACTTCTCCAGTTATAAATATTCATTAATCCTTTAGCCCTTAAATACGCCTTTCTATGCCTTTGTAAACAGAGTAGACCCACACCAGAAAGCTCCCGTAGGAGCAGTCTGATCAGGGTCTGCTCTGTTTACAGAGGTATGATTCTACAGTTTCTGCCATTGCCTAACACTCATGTGTTCATGTCCCATTGTAAAAAAATAATCCAATCAATAGTCATGATGTCATTATTTCTTACATGAATATTCATGTAGCAAGGAGTTAATGTGATTCTTGCACTAAAAATAAGTTTTATTTATTATTACGAAAATATCAAGAATTAACCCTTTCCTCCATATATACGCCTTTCTACGCCTCTGTAAAAGTCACTTTATGAAACCATTGTGATAAATAGAACATTTGCTCCTATCGGAACAAATGCTCTATTTATCACAATGGTTTCAAACTACAAAATTCTAAAATATTCCTTTTCTCTAGTTAATGCTCCTTTTTGGTAGAATTATTCAAAGTGGTTGGATCTAAAAATAGCCTATGAGGGAATGGGTTAAGTATGTAACAAAAGCAAGCAGAGCAGAAGCTCGCCAGACAGCTCCTAAAGGGTTAAATCATATGACACCTAACCCTTCTCATTCTATAAACATACATATGAACACTTGCAAATAGTGTAGATCCTAAAGGAGCTGTATCATATGGGTCTGCACTATTTGCCATGACAATTCAGTGGGTACATTTGATCTACATGTAGAATGATTCACCAAATTGATATTTATAGTGGATGGTTACACTTTTTTAATATATGTATTCTACTTGAAAAGGGTAAACAGAGAATGACTTTCACCCAGTATTAAGCTAGCTACCACAAATCTATGAGACCCAGATTGATACTTCTTTTGAATGGTCATTGTAGAGAGTTTTCATGGAAGCTTTTCAATGAGGCTTCCAATCAGGATCTGCAGTGATTGTCTGATCAAGATATGCAGTGATTGTTTGATCAGGATCTGCAGTGATTGTCTGATCATGATCTACAGTGATTTATTGATCAGGATCTGCAGTGATTGTCTGATCAAGATCTGCAGTGAATGTCTGATCAGGATCTGCAATGATTGTCTAATCAGGATCAGCAGTGATTGTTTAATCAGGATCTGCATTGATTGTCTGTTCAGGATCTGCAGTGATTGTTTGATCAGGATCTGCAGTGATTGTCTGATCAGGATCTGCAGTGATTGTCTGATCAGGATCTGCAGTGATTGTTTGATCAGGATCTGAGTGATTGTCTGGTCAAGATATGCATTGATTGTCTGATCAGGATCTGCAGTGATTGTCTGATCAGGATCTACAGTGATTGTCTGATCAGGATCTGCAGTGATTGTCTGATCAGGATCTGCAGTGATTGTCTGATCAGGATCTGCAGTGATTGTCTGATCAGGATCTGCAGTGACTATCTGATCAGGATCTGCAGTGATTGTAAATTTGTAAATTGCAGCTGCACATATTGTGATTTTTTTGGCAAAAGTTTAAATCTCGATCAGTTTGCCTCACATCAGGCTGTAATTCACATCAGAATCTAAACTGTTTCACACTCTGAGCATGGTTTGTAAATACAATAAATCTCTCTATAACGGCCACTAAATTACATCAAGTATTTTGTGTTAAAGGCAGGTGGCTGCTTAAAGCAATGTGAAATTAAAACAGAACGCTCCTGTAGGAGCGTTCTGTTTTACTTTCGCCTTGCTTTAAGCAGCCACTTGCACTAAATCCCAACTAATTAACACCATTTAGTGACCCTTATAGACAGGTTTTACTGTACATTGAAAACCTATAGTGCTTTTAGAAATGAAGCAGGCAGCAAATTTGTATACATGTATATTGTAGTGTCTTGAATTGAGTTTACATTTGGTAAAACCCGAGGCACAGATAATGGCATCCCTCTTAACCCTATCCCTGTTTTTTTATTTATTCCAAATTTCATTACCTGAATATTCATGGACAAAATAGTTGTAGTGAAATATGGAAGGTGGAACATTGTAACCATTTTAGAAACTAAATAAACAGATCTATCAAATTACATTAGCTGGGTCTTCTCTGTCTGCAGATGCGTGAAAAGGTGTTTATATGAAGGAAAGGGTTAACCCTTACAATGCGGGACACGAGTCGCTAATATCCTTTGCAAACAGTGTATACCCAGATGAGAGGGCTCCTAGAGGAGCCCTCTCATCAGGGTATGCACTATTTGTAGTGTTACACTTTTCTTTAGAAAAATCCCTAAATATTCACAATGAGATTGACCAGTTTGGATTTTGGAATAGTCCATTTGAAAATTCAGGATTGTAAGTGTTAACCCTGTCCATCATACAGATGACTTTTGGCATGTTTGCAAACTGAGTAGACCCAGATTAGACAGCTCCTATAGAAGATGTCTGATCAGTACCTGTTTTGTTTGCTTATGGATAATCACAGATCTAATTATGAAGTATGTACATGTATCTGTCATAGCTAAAACTTTCCTTGTTACATGTAATTATAAAAATTTAGCCCATGAATATTCATGCAGTAATTCATTTGTTAATCAATATTCATGGGGGTAAGGGTTAATCTTCATAAGATCTACAGGTTTACCACATATATTTCATTTTTTAGATTTTTTTAAATCCTGCTGGCAATAATGGTTGTCACGAATTTTGTATAAACTGTTTAGTCAAAATGTGCTCAGCCATAAGTACATAGTGCAATTTCACACATGGTGAATTTGATAAATGATAGAGATTTAAAATAATTGTTCAACCTACATTATTAGTTATACAGATCATTGGCGGGGTATCTGGCTTTTTGTTTCCTGCTGAGGAAATTCATGTTGCCTGAGCTGTTAGGCTCCTACAGGAGCCCCCTGATCTGGGTCTACTCTGTTTGCAAAGTTGTGAAAAGGCATTTATATTATGGAAAGGGTTAATCCAGGATAAAAGTAGTGCAGAAAACTGCTGCATGTGCTTTTTGCATGACTTTTGATCTGCATGAAGCTACTACCTGCTTTTAACCCTTTCCCTCATACAAATATTTTTTCACGTATTTGCAAACAGAGTAGATCAGGGTCTGCTCTATTTGCTTTGGACATACTATAGATCTGATTCAGCAGTTTTTGTCAAAGGAAAAACAATCCTGAATAAGTTTACATTATAAAATTTCAGTTAATAAATATTCATCATGTCATTATTTCTTACATGGCTATTAACCCATTCCCTCATATGCTATTTTTAGACTCAACCTCTTTGAATAAATCTACCGAAAAGGAGCATTAACTAGAGAAATGGAAAATTTTAGAATGTTGTAGTTTGAAACCATTGTGATAAATAGAGCATTTGCTCCTATAGGAGCAAATGCTCTATTTATCACAATGGTTTCACAAAGTGACTTCTACAGAGTCGTCAACAGTCGTCAGTATGAGGGAATGGGTTAAACAAGGAAAGGGTTAATACCCAGAATTTCGCCTCTTTTTTTGGTGGTTGTTTCAAAGGAATGTTACTGTAACAATAAATAAGACGGAGAAAGTTAACCTAATCCTGCTAAATATGACATGATTAACGTTCGCAGTTTAGAACCTGTATAACATAGCATCTCATAGAGAAGTCAAGTTATTTGATGCTTGGCAACAGTATCTTCAAAATTTAAATGAATTAGAAAAAAAGTAAACATGGCAGTCAATCAGAATTTGGGCAGACATCAATTTTTAAAGAAGGGTTAAAAAACTGCCCCACCCAGTATTAGCGTCACAGAAATAATATAACCGCAGGCCTTTTGTAATAAAAATCTCTGTGCTACCTGATCACTGATATCATAATTTGTGCACTTACAGCAGGACACGGACTGCCACACCCAATTTTTGCTTCACAGAAATTATGTGCAACGATTGGCTGTTTTTATTATACACTGAGCGTCTACTTTAACATATTAACCTTTACAACGCTGAATTTTCAAATGGACTATTCCCAAATTTAAACAGGTTAAGCTTATGGTGAATATTTATGGATTTTTCGAAAGAAAAGGGTAATATGATAAACAATACAGACCCTAATGAGAGGGCTCCTCTAGGGGCCCTCTCAATTAGTTCTACAATGTTTGCAAAGGACATTATTGACTCGTGTCCGGCACTATAAGGGTTAACCCTTCTCGTGCAAGTCATATACACATCTGCATCTGCAAATACAGTAAAACCTCCCTAAACAGTACATTCAAATAGTATAAATACATGTACTGGTTTTTAAGACAGGTGGCAGCTTAATGCAGTGTGAAAGTAATGTAGAAAGCTGCTTTGGGAGCTTTTGGCATGACTTTCACCCTGTATTAAGGAGGCATCTGCTTAAAAAGACCTGAATTCATTTTTATTGAAATTCTAATTTAGAGAGGTTTTACTATAGTGTAGATCTATATGTAACAGCTCCTAGAGGATGTCTCATGTGGACCTGCACTATACTATAGTGTAGATCTATATGTAACAGCTCCTAGAGGATGTCACATATGGACCTGCACTATTTGCCATAACTCAGTGGTTATATTAATTTTAATCCAGCTTCAGTATAATTCACATTATCATTACATTTATTCACAATGGAATGAATCATATTTGAAAACTCAGCATGAGAATGGTAATGCAGCAAAAGCACAACTGGTGGATGTAAGCACAACTGTAGGATGCAAATGTGTCAAGCAGCAAAAGCGTGACTGGAGGATGCAAATGTGTCAAGCAGCAAAAGCGTGACTGGAGGATGCAAATGTGTCAAGCAGCAAAAGAGTGACTGGAGGATGCAAATGTGTCAAGCAGCAAAAGCGTGACTGGAAGATGCAAATGTGTCAAGCAGCAAAAGCGTGACTGGAGGATGCAAATGTGTCAAGCAGCAAAAGAGTGACTGGAGGATGCAAATGTGCTAAGCAGCAAAACCACCAATGGAGGATGCAAATGTGTCAAGCAACAAAAGCACAAGTGTAGAACGCAAATGTGCAGAGTAGCAAAAGCATAACTGGTGGATGCAAGCACAAATGTAGAATGCAAATGTGTCAAGCAGCAAAAGCACAACTGTATAATACAATTGTGCAGAGCAGCAAAAGCACAACTGCAGAATGCAAATGTGCCAAGCGGCAAAAGCATAAATGAAGGAAGCAATTGTGTCAAGCAGCAAAAGCACAAATGGAGAATGCAAATGTCCCAAGCAGCAAAAGCACAACTGTAGAATGCAAATGTCCCAAGCAGCAAAAGCACAACTGTAGGATGCAAATGTGCAGAGCAGCAAAAGCATAACTGGTGGATGTAAGCACAACTGTAGAATACGAATGTGCAAAGCAGCAAAAGCACAAATGTAGGATGCAAATGTGTCAATCAGCAAAAGTGTGACTGGAGGATGCAAATGAGCCAAGCAGCAAAAACACAACTGTAGGATGCAAATGTGTCAGGCAGCAAAGGCACAACTGTAGAATGCAAATGTGCAGAGCAGCAAAAGCACAACTGGTGGATGTAAGCACAACTGTAGAATACAATTGTGCAAAGCCGCAAAAGCACAAATGTAGAATGCAAATGTGTCAAGCAGCAAAATCACAAATGGAGAATGCAAATGTCCCAAGCAGGAACAGCACAACTGTAGAATGCAAATGTCCCAAGCGACAAAAGCACAACTGTAGGATACAAATGTGTCAAGCAGCAAAAGCATAACTGGAGGATGCACATGTGTCAAGCAGCAAAAGCATAACTGTAGGATGCAAATGTCCCAAGTAGCAATAGCAGAACTGGAGGATGCAAATGTGTCAAGCAGCAAAAGCACAAATGGAGAATGCAAATGTGCCAAGCAGCAAAAGCACAACTGTAGAATGCAAATGCCCCAAGCAGCAAAAGCACAACTGTAAAATGCAAATGTCCCAAGCAGCAAAAGCACAACTGTAGGATACAAATGTGTCAAGCAGCAAAAGCATAACTGGAGGATGCACATGTGTCAAGCAGCAAAAGCATAACTGTAGGATGCAAATATGTCAAGCAGCAAAAGCGTAACTGGAGTATGCAAATGTACCAAGTAGCAAAAACACAAATGGAGGATGCAAATCTGCCAAGCAGCAGAGCACAACTTTAGAATGCAAATGTCCCAAGCAACAAAAGGACAAATAGAGAATGCAAATCTGCCATGCAGCAAAGCACAACTGGAGGATGCAAATGTGCCAATCTGTCTACTAACAATTCTTTCTTCAAGAACAAGAGGGCCATGAGGCCCTGAAGCGCTCACCTGAGATACCCCAGGGACGGGGCCATCATTTGTACAACCTTGGTAGAGAACCACAAGGCAAAGCAGTATGCCATTAAGCCTTATGGTTTCAGAGAAAAATGATATAGTTTTCCCATGAAAACTGATAAGCCAGGGCCAAGTTTCGCCCAGAGGTCATGGTCATAAGTTGAACAATCTTGGCAGAGGACCACAAGCCAAAGCTACATGCCAAATATCAAAGGTCTAGGCCTTACAGTTTCAGAAGAAGATTTTTAAAGATTTTCCTATGAAAAACTGATAAGCCCTTGGGCGGGGCCATTTTTGGCCCGTGGTCAAAATATGAACAATCTTTGTAGAGGACCATTAGATCATGCTACATACCAACTATCAAAGGTCTAGACCATACAGTTTCAGAGAAGAAGAATGTTAAAGAGTTTCCTATGAAAAAATGATAAGCCCTTGGGCGGGGCCATTTTTGGCCCGGGGGTCATCATTTGAAAAATATTTGTAGAGGACAATTAGATCATGCTACATGCCAAATATCAAAGGTCTAGGCCTTACAGTTTCAGAGAAGAAGATTTTTAAAGATGTTCCTATGAAAAACTGATAAGCCCTTGGGCGGGGCCATTTTTGGCCCGGGGGTCATAATTTGAACAGTCTTTGTAGAGGACCACCGGATCATGCCACATGCCAAATATAAAAGGTCTAGGCCTTACAGTTTCAGAGAAGAAGATTTTTAAAGATTTTCCAATGAAAAACTGATAAGCCCTTGGGCGGGGCCATTTTCGGCCCGGGGGTCATAATTTGAACAATTTTTGTAGAGGACCATTAGATCATGCTACATGCCAAATATCAAAGGTCTAGGCCTTACAGTTTCAGAGAAGAAGATTTTTAAAGATTTTCCTATGAAAAACTGATAAGCCCTTGGGTGGGGCCATTTTTGGCCCGGGGGTCATAATTTGAACAATCTTTGTAGAGAAACATAAGATCATGCTACATGCCAAATATCAAAGATCTAGGCCTTACAGTTTCAGAGAAGAAGATTTTTAAAGATTTTCCAATGAAAAACTGATAAGCCCTTGGGCGGGGCCATTTTTGGCCCGGGGGTCATAATTTGAACAATCTTTGTAGAGAAACATAAGATCATGCTACATGCCAAATATCAAAGATCTAGGCCTTATAGTTTCAGAGAAGAAGATTTTTAAAGATTTTCCTATGAAAAACTGATAAGCCCTTGGGTGGGGCCATTTTTGGCCCGGGGGTCATAATTTGAACAATTTTTGTAGAGGACCATTAGATCATGCTACATGCCAAATATCAAAGGTCTAGGCCTTACAGTTTCAGAGAAGAAGATTTTTAAAGATTTTCCTATGAAAAACTGATAAGCCCTTGGGCGGGGCCATTTTTGGCCCGGGGGTCATAATGTGAACAACGTTTCGTTCCCCCTAGCCACTGTTGCTTCTGACAAAATTTGGTTAAAATCGGGTCAGCAGTTTCAGAGGAGATGTCGTTTGAAAATGTGGACGGACGCCGGACGCCGGACGGACGCCGGACGCCGGACACCGGACGCCGGACGACGGACAAATAGCGGTCACAATAGCTCATCCTGAGCCTTCGGCTCAGGTGAGCTAAAAACATGCAATAAGCCGTTGCTAATTGGAACTTATAGTAATAAAGAAAGATTGGTGATTGCATAATAAAGGGTGAAAGTCATGCAGAAATCTATGAGGAGTTTTCTGCATGACTTTCATCTTGCATTAAGCTGCAATCTGTCTTAACGACCGATAATGTTGCTTATTTTATTGTACAGATTAGCAAGGTTTTTCTATTAGTCATTTATACGCACAATGTCTCTCTGTCATAAGTAGATTCTGAATATGAAATAGTGAGTGACATTTACATATGGGGATAGGTCGAGAGATATTGATAGTTATGTCATGGGTGAAAGCTTTTGCATATGCTATAACCATACACCAATGTGAAAGATCTAAAAAAGATCTAGTTATAAACATCCACTCAGCAGTACAACCTGTCTTAACCCATTCCCTCATAGGCTATTTTTAGATCCAACCTCTTTGAATAAATCTACCAAAAAGGAGCATTAGCTAGAGAAAAGGAAGATTTTAGAATTGTGTAGTTTGAAACCACTGTGATAAATAGAGTATTTGCTCCTATAGGAGCAAATGCTCTATTTATCACAATGGTTTCACAAAGAGTCGTCAAAAGTCGTCAATATGAGGGAATGGGTTAAGCATCTACCAAAAAGAGGTATAATAATGGGCATATAAGGTAGCTTAATGGAGGTAAAAAGTAATGCAGAAAGCTTCTAGAGGAGCTTTCTGCATTACTTTTGCAATGCATTAAGCAACCACCTGTTTTTTAAGACTCCTTCATTCAATAAATGAATGGTTGCTTAAGACAGGTTCTACTATATTCAAAATCTGAGAAAATGACTGCAACAAATGGATGTGTTACTATCTCTGTCCATTAGTTCTGTACTCTCTTGAATATTCTTGTAAGAAATAATGTACACATACATATTAATAAGCTATATATATTAATAACGGATTATGAACAAGAAAAAAATCACTGGCAAACCCTGTAGATTCAGATCTATATTATTCCATAAGCAAACAGAGCAGACCCTGATTAGATGGTGCCTACAGTCTTATTCTGCTTGCAAATGTGTTTAAATGCCCTATATCTTTGGAGTATGGAGTGAAAAGTATAATATTGATCTGGCACAATTTTGAAAGCTAATATTTCCTCCTTAACACTTTCCTTCATATAAACATGTTTTCACACATTTGCAAACGGAGTAGACCCAGATCAGATGGCTCCAATAGGAGTCATCTGATCAGGGTCTGCTCTGTTTGCTAATGGAATTTGAAAAATCTGTTTCTTTACTTTTTAAAATGGCTACAATATTCCACCTTCCATATTTCATTATAACTATTTTGTGCATGAATATTCAGTACTGAAATTTGGCATAAACATAGAACTGGGAAAAGGGTTAATTCCCATCAAAAAAGCAATCAGAGTTGTAATCAGTTAGGATCTGGATGAGATACAGAGACATATAGAATTTCACAAATCCATCGCTAGAATGCCTTTCAGGCTTTTGCAAACAGAGTAGACCCAGATCAGATGGCTTCTATAGGAGCCATCTGATCAGGGTCTGCTCTGTTTGCTTCCGACATGATAGGCATATTTATGGAGTAAACGGTTAAGCCTGTTGAATACAAGAAACAAGTTAACTGGTTTTTCCAAACAATATAGACCTAGAGGTCAAAGAGGAGCCCTCTTATCAGGGTTTACACTGCTTGTCACTCACAATCCTTTAGCAAATTCAGTCCTTTCATATTGAATAAACAACAATAAAATAATATTCCAACATGAAATATCTCTTATTGGAATTAAATGTTTTATTCATTCCTGCTAGAGACAGCGTAAACCCACAGGTAACAGTATCAAACTGACTTTTTGATGCATATACATGTAACAAATCATCATGGATCCTACTCAACTTAAAACAAGAGAACCATGATGGTCCTAAATTGCTCATCCGACTCTCCATCACTTGATTTGCATTTGAAAAACCATGACGACCACAAGATTACAATGGTTTAACTCTTCACCTCCAAGATACACCTTGTCATGCCTTTGCAAACAGAGTAAATCCAGAAGAGGAAAGCTCATCTAGGTGTCTATCTGATCAGGTTCTGCTCTGTTTGCTTATGGAATTACAACCGATTCTACAATTTCTGCTAATATAAAAATGCAGCTAATAAATATTCATGTCATTAATTCTTGCATGAATATTCATCAGATAAAAGGTCAAATATGTTTTGAGAGATGAAGGGCATATACCAACTTATAAAATAATTGTCATATAGCTGCAGTGGCATTTCTTATAGAAAAGTAATGAAAAGATACCAACCTGTGTACAATCTTTGTGAAAAGCTATAGAATGTAGGGCACCAGAATTTGATGCAACTCCAATCAATGTACAGAATAGGAATTTAATCTCTCGAAACATATTTCTATTTAAAAAGGCACAACATTCACAGATACAGATCTTGTTGCTTTACTCCACACACGGAAGGCTTTATGACTGTTGTATGGTAAAACTGTTTACTATCCAGCATGCTAAACAATCATCATCTGCAGAACAGTTGTCATCTCCTTTAATTCAATATTCATTAGATGTTTTATAAGAGCATTTATGACAAATATTACCATGGCAGAAACTTTTCTTACTTTATAAGCACACAGAGCAGACCATGATCAGACAGCTCCTATAGGAGCAGTCTGATCTGGGTCTACTCTGTTTGCAAAAGCATGAAAAGGCATTAAAGAATATGATCCGAGTGTCAACCAGATTGGATCCTGTTGAGACGCTGATATACCTTGAGGCGCGTGTCTTGATCCAAAATATTGGTATAGGTTATGATGAATTAAACTGAAATGGGCCTAATGTACTCCAGCATCTAAGTTTTGCACTACTTTAATAACGTATCTGTTCCAACTCAGTGGTTGCAACTTAAATCAGTGGATGATTGCTTTGCTTTTACCCTTTGACCTTAAAATGACTGTTGTTGTCTGCACAAACTGTAATCTGCAACATATATTTAAAATTGATTTTCTGCTTCTTTTTTTTTTTTTTTTTTAAAAAACCAAACAAACAACAATGGATAGAGTCACACAATTTTGATCCTGGTGAGAAGTTAAATCAATTAGCCTCTCATCTGGATACAAACTGGGTTACAGCTTGTAACAAACTCACCATTAACATGCATAGAGTTAAACCCTTTGAACACTGAATTTTCAAAGTGGAATGTTTCATCACAGTTCAGTGGTAGAGTCCATTGACTCTATTCAGTATGAAAAGTTATAATTTGTGAGAGGATTTGGAACGACAAACAGCGCAGACTCTGATGAGAGGGCTCCTCTAGGAGCCCTCTGATCTGGGTCTGCACTGTTTGCAAATGTCAGCTAACACAATTCCCACACTCAGGGATTTAAGAGCAAATATATAACATTACTTCACTAAGTCATTGCTTAGTAAATCAAATAAAAAAAAAATATGAGGAAGTTTCTGTAATTAAAAGATATCCACAAATAGACAACCAATTGTGCTTTACAAAGCAAGTAACATACACATGTACTGAAAAAAGTCTTGGGTAATATTGCAGTAAATCTGTTATACGTTTTTGAGTAACTCTTAAACATTTACTCCATAAATATGCCCTTCTACGCCTTTGCAAACAGAGTAGACCCAGATCAGATGGCTCCTGCTCTTAATTAGCTCGATATCACCATTTAGAGTACACAAATGTGAACTAAGTTCTAGGTAGACATAGACACTGTCACTTGGCAATATTTACCATAAAAATGGATGTAACGTTTTACTTCATAAATATTCATAGATAATATAATGAAGTTTTAGCTATAGCAGAAACTGTAGAATCAGGTCTATTTCATTCCACAAGCGAACAGAGCAGACCCTGATCTGGGTCTACTTTGTTTGCACATACATTAACATTAACAGATGTGTATTTGGAGTAAAGGGTTAACTTGGCTAACAAGGACTTACAATTCAGAACTGCTGCACAGTGTCATGTAGCAAAACTTTCTGTCATATGGATGATCATGGTAACAATTCTAACAGAAGCAGACTTACTATCTACAGCCGATTCCATTTCTCAACCATTAACCCTTTCCTCTATAAATACGCCTTTCTACGCTTCTGTAAAAATCACTTATTGAAACCAATGTGACAAATAGAGCATTTGCTCCTAAGGAGCAAATGCTCTATTTGTCACAATGGTTTCAGAACTACAAAATTCTAAAATTTTCCTTTTCTCTAGTTAATGCTCCTTTTTGGTAGATTTATTCAAAGAGGTTGGATCTAAATATAGCCTATGAGGGAATAGGTTTAAGTGCCCTCTGATTTAGTGACAGTGCAATCTTTCACTCTTTAATCCATTCCCTCATGTTGACGCCTCTATGAAAGTCACCATTTGAGACCATTGTGATAAATAAAGCATTTGTTCCATAGGAGCAAATGCTTTATTTATCACAATGGTTTCAAAATTACACAGTTCTAAAATTGTCCTTTTCTACATTTAATGCTCCTTTTCGGTAGATTTATTGAAAGGGGTTTAAGTCTGAAAATTGCTTTAATATGAAGGAATGGGTAAACAACCATCCTGCTGTAAAAACTGACATCTGCTCAATCTCCAGCCTGTTACAATGTTCAGTTATGTGCAATCAGCTCAAAGATTTTAGAAAATGTTGACCCAATGTTATCTCTTTACTCTGTAAGTACTGGGGTACGCCTTTCTGAGCCTTTGCAAATAGAGTAGACCCAGATCAGAAGGCTCCTTTAGGAGCTGTCTGATCAGGGTGTGTTGTTTATTTATGAAATAATAAAGATATAATTCAACAGTTTCTGCTATGGTAAAAAAGTCGTGTGTCCATGTGCTAGTATAAACAAGATGTGTTTGTGAAACACTATGCCCTGACCTTTGACCCTGAAGGATGACCTTGACATTTAACCCATGGACCAGGGAGTTGAAAGCGACACATCATCTTTGTGTGGTGAACATTTGTACCAGGTTATTTTGAAATCCAATCACAGGTAAAAAAGTTATTGAAGGGACGCGAAATTTGGGACGGATGGAAGGACAGACGGATGGACGGACAATGTGATTACTATATGCCCGCCGTTGGGGGCCATAAAAATAATCTAATATTCATAATGTCATTATTTCTTACAAGAATATTCATGATTCATGAAGTAAAGGGTTAAACAGATTTTATCTGGATGAGGCAAGTTACTAACTCTCATCTAGACCCAAGCTGTTTGGGAATACAAGTAAGGATGCACTAAGCAGAATAACAGTTAACCCTTTCCTCCATAAATACTACTTTCTACCCCTTTGCAAACAGAGTAAACTCAGATCAGACAGCTCCTATAGGAGCCGTCTGATCAGGGTCTGCTCTGCTTGCTTATACATGTAATACAGATATGATTCTACAGTATCTGCCATGGGCAAAAAACTCCTTTGTATATGTGCTTTTATAACAATTAATTTAATTAATATTCATCATGCCATTAATCCATTTCCTCAAGGGCTATTTTAGATCCATCCATGTTGAATAAATCTACCGAAAAGGAGCATTAACTAGAGAAAATGGATTTTTTTTTAGAATTTTGTAGTTTGAAACCATTGTGATAAATAGAGCATTTGCTCCTATAGGAGCAAATGCTCTATTTATCACAATGGTTTCAACAGTTGTTGAAAGGCGTAGAAAGGCGTCAATATGGAGGAAAGGGTTAATTCTTACATAAATATTCATGGAGCAAAATGGTTAAATGAGGTCCATGGTAAATGTTTGTATGCATATGACATGTAAAAAAAACACCTGAAAAATATCTCAAATTATCAATTTATTCAATAATGCCATCAAAAACAATGTAAATATTTAAAAGATCTATTGCACAGTATGGTCAGCGTTTGCTCTTCTTCTTCACCACCTGCCATCCATCTTCATCTGTCTCCATATCTGAATAAAAGAAACAAGAAGAATACAGTAAAACCTCTCTATAACGGCCACTAAATTGTGTTAATTAGTTGGTATTTAGGGCAGGTGGCTGCTTAAAAGCAAGGTGAAAGTAAAACAGAACGCTCCTATAGGAGCATTCTGTTTTACTTTCATCTTGCTTTAAGCAGCCACCTGCCTTTTATACAAAATACTTGATGTAATTTAGTGGTCGTTATAGAGAGGTTTTACTGTACCACACATGAAGCATTTTAGATTGAAATTAACATAACCCTTTCCTCTATGAATATTAATAAAAGAATTTATTCCTTCATGAATATTCATGGACTGAATTTTGATAATTACATATAAACAAGAAAATATTTAACTGTGACAGACATTTCAGAATCCGATCTATATTATTCCATAAGTAAACAGAGCAGATTCTGATAGGACAATTTCAACAGGAGCTGTCTAATATGAGTCTACTCTATTTGCAAAGGTGTCAAAAGTCATCTAAACGATTATTCTCATCAGACAAACTCAAAACTCAAAAAGCTGATTAGTCTGAATCAAGGGTTTGAATTTATTTTGCTCCAGAGGAGCAGATTGCTCTATTTAACAAAATGGTCTCGAAATTTCATAATTCTAAAATTTCTTTTTTCAGTAAATGTTCTTTTCAGTAAACTTATTCCAAGAGGTTGGGTCTAAAAATAGCCTATGATGGAATGGGTTAATTACTGCTTCAAGGGTTCTGTTGCAATCCTTCTTACATAATACACATACAGTAGAACCTATCTTAAGCGGCCATAAAAGAGGTCTTATTATGGTTCTGTTAGGCAGGTGGTAGTTTAATGCAGGTCAAAAGTAATGCAGAAAGCTCCTAGGAGTTTTCTGCATTACTTTTGCCTTGCATTAAGCAACCACCTGCTTTTTAACATAAAGTCAATGTAATCAAGCCATTTATACAGTAAAATCTCTTTAACCTCTTTCCTGGTTAATATTCATTAAGATATAATGAAAGCAGGAATATCAAATTTTGCTGAATTTTTATAATGGGATAACGAACACGGGAATTTTTCACCATGACAGAAATTTCTGATTCAAATTTATATCATTTCTTAACCCATTCCCTCATATTGACGACTTTTGACGACTCTGCAAAAGTCACTTTGTGAAACCATTGTGATAAATAGAGCATTTGCTCCTATAGGAGCAAATGCTCTATTTATCACAATGGTTTCAAACTACAAAATTCTAAAATTTTCCTTTTCTCTAGTAAATGCTCCTTTTCGGTAGATTTATTTAAAGAGGTAGGATCTAAAAATAGCCTATGAGGTAATGGGTTAAACAAACAGAGCAGACCCTGATCAGATGACTCCTGAAAGGTCTACTCAATGAGGTAAAAGGTCAAAGCAGCTACTATTTCAGAAAGTTCTGATGGTAGCTCTCTCCTATACTTTTGTCCTGCATTAAGCTACCAACTGTCTAAAGATCAACAATTATTGTTTTTAATATTTACTGTACTTGCCAAATTATACATTGTATAAATGTTCATGAAAGTCTTTACCCTTCATGAATATTAATTAGTTTAATTCTAAGAAAATTTATTGCCATGACAAAGAGTCGGACCTGTAATATACAGTAAAACCCCGAACTCTCGAACCCCGGAAAACTCGTTCACTACCCTTAATTCGAACTAATTCTGCGGTCCCAACTCCTTCCTTCTTAAATTCTATATGTTCGACCTCGGATAATTAGACCATGCAAAACTCGAACTCTCGAACTCATCTCCCGGTCCGCTGATTGATAAAACAGTGCAAAGTACCTTTGATAAGTCGAACCGTTGTCTTACCTGTATGGCTGCGCGTCGAACCGAAGATTCACACCTCTCAGGTGGCTATCTCAGCTCACCGATAATTACGTGATTGGTAGACAATGGGTGAATGTGTGATGTTTTATCAAGGTGTTAAAATTTAAATATGTGTGTTTGTGAAGGTTGTTTTGAGCTAACATTGACTGTCATATCGTAGGGCTATAACACGATCGAAATGTTCAAACTTCTTCGTTCACAATGGCAGAAATAACAGTTGAACGAATATATTTGTTCTCCTCTGTTTTTATCCGTGAATGTTAATTGAGTTAATTTATGGCCCTATATGCGAATCCACTTACGAAAACACAAGGAATAGTTTTCCCCCAATACTGATCTGTTGCAACCGTCTAAATAACGGAATTTTACCAATTTTGTGTGTTCTCGTGTGTGTTCTCGTAGATATTTAAATGGGTTGTAGACCGTTGTACATAAACCGAGACGATGATGACAGGTCGTTCAGTCCCGGTTTTTAACCAGACCAAAATGGCGAGATATATACATAGCATAGATACGTTCATGGCAGAAACACGAAATTTGGAATAATGGGACGATGTTTTTATAGAATTATGGGTTGCATTAGTATTTTCATTGTATTGCAAAGGCAGCAAAAACAGTGAGTTTTGTTACAGAGGTTTGTTTATTCATTTTCGACATGAAAATATTCTCAAACTCACGTTCGAACGATTTCTGTACCATTTGCTACCAAACGAATATGAGACTCGGATCTTTCGAACCACCCTTGATTCGAACTAAAAGTTATGGTCCCCAAGGTGTTCGAGAGATCGGGGTTTTACTGTATGTCCAAGTAGAGCAGCCCCTGTTCGGACATCTCCTATAGTTTATTCTGTTTGCAAAGGCATGATTCTGGCATAAGGGATTATAATTAATTTATTGCTTAATAACAATTTCCTTCCTATAAATGCTTTTTCACACATTTGCAAACAGAATAGACCAAGATCAGACGGCTTCTATAGGAGCCGCCTGATCAGGGTCTGCTGTTTGCTTTAGACAAGATATAGATCTGATTCTACACGTTTTGTTTTTTTTCAAAGCAAAACATTTGCTTGAAAAGTTTAAATTATAAAAATTTAGCTTACAAATATTCATGATGTTATTTTTTTGAATGAAAATTGAACAGGGAAATGTTTAACAATTTCTATGGAATGTCATATCATCTTCAATACACATCAGTTCTTCACATGCAAGCAATGAATTAGTGATTCTTTAAGGAAACAGCTTGCATTTAGTAATGTAACTCTTTTCTCTGTCAAAAGATTCCAATTGGTTGACAAAACAACAGGAGAAAATTATCTGTGAGAATTAACGCAGACATTTGTTTTCTTTTTTGAAGATGACAATTACAGTAAAACCTCTCTATAACGGCCACTAAATTGTGTTAATTAGTTGGTATTTTGGGCAGGTGGTTGCTTAAAGCAAGGTGAAAGTAAAGAGCGTTCTGTTTTACTTTCACCTTGCTTTAAGCATCCACCTGCCTTTAACACAAAATACTTGATGTAATTTAGTGGTCGCTATAGAGAGGTTTTACTGTACTTTTAATATAGCATACTAAGAGTAAATGTTTTTTGTATTACCTGCAGATTGTTGTTGGTTTGATGTTGACTGTTGTGGAGATGACTGGACTAATGGCGGAGGATTATCATAATCACCATCCTGAAGAAATAGAAACATTTTATATAATGGATAATTATCAGATACAGTCAAACCTGCTGTAAGCGGCCTGTCTAGGGAAGTGGCCACTTTGGCTGCTTACAGTAGGTGACCACTTAAACCGGGTGTAGGTTATCAAGCATATTTACGAGTGGTGATGATAGAGACATGTATTACAAGTACACTGATTGATTTTTATAAAGACCGTTCTGACCCAAAGTGCCCGTAATAATTGCATGCCAGATCAAATTAATTGCTTTGTTTGTTGTTCTTTAATGTCCTTGTCCCTTATCATTAAGTGTCAACTACTGTGTTTAAGATGTGGAATTTGAAATATAGTGCCTGATCAGGGTCTAAACTGTAGAACCTGGGTGAAAACAGTTTTAATTCAAACTAGCTCCCACCAATAAAGAAATTTAGTCCCAACACTAAAGAAATTAAGACAAATGCAGGCTTAATTAAGTTTTAACTCTTTACTCCATTCTATGCCTTTGCGAACAGAGTATACCCAGATCAGATGGTTCCTGTAGGAGATGTCTGATCAGGGTCTGCTCTGTTTGCTCATGAAATACAAAACTGATTCTACAGTTTCTGCCATGAAGTTCCTGTATCCATGTGACATTATAAACTAGAGCCACATGGGGTGCCAACGCTCCTCTGATTTGGTGCTTGTCCACTGCATACACTTCTCAAAGATATCTATCAACCTATGAAGTTGATACCTCTTATAAGTTTTGATTAATCAGTTACATTAAAGTTTTTGCACCCCGCTGCCAATGCCTACAACTATGACAACGCCTACGACCCTGTGATCACAACAGCTCGACGTTTCTTCAAAACAGGCGAGCTACAAATAATCTAATTAATATTCATGAAGTCATTATTTCTCATGTGAATAATCATGGACTAAAGGGTTAAGAAGCAACCAACAGTAGCTTTTTTAAACATCAATTACAGTAAAACCCCTCTAATGCGACCACCAAAAATGGGCATAATTCTGGGTAGCAGAGGCAGGTGGTAGCTTAATGCATTAAGAAAGTTATGCAGAAAGCTCCTATAGGAGCTTTCTGCATAACTTTCGTCCTGCATTAAGCAACCACCTGCTTTAAACGGCGCAAGTGGCTGTTTATTAAGTGGTCGCATTAGCGTGGTTTAACTGTACTTATCCCATGGGTATCTACCTCCACATCTTGTTGAACATGCTGCTGGACACAGTTCTGCATAGCTGGCTGGGGCAGTGAACTCAATTTAGCTGTCAGCTCACCCTCGTTACCATCTTTACATAGTTTGTAACAGCCACAAATCATCTGGGATATCTGGAAATAAGTCATTCCTTGCTTTAAAATTTAACCCTTTACTCCATAAATACGCCTTTCTATGACTCTGTAATAACTACTTCTTGAAACCATTGTGATAAATAAAGCATTTGCTCCTATAGGAGCAAATGCTCTATTTATCACAATGGTTTCAAACTACAGAATTCTAAAATTTTACTTTTCTCTAGTAAATGCTCCTTTTGGGCAGATTCATTCAAAGAGGTTGGGTCTAAAAATAGCCTATGGAGGAAAGGGTTAAATTAGTATCATAAAAGCTATGCTGCCACATGGTTGATTACAAAATATATTTGTGTTTGCTAATAGTTTATACTCTACTGAGAACAGTTACAGATAAAACATGCCCACATTTTGCTACTTTGAATACATTAAAATCTGTCTTAACCTTTTACTCCATGAAATATTCATGTTAGATATGACGATATCATGGATATTAATAAGGTTAATTTTTAAAATGGCATATTAACACATGATATTTTTACTGAAGCAGAAACTACAGAATCAAATCTATATTATTCCATAAGCAAACAGAGCAGACCCTGATCAGACGGCTCCTGTAGGAGTTGTCTGATCTGGGTCTACTCTGTTTGCAAAGACATAGAAAGGCATATTTATGGAGTAAAGGGTTAACCCTTTTCCTAATGTAAATTTATGCATGAATTTGTCACTTCATCAATATTACTTAACTTTAATTTTATAATGTAAAATTTTCAAGTGAAGTGTTTATTTTGACATAAACTGTAAGACCAGATCTATATAATATATAATATTCCTTTGAAACTTTTACAAGATAAAAGTTGTGCTAATAAATATTCATAAAGTCATTTTTTCTTACCTGAATATTGAACAGGGAAAGGGTTAATTCTAACCACACTTGTTATCTGGAAGAATTGTTGGATACTAACAATGTTAAACCTTTCCTTCATATAAACGGCTTTATATGTATTTGCAAACAGAGGAGATCCAGACCAGACGGCTCCAATACCGTCTGATCAGGGTCTGCTCTCTTTGCTAATTGAATTTGATAGATCTGTTTCTTTAGTTTCTAAAATGGCTACAATGTTCCACTTTCCATAGTTAATCATAAGTATTTTGTCCATGAATATTCAGCAGGTATTAAAATTTGGACTAAATATAGAACAGCAAAAGGATTAATTTCTATTCTATAGTTTTCCTGTCAAACAGTTTGTATAACTTAGCATCTAATTCGGACTTTTTGCAAAGATTGTATAACTTAGCATCTAATTCAGACTGTTTGCAAAGATTGTATAACTTAGCATCTAATACAGACTGTTTGCAAAGATTGTATAACTTAGCATCTAATTCAGACCGTTTGCAAAGATTAGTGTTAACAAATTTTCTGCTAGTTTGAAGTGTGCAATGAGCAGAAATTTGGAGCTTAGAGCCGAATTTAATCTGCTGAGTTTAACCCTTTCTTTCATATGAACGCATGTAATCCACTTAAAATAAAGTCGTTATTATTATCATTATTATTATTTTCACACATTTGTAAACAGAATAAACCAAGATCAGACAGCTCCTATAGGAACCATCTAATCAGGGTCTACTCTGTTTGATTTTGAGGTGATATACATCTGATTTTCATTTTTTTGTCAAAGCAAATAATGTCCTTACAACTTTGATGTTATAACAAGAGGGCCAGAATGGCCCTGACATCGCTCACCAGACAATCAGAGGAGAAGATTTTCAAAGTTTTCACTATATGTTTCTATTGAAAACTTAACACCCCAGGGGCGGTGCCAATTTTGACCCCAGGGACACAATTTATATAACTTTTGTAGAGGACCTGAACATGATGCTGAAAGAATGTAGTGAAAGAATGGATAGAGCATAGACCACTGGAACTTGTATTAATTCTTTGGATGCTAGAGGCGGATTCTCCCACCACTAATGACCTATGCAAACAGTTTGGATCCAGATCAGGCCCCACATAATGGGGGGCCTGATCTGATATCCAAATTGTTTGTAAATGAGACTGAACTTCTGAAAAACTTAGAAAGAAAGTGTGTAGTGGGATTCACCCACCACTAATGACCTATGCAAACAGTTTGGATCCAGATCAGGGCCAACATAATGTGGGGCCTGATCTGATATCCAAACTGTTTGTCAATGAGACTGAACTTCTGAAAAACTTAGAAAGAAAGTGTGTAGTTAGGATAACTTATGAATATGCTGCAGACAACAATTTAGCAGATGACAAAATTACCCAGCATGCAAAGAGTTAAGCAGAAATTCACAACAGATATACTCTATATTGATATCTGGTAGCTTAATGCAGGGCATAGTTACTATCACTATATGTTTCTGTTGAAAACTGGCTACCCCTGGGGCGGGGCCAATTTTGACCCCGGAGCATAATTTATAAAAATTTGTAGAGGACCTGAACATGATGCTATGTGCAAAATATGAAAGCTGAGAACCTCCCAGTTTCAGAGAAGAAGATATTCAAAGATTTCACTATGTGTTTCTATTGAAAACTGCCCATCCCTGGAGCTGTGCCAATTTTGACCCCGTGGCCATAATTTATAACAAGAGGGCCATGAGGCCCTGAAGCGCTCACCAGACATAACCCCAGGGGCGGGCCATATTTGACCACAAGAAATCATGTGTACACCCTTGGTAGAGAACCACAAGGCAAAGCAATATGCCATTAATTAAAGGTCTAAGCCTTATGGTTTCAGAGAAAGATAATATTTATATTTTTCCCATGAAAAACTGATAAGCCCTGAGGCAGGGCCAAGTTTCGCCCAGTGGTCAGGGTCGTAAGTTAAACATTCTTGGCAGAGGACCACAAGCCACAGCTACATATTTGTAGAGGATCATTAGATCATGTTACATACCAAATATCAAAGGTCTAGGCCTTACAGTTTCAGTAGATTTTTAAAGATTTTCCTATGAAAAACTGATAAGCCCTTGGGCGGGGCCATTTTTGGCTTGGTGGTCATAATTTGAACAATATTTGTGGAGGACCATAAGATCATGCTACATACTAAATATCAAAGGTCTAGGCCTTACAGTTTCAGAGAAGAAGATTTTTAAAGATTTTCCTATGAAAAACTGATAAGCCCTTGGGCGGGGCCATTTTTGGCCCGAGGATCATAATTTGAACAACTTTTGTAGAGGACCATGAGATCATGCTACATACCAAATAACAAAAGTCTAGGCCTTACAGTTTCAGAGAAGAAGATTTTTAAAGCTTTTCCTATGAAAAACTGATAAGCCCTTGGGCGGGGCCAATTTTTGGCCCGGGGGTCATAATTTGAACAATATTTGTAGAGGATCATAAGATCATGCTACATACGAAATATCAAAGGTCTAGGCCTTACAGTTTTAGAAAAGAAGATTTTTAAAGATTTTCCTATGAAAAACTGATAAGCCCTTGGGCGGGGCCATTTTTGGCCCCGGGGTCATAATTTGAACAACTTTAGTAGAGGACCATAAGATCATGCTACATACAAAATATCAAAGGTCTAGGCCATACAGTTTCAGAGAAGAAGATTTTTAAAGATTTTCCTATGAAAAACTGATAAGCCCTTGGGCGGGGCCATTTTTGGCCCAGGGGTCATTATTTGAACAATATTTGTAGAGGACCATAAGATCATGCTACATACCAAATATCAAAGTTCTAGGCCTTACAGTTTCAGAGCAGAAGATTTTTAAAGATTTTCCAATGAAAAACTGATAAGCCCTTGGGCGGGGCCAATTTTGGCCCGGGGGTCATAATTTGAACAATCTTTGTAGAGGACCATAAGATCATGCTACATACCAAATATCAATGGTCTAGGCCATACAGTTTCAGAGAAGAAGATTTTTAAAGATTTTCATATATTACCATATATGGAAAAAACGACCACGCCCTCTGGCGGCCATGTTTTTTGCCGGATCAAAATTCTTTTAACAACTTTTAAAGTCTATCAACTGAGAAACATTTTGGTGAAAACTATATTCAAATCGGACAAGTCATTCTGGAGAAGAAGATTTTTCTAGATATTGCGTACAGTTGCCATGGCAACAAGACCGATGGCCCCGCCCACTATCTTTTAACAACTTTTGAAGCACCCACCCACAGTATGTATCTGACCAAGTTTGGTTACAATTGGGCAGTCGGTTTCAGAGAAGAAGTCGTTTGAAATTGTTGACGGACAGACAGACGGACAGACGGACAGACGGACAGACGGACAGACGGACAGACGGACAGACGGACGCCGGACACAGGGGTATCACAATAGCTCACCTTGAGCACTTTGTGCTCTGGTGAGCTAAAAAAATTGAAGAGGACCTGAACATGATGCTCTGTGCCAAATATCAAAGCTGAGAGCCTTCCAGTTTCAGAGAAGAGGATTTTCAAAGATTTCACTATTTGTTTCTATTGAAAACTGCCCACCCCTGGGGCGGGGCCAATTCTAACCCCAGGGCCATAATTTATACAACTTTTGTAGAGGACCTGAACATGATGCTATGTGCCAAATATGAAAGCTGCAGAGATCCTTCCAGTTTCAGAGAAGAAGATTTTCAAATATTTCACTATTTGTTTCTATTGAAAACTGCCCACCCCTGGGGTGGGGCCAATTTTGACCCCAGGGCCATAATTTATATAACTTTTGTAGAGGACCTGAACATGATGATTTGTGCCAAATATGAAAGCTGAGAGCCTTCCAGTTTCAGAGGAGAAGATTTTCAAAGATTTCACTATTTGTTTCTATTGAAAACTGCCCAACCCCTGGGGCGGGGCCAATTTTGACCCCAGGGTCATAATTTATATAACTTTTGTAGAGGACCTGAACATGATGATTTGTGCCAAATATGAAAGCTGAGAGCCTTCCAGTTTCAGAGGAGAAGATTTTCAAAGATTTCACTATTTGTTTCTATTGAAAACTGCCCACCCCTGGGGTGGGGTTAATTTTGACCCCAGGGCCATAATTTATATAACTTTTGTAGAGGACCTGAACATGATGCTATGTGCCAAATATGAAAGCTGAGAACCTTCCAGTTTCAGAGAAGAAGATTTTCAAAGATTTCACTATTTGTTTCTATTGAAAACTGCCCACCCCTGGGGCGGGGCCAATTTTGACCCCAGGGCCATAATTTATGATGCTCTGTGCCAAATATGAAAGCTGAGAGCCTTCCAGTTTCAGAGGAGAAGATTTTCAAAGTTTTACTATATGTTTCTATTGAAAACAAGGCATCCCTGGGGCGGGGCCAATTTTGATCCCAGGGCCATAATTTATATAACTTTTGTAGAGGACCTAAAGATGATACTATGTGCCAAAGGTGAAAGCTGAGAACCCTGTAGATTCAGAGGAGAAGATTTTTAAAGGTTCAAATTGTTGACGACTGACGATGCACGACGGACGACGCACGCCGACGGACATCAGGCAATCACAGCAGCTCACCCTGAGCACTTTGTGCTCTGGTGAGCTAAAAATACAGCTGATAAATATTCATTATGTCATAATTCTTTACGTGAATACTGAACAGGGAAAGGGTTAATCTTGTTTACCTCTCGGAGACTGCCATCATCAGCAACAGCATCAAACTCATGATTCAAAACATCTGCTAGGAAATCGTCCAATTCATACGGCTCAATATCAGCTGTGGATATTGAAATACAGTTCTAAGTTAATTTTCGAATGTTTCCATAAACCAATCAAGCACTCAAGATTGTATGACTTAACCCATTCCCTCATAGGCTATTTTTAGACCCAACCTCTTTGAATAAATGTACCGGTACCGAAAAGGAGCATTTACTAGAGAAAAGGAAAATTTAAGAATTGTGTAATATTGAAACCATTGTGATAAATCGAGCATTTGCTCCTATGGAGCAAATGCTCTATTTATCACAATGGTTTCAAGAAGTGACTATTACAGAGGCGTAGAAAGGCGTATTTATGGAGGAAAGGGTTTTAATAAGACTAACTTAGAACTGTGAACAAAGAAATTCAAAATTCAGACATAACTGTTGTTGCATTTGAAATTTTTTCTTGATGAATAATTGTGCAAGAATCCCCCTTCATTAATAAATTCTTGTACAAATGTATTAACCCATTCCCTTCTACTGACGCCTCTGTAAAAGTCACTTTTTGAAACCCTTGTGATAATAGAGCATTTGCTCCAGAGGATCAAATGCTCTACTTATTGCAATGGTTTCATAAACTACAAAATTCTTAAAGTTTCCTTTTCTCTAGTAAATGCTCCTTTTCAGTAGATTTATTCAAAGAGGTTGGGTCTAAAAATAGCCTATGAGGGAATGTTGTTGCATTTTAACTTTTTTCTTGATGAATAATTGTGCAAGAATGCGCCCTTCATTAATAAATCCTTGTATAAATGTATTAACCCATTCCCTCCTACTGACGCTTTTAGACACCTGTGTAAAAGTCACTTTTTGAAACCCTTGTGATAAATAGAAGTGGTTTATCGCAATGGTTTCAAAAACTACAAAATTCTTAGTTTCCCATTTCCTAGTAAATGCTCCTTTTGAAGTTTTCAGTAGATTTATTCAAAGAGGCTGGGTCTAAAAATAGCCCATGAGGGAATGGGTTGATAAAGAAATTTACTAACATGGCAAACATGTTAAAAAGAAGTTTAGTTGTTTTGCAACTTTACATCCTATACCATAAACAGTTTGTTATGCCAATGGTAATGAAAAATTATAGCTGAGAAAAGTATTGCTATTAACAGCAAGTAGTGACAGGAAAAGTATTGCTATTAACAGCAAGTAGTGGCATTGCAAACAGTAGGGAATCTATGACACATAAGCAACAGAGCAGATCCTGATCAGATGGCTTCTACAGGAGCTGTCTGACCAGGGTCTAATCTGTTTGAAAAGGTCGTAAAATGAAATAAAAGAGGTTAATGTATATTTTTTTAAGAAATTGGTAAAAATAGTGAATAGTTTCTTGAAAAACATACCATTCTCAGAAAACCACTGATCAACAGCATGCACCATCCATTCTGCCTTAGCTTGACTGTCTTGTCCTCCAAACCCATGGTTGACAGCAAGCTGGGGTAAGTAAAGTAAAATTGTGGTTTATACAGTGCTCCCTCTCTACAACGACACCCTTTGGGATACGGAGATTGTATGTGTTGTTCAGAGGGAGTTGTTATAGGGAGGGAAAATCAAACACAATTAGCTTGTTTGCAGATCCCCAGGTGTTTTTCGAGAACTAAAACGGCTATGCCTCTATCAAACCCTATGTTGTGACCACTCTTTAGAATCGTCACAAAGTAACGATTCTAAAGAGTGGTCACAACATAGGGTTTGATGGGGGGTTTGATAGAGGCATAAAGAAAATACGATGGAAAAGTTGTTTCTGGAGCCTTGTTGTTTCGGAAACAGTGGCATGCGTTGTTGTAAGGAAGGAATCGTTATTGAGAGGGCCGTTGTAGGGAGGGAGCACTGTAGTCAGGAATTTATATACATATTCTCCCAACTGTCACATTTTATCCTCTGATCACTGCGTTATAAGTCTGCCATTTACATTTGGTGCCAAAGGTAGCCATGACGCATTGGCTTATTTCTCTCACAGGTACCAATTTAACCCTTTCCTTCATATAAACACCTTTTCACATATTTGCAAACAGAGTGGACCTCCTATAGGAGCCATCTGATCAGGGTCTAGTCTGTTTGCTTCTGACATGACATAGATCTGACTGTACAGTTTTTGTCAAAGCAAAATATTTCTTTGGAATTTTTATATTCAGCTAATAAATATTCATGGTGTCATTATTTCTTACATGAATACTGAACAGGGAAAGGGTTATACACCCTGGATGGATAGGAGGGATGTGGGTTTCATTTTTTGTTCAGAAAAATCATGATGGTCCGATGGCAGGATTCAAACTGGGGACCTTCCGATCCCAAATCCTGCGTCTTACCACTGGACCACCACACCCACTTTAGATCAGACCAAAAGAGTCAGCAATGACAAGATGACCGTGGTGGATACAAGTTAATGGAAATATGCATGTAGTGCTTAACCCTTTCCTTCATATAAACGGTTTTCATGCATTTGCAAACAGAGTAGACCCAGAGTCTGTTCTTTTTGCAAATGGAATTTTAAAGATCTGTTTCTTTACTTTCTAAAATGGTTACAATGTTCCTAATACCATATTTCATCATAACTATTTTGTCAATGAATATTCAGTCGGTATTGGAATTTGAAATAAACATAGAACACGGAAAGGTGGCAGAAACTGTAGAATCAGATCTATACTACCCCATATTAGCATATAAAGCACACATAGCAGGACTTGATTGTTATAAAACTCATAAAAGAGCTGTCTGATCTGGGTCTACTCTGTGTCTCTATGAAGCAAAGGGGCACATAAATTACATATAACTGTCATATTAAAAGGTTTGTGTCTGTTATAATTATCATTTCCTTCTATTTCTTTTCAAAATTACAGTCAGAGTGTATTACACTATGGGTTCTGATAAGATGCCAATCCTGTGTTACTTTATCAGTAGAATAGAAGACAACAATCACAATGAAGGTCCATCGAACTATAAATCTTTGCCTGGATATACAGTAAAACCTCGATTATCCGAACACTAAAATACGTATTATTATCGATCTTTAAGACAGGTGGCAGCTTAATGCATGGTGAAAGTCATGCAGAAAGCTCCTCTAGGAGCTTTCTGCATGACTTTCATCATGCATTAAGCAGCCACCTGCCTAAAAGGGTCTAAATTCGTTTATAACGAAAATTCGAATAATCGAGGTTTTACTGTACATAAAACCTTAACCCCTTTCCCTTATGAATATTTATGTAAGAATAATGACACCATAGACATTTATTAGCTGAATTTCTATTATGGTGTATGGATAAAGATTTTTTTTTACCACGGCAGAAACTGTACGATCAGATCAACCGGTATATTAATTCTATCTAAGCAAAAAGAGCAGACCCAGATCAGACAGAATGATGATGGTGGTTTCGTCAACTTAATCTTTGTGCTTGTGGTTTTTTCATGTTGTGGAACGTTTGTCCCTGTTTCTTGTGTGTCTTTTGGTGTTTTCTGTGTTCATTTCGTGTGTGTGTGTGTGTGTGTGTGCGTTTGGGTGTGTGGTTGTGTGTGTGTGTGTGTCATGCTGTCTATCGGTGTTTTGGTGGTGGTTGCGTCTTGCATGTGGCTTTGCCTGCTTGACTTTACTACTTTAGTGTTGTAACTTGTACATTACATGTTTGTTGCTTTGCTCTATGTCTCTTGCTTTGCTTTATGTTTAATTGAAGTTTTTATGATTTTTGATGTGCTTATTCCTAGAGGTTAATACACTGTGAGGAAGTTGCTGATCAGTTCTTCCCAAATCTGATTTGGGTGGATAAACGGTTTTACTTCAATCTTAGCTGTCGCACTTTTGTGCCTTCTTTTGACTGTCAGACTCTTAGTTATACTCTTTTTAAGGCAGTTTTTAGGCTTATGTCAAGATCAGCAACTTTCACACAGGTTTTAATTTTAAAAACAGGTAATCTGCAGACTGGCACATGTTAAGGGGCCAGAAATCCTGGCCCCTTGACAGGATCTATGAACCCAGAGTAAATCAATTACCAGGTGCAGACAGTCATATATCCAAATTGTGCACCACATTTTCGATACCTGATCTGGATCTTTTACTATTTATTCTTTTTCCTTTTATGCATGCACTTACATATATACAGGTAGATGTGATATACACTGTATGCTGTATTAGGTGTTTATAAAAATGCTTTTCATAGAATTCTTACTTTTTTAAACTTGATAATGTACTTTTTTACAGGCTGTTAGTTAATTTTATTGTTAAGAAACTTATGTTATTATGTCGGTAAATAGCTTTTAGCTAATGTTAAATATGTTGTGAAAACAACCCGACTATAAATAAAGTTTCTTGTATCTTGTATCTTTTCCATTTAATGGTTTGTAAATCTCACTTATGCATATTATAGTGGGTGTGAAAATATATCAATTATAAAATTGGGTTTATATTAGAAAATATTCAAATTAGCTTGAATGTTTGCTTCCATAAACATAATTAAATTGTTACTCAATCAATGATTTTGGCATACGTTAATACAATAAATTAAGATTGACTATGCCAACATTATTATGGTTAACAAACCGGTCAACTGACGAAATGATCAGACGGCTCCTAAATCCATTTCAATAAACTATGTCACTCAATTTGAATTGAGGTTTTTTTTTTATTCAAGTCAGATTGAACTTAAATCTACTTCATTTGATTTCATTGTTTTTTAGGAAGTCCTGTGCTAAATATCACCCTTTGCCATGCAGCAACAAGGAAGAAAATGCCAAAAATGCATTTTCTTCATGCTAATTCTTTGCAGACAGTGGAGCCTATCATTTTTCAATAGGGATGAATTGCATACTGATATAAAAATAAATGATGTAATTTTGCACATGACATAAACTTCTACAAGCTTTAATTACCCTTGAAAAAAATCAAACACTCTACTCCACGTCATTCATCCGCCATTTGCAATTTGAAATGAACATACTTAAAGGCATCTCAAAGCTGCTTCATAAATGCCCCCTCCTTCCGCCCCCTCCCCCAATACACAGAGTCCAGCTGTGCTGATTATTGATTCCCTAGAGTGTTCCAGCAGTGTCCAGTCAGGGTCTATGGCCATAAGAGATAAAGTTATGCAATTATACCTTGATCCTCGCCTTATCAGTTTGTGTATTAGATGCCAAAGCGTCAGCACCCAAAATACACAGAATGTGGTTAATGGGTCAACATTTCATTCGAAATGCCTTTAAGATGAACAATGAGAAAACATTGTTTTAGGCCTGAAATCTTTATTTAAAGATGGATTCAAGGGAAACTCTGGGCTAGACTTTAGAATCTGTCTGCACCTAATATTACTAATTTCTAGTTTAATATATTATTCATATCACATACTAAGGTTAGGATATTAGGGTTAAGATTAGAATTTGGATGAGGGTTAGCTGTATAAAATGCTATGTATGTAGCTGGGTAGAGATTGTAATGAAATGGTTTAAAGGTTTTAGACTGTGTGGCTTGATAGTTCAGTTGGTAGAGTATTGGCATGGTAAACCAAAGGCCCTGGGTTTAAGTCTCAGTCAAGTCATAACTATTTCACCATGTTACATTGGTGTCCAATGTAAATAATTCTCAGGGTGATTTATATGAAAAAGATTTGTAATAATAAGAAACTCGTGGAGTGTTCTTTGACTAGAGTAGGAATTCGGGACAAATTCTTGTGTAGAGAGGGTATGTGTAGCCGCATGGGCTGGTAGTCCCAAATCGCAAGACTCCTCAATACAGAAATTCATTCTTTGTAAACACTGTGATACAATGGAACAGACTGCAAGACAGCATAGTGCATGCTGATTCCATAGAGGCTTTCAAATTTTTAAGACAGCCAATTACGAGATTACCGCCAATAATAAAAGCGTCTCTTCTCACCCGTCGTGTTAAAGCCTATAAAGGATTCTACGACGTATAGATACAGATAGATTGTGGTGAAACAGTAGGCTTTAGTTGATAGGCTTTAGACTGTGTTGCTTTATAGCTCAGTCGGTAGGGTTTGGCAATTGTATTAGTCCAAGGCCTCGAGTTCAAGCCCAGTCACAACTTTTTCACGACCTTACATTTGGATCCCAACAATAATAACCTGCTGGGTGATTTATATGAAGAAATAAATTGTAATAATAAGAAACTCATGAAGTGTTCTCTATTTAAAGAGTCAAATTTGGATGCATATATCGTTGACGAGGCCTTCTCTCAAACCTCACCTATTTTTCGAACCTTAGTGTTTTTAAGCATGCATGCGCAAGTGCGCACTATGTCATCAAATCATGAGTACCGTTGTTTTGTCTGTAAACAACGCTTCGTAGCTTTAAAAATGAAATATGCGTCATAAACTGGTCATTACAGTCTATATTTCCTTAAACTATGCTAAACTTGAGAAAATTCTTTATACGTTATAGAATATCAACATAAATTGAAAAGTGTACCACATTGAAAATGTTTGACAGCTCTGACCCATTTGGCTTATGCAAAGGTCACGTGCCCATGATGAAATAACGTGACTATGAATATCATGTTATAATAAACAATTTCTAAATAAAGGTTCGAAAAGCAAGTGCTCTTATTTTGGTCGCCATTTTTGTTGTTGTTATGCGGATGGTGGGGAACACTGGATGGTTTGGGGATTAATAGATGAGGATAAAATTACTTAATTATTTCAACGTATGTATAAAAGATTATTTTGAACTGCTGATTTGTTATTTTCTTCAATATTCACGGTAAACGCTTTCTTTTCCTGGTCAAAGATTAAGAGGTTCGAAAGACGGTGAGACCCTGCTAGTCACTTAGACTTTTGCAGAAATTTAGAAACCCAGGAGTGTGACATGTCACAATAAAGTTAACTCTTTTACTTCGAAATTATTGCAGAATTTGTTTAAAAGAGTATTTTTAGAACCTTAAGAACAGTCCAGCTTTTTAAAATCCGTTCAACGGCTCCTCGAAATGCTTCCCTCATGGAGGCTGCCATATTGAAAATAACTTCTTCCCGGCTGTGTTTGAGTTAAGCTCATAATATTTTTCCTGTATACAATATAAAAACAATAATAAACAATCAATAGTTTGTTTAAATTACTTATTCATTTAAAAAATGTAATTACTGATATTTTAGTCATTTCTATTCTCCGAATAGTAACAATATAAATAAGTTAGCATTAGTAATTCGACATAATCTCGGTCCGAATACTATTCTATTTCGGGAACCAAACAATTGTTCGGATACAATTTTGTTTTATCCCTGCACAAATCAATAAAATAACAATTAAGGATTCTGGTAAGAAGAAAAACTATTTTGTTGTGCATTTTAATAATTTTCAGTGCAATTCATTATAATTGCATTATATTTTCTCTTTATGATGATATATGATATATGCATATGCATTAACCGTCTAGTATGTTTCTGTATATATTAACGTTGGGTGGGGTTTCACTTTCTATTGAAAGAATTATTGAATTATTAACAAGTGTCAAATAATGAATGAGATATTTCAGTACTAAAGGGTTTGAAAGTCTTTAAATTGATTATATAGGTAGATAGTTGTATGAAGTCATGATATATTTGCATACATTTTTATAGTGTAGTTGGTTGGAAATGGGCATTGTCAAATATTAGTTCACATTTGTGTACTCTAAATGGTGCTCTCGATCGAGCTACTTTCGGTTTTAACCATATCCCGGCAGAGTACACATGCATTAGGGCTAAAATGGGTACCCGCGGGTTGGGTAGAAATTGGTGGGTACCCGGGTACAAAATCACTCCCCGTTACCCGATATGAAATCTTAAGCAGAATCTAATTGTTAGTTTTCGTAACTGAGTGAAAGAAAGAAAGCTAAAAACATGTTAAAGATAGCATTTATTCAAGGATCCTTTCGTTTATGAGCAGATAAAGCTTGAACAGGCAAGTAAACATAAAATCAGACATATGAAACAAACCGCCGTTATCACATTGTTTGTTCGTATTTGACTGGTAAATGTGCATTCGTAACTATTCGTTGTATTCCGTAAGGGTTCGGAATATAGAAATGGCTGTGGTCCGTGTGGTAAATGTGTCGACGAATGTTGCTCAGCAGAGAGAATCAACCAATCAAATTTGAGGCCGCGAATTAGCCATGACATTTGTTAGTGTAACCATTTCTCAACGGAAAATAGCAATATATATATAGTCTACATGTAAGGTGTATAACTCCGGATATTACCTTGATCTTGAATCAGTTATCATTTTTTTACACAAGATTTACGTTGTGGGGCAACTGAAGAATGATGGAATAGCTTACACTTTCGCCAGTTATGTACAATGCACTTTGCTTTCACAAATAATAAAACTTTCATTTTAACACGTTCTCAATTCCATGCATGGCCCGGCACATCTGTAACAGTCAGGTTTACGTCATGTTGCTGCTTTTTTTTTGCGCAATTCAAGCAACGATTCATATTTCTTTTGAGAAACCAATAATAACCAAAGGGGGAATTACTACAGTAGGTACTTACCATACGTCTATACTATAGAGTTATCGAGTACCCGGGTACCCGCGGGTAATTGCAGAATGGGTACCCGGGTAGAAAATTTGTAACCGTTTCAGCCCTAACAGGCATTAAAACTGATTTAGGTTAGGACACACCTAATGATTCCTGTTGGGTTGGATTTTCTTCCAAAATACGACATAATTCTAAGATAAAGAGATACAGTAGTATAAATATGTATTAAACGTATGTACCTGACAAGAGAACTTCCGAAGAGATTTATTTTGTGGTAGTTTTAATCCACTTAATTTGTTTCCTCGTAGCGCTTACAGTAACCCCTATATTGCACTCATGTGTATACACTCGCATCGCATTACAACAGTGTGGGTTGCAGTGTGGGTTTATGAGCATATCTGAGGTCAGTTGTTGTTTGATTGGTGTAATTGCCACAAAAGTGCAGATTTACATTGAAAATTAGGTCCAATATGACCTGATTGTAAATTGGAAAATTAATCATTTCAACCCCGTATTTGACATATTGCCAAGAGACTGTAAGACGGCAACTATCACAAATTAGCATGCTGTCTTACAGCTCGTTGATGAGACTAAGTCAAATATGTACTAATGGAATTGTGAGAAAAGATCACTACCAATTAATAACAGAATTGATGCACAAAATAAAATTAAAGTTAAGTAAAACAAATATATACAAGCATTATGGATAAAATAAGCATAAAAGTAAGTAAAACATTTATACAACCTTTAAAATATTACCTTGAATAACTTTTCCCCGGAAACTACACAATGATAAAAGAGTCTCCCCACTCAAAGTCTCTGGCAGCCACAGGCCAAACAGCTTGTACCAAGCAAACATACTGATGGTGGTGGCTTGGCCTAGTGGGTGAGCAATTGAGCTGATAACCCAGGGATCCTGGGATCGAATCTCGACTCTCACCAGTATGAGGTTGCTAATTATACTCTTCACCCAGGGGTTAAAATTGGTACCAGTGAGTGTCACTAGCCAGCACTGCAGCTGCGCAATCGCGCCATATGTTAGCAACTAGTGCTCAATATTGTAGGCGAATGACGTGGTTAAAATGACCATGGGAGTAAAGTAGACAATAACTATTTACTGGCATATATCACCAATCTCTATAAAGCAAACATGTATTCAGAAATTAACTTTCCTGAACTCCAAAAGTTTCTGCGAGTATCCGCATGCAGATGAATGACATTTTGATTTGCAAGCCATGAGTCAATTCTTAAAACTAATAAGGCAGCAAGCCCTGATGGGATCTGACTAATATTACTGAAGGAGATGCAGCATGAAGTTGCAGACATCATCACAATTCTCTTTGACAGTTTGAGAAATCTTTAACGTTTTCTTTCATATAAACGTGTTTTCACACATTTGCAAACAGAGTAGATCCAGATCGGACAGCTCCTATAGGAGCTGTCTGATCCGGGTCTACTCTGTTTGCTAATGGAATTTGATAGATCTGTTTCTTTACTTTCTAAAATGGCTACAATGTTCCACCTTCCAGATGCCATCATAACTATTTTGTCCATGAATATTCTGTAAGTATATTTAAATTTGGAATAAACATAGAACAGGGAAAGGGTTAACTAAAGCATGGTACTTAATATTATTCTGGAAATTAATCACATTTGAGCTGATACATGCTTTGAAATAACTTGTTGACATCCTGCATGATGTTTTTTGACAGAAATAATGTACGGTTTGAATGCCAGTCCACTTTACTGTAATGATTGTTAAAGTACTAGTATTCTGTAATCAGTACTGTATAAGAATTCAGGAAAACTGGACAAAATTGAGAGCAAACAAACATTTGTTTTCATTGGTAGACGAGTTAACATGACAAGTGAGAGGCAGTGTAAGATTCAAATTAGTTTTGGTAAGCAAAGACAGTGTGTGTCACCTGCAAGAGGCAGTGTGTCACTTAGGGATCACTTTTATGTTGTCCGTCCGTCTGTCTGTCAATCTGTCTGTCTGTCTGTCCATCATACTTTCTTTTTTTTGACTGTCATTTCTAAACTAATCATTATAGAGCTTTCAAATTTCACATGTGTCTTCCTTTCATTGAGGACCATTGATGTAACCAATGTCCATCACTCTGCATCCAATACATTTTTAGTTATTCCCCTTTGTTCTGATATTCACACTATAGCATATTAACAGTTTTTGTGTCAGTTGCGAGCACTCACGAGTTCCTCCGAACACACTTGTTAAATCACAATTAGCATTAATTTTGGCTTGAGGAAAAAGTGATATGCATGAGTATTTGTGTTTATAAATGATACAACATGTATATGCAAATGTTTGTAGAACTTTACTTGTACATGTATTACAGCACTGATTAATCAAATACCTGCATTTTTGCCATCACAGAAAGTTGAAGGGAAATAAAATTAACATAAATCAAGATGGTATAAAAATATTTTCAGCATAATTTTTTCTCCCAAATCATTACAAGTGGTACAAGTGGTGGTTAGTGAACTTTGAACTGGTTAAAACAAGGAATCGAACTGTCAATGATTAACTGATTTGGGTAATGGACGAAGCGTACCATTTCCTGGTCGAAGTGTACCACTATATAAATTATATAGGAAAAAGGCCACTTTACACTAAATCATTATATCATAATTCTTGAGTTCGGCAAAACGCTTATGGTATGCTTTGTCCATAAACCAACCGAGTAACCATGACAGCCCTGGAAATAACCTCTGTTTCTAAATGACACAAGCAGTAATTAGACAAAGATAAAAAAGGATACTGTTAGCATTGATTTAATAAGACCTTAGCCTGTTATGTACAATGTCTCGACTTGTCAACTTGGCTAGATAAGGCTTAGAAAACTTTGTGCTAAGTTCACAATGATTTTCTGTGCAAATGAGTTTCCATGAATCAGTAACGATTCTAGTTTGTGACTGACAAAAATGTAACTCATCTTTTGTTAAATTGATGGTCTCTGCTACTTGCAATGCATTTTAACCCTTCGCTTGCTATTCACGTCAATATACCTACCTGTAAATAGTGAAGACCCAGATGAGACAGCTCCTGCAGGAGCTGTCTCATCAGGGTCTGCACTATTTACAAATTGATTGTGCAACCAGTGCACTCCACAGCAGTGATTTCACAGCGAAATACTTGTACACAGTGAAGATATATGTAAATATACAACAGGGCATGGGTAAAGAAGGAGAAATGTATTTTAAAATTCAGCAAGCGAAGGGTTAAAAATACCTAAATATTACATAAATCATTTGTTTATATGCTGAAAAAAGTAAATCGCCAGAAAACTAATCAAATTAACGGTGAAGAAGACAAAACAATTCATGTGTGTGATATCGAAGACCACGATGTTTTTCGCCAATGTATTAATATTTTATTAGTTTTAAAAAAAAATGGTGGTAATAACCCAAGACCATTCCAAGAGTCACTATGATATGGATAATGGTGTATGAGTTGCCTCACTTGTGGGTCCTAATCATGGCAATGTGACAGGGGTTTGTTTTCAGCGTTGTTTAACCTTTTTAAATTCAGAGTGGAATTGTCCGTCCATTGTTTCATGATATAGTTAATTCATTGGGAAGAGATGTATTGTGGGAGAGGATTATGAATACCAAACAATGCAAACCCTGATCAGAGGGCTAACCCTTTCCTCCATAAATATGCCTTTCTACGCCTCTATAAAAGTCACTTCCTGAAACCTTTGTGATAGATAGAGCATTTGCTCCAAAGGAGCAAATGCTCTATTTATCACAATGGTTTCAAAACTAAACAATTTTTAACATTTTCCTTTTCTCAAGTAAATGCTCCTTTTTGGTAGATTTATTCAAAGAGGTAGGATCTAAAAATAGCCTATGAGGGAATGGGTTAATGTAGGATCCCTCTGATCTGCATCTACACTGTTTTCAAATGTCAGTTCACAAGTTACCTGCATTCAAAGGGGTGACATTTTGAATGAATATTTAGAGTGGAATGATGCACCATTACATGTATGTAATTAACCCTTTCCTCAATAAATACGCCGTTCTACGCCTCTGTAATAACCACTTCTTGAAACCATTGTGATAAATAGAGCATTTGCTCCTATAGGAGCAAATGCTCTATTTATCACAATGGTTTCAAACTACAAAATTATAAAAATTTATTTTTCTCTAGTGAATGCTCCTTTTGGGTAGATTCATTCAAAGAGGTTGGGTCTAGAAATAGCCTATGGAGGAAAGGGTTAAAGATTATTCAATATATTTAGCAGGATTTTGAATAATGGTCAGTGCAGAGTGGCTATAGCAGGAGTCTTGAATGTACAACTGTCTTCAGTTGTAAGTTAACCCTTTCCGTTCATGTAAATGTATTTTCAGGTATCTGCAAACAGAGTAGACCCAGATCAGACATCTTCTATAGGAGTCATCTGATCAGGGTCTGCTGTGTTTGCTAATTGAATTTGATAGATCTGTTTCTTTAGTTTCTAAAATGACTACATTGTACACTGTTCCACCTTCCATATTTCATTATACCCCTGCAAACTTGTTTGAGGGGGTATACTTGAATCAGCCTGTCCGGCAGTCAGGCGGTCGGTTGGTCGGTTGGTCATACGGTCAGTCGGTTGGTAGGCAGCACTTGAACATGGGTAGATTGTGTTTCAAACTCCTCTTTCAGTTTTAAAGTTATTGAAATTATATTTATTCATAATAACCACGAACGGTAGATGTGCAAGACACAATTTTCATATGTTTACTGTTAGGCATTGCAGAATTATCTCCCCTTGAACTTAGAGAGTATTTTCTATCATTTTGGCATGAAACATGTGGAGTTTGTGTCACAAACTCCTCCTTCAATTTGAAAGTTATTCAGTGTGTAAGTGTTACACATATTAACCATGAATAGTAGATATGCAACACTCAATTTTCATGTTTTTAGTGCTGGGTATTGCAGAATTATCTCCCCTTGAACTTTGAGTATTTTTTTGTTATTTGGGCATGATACATGGGGATTTGTGTCGCAAACTCCTCGGATCTCCTTCAATTTTAAAGTTATTCAATTGATACTTGCCATACAAAATAACCAAAAACAAATGTGCAAGACAAAAATTTACTTATGTTTAGCACTGGGCATTGCAGATTTATCTCCCATTGAACTTAGTTTTTGTCATTTTGGCTTGAAACATGGGGAGTTGGTGTCACAAACTCTTCCTTCAGTTTTAAAAGTTATTCAGTGTATAAGTAGTATACATAATAACCATGAATAGTAGATCAGCAACACTCAATTTTCATCTGTTTAGGGCTAGGCATTGCAGAATTATCTCCCCTTGAACTTTGAGCAATTTTTGTCATTTTGGCATGATACATGGGGATTGGTGTCGCAAACCTCTCCTTTAATTTTAAAGTTATTCAATTTATACTTTCCATACATAATAACCACAAATAGCAGATGTGCATGACACAATTTTCATGTGTTTAGCGCTAGGCATTGCAAAATTATCTCCCTTTGAACTTTATGTATTTTTGTGTTGTCCAGTTACATGGGTAGTTGGTGTCACAAACTTGAATTTGCAATTCAAAGCTGCCATGCGGGAGTATTTATCACCTTTACTGCTTTAGTGATAGTTCTAGTTATAACTATTTTCATGAATATTCAGTAGGTACTGAAATTTGAAATAAACATAGAACATGGAAAGGGTTAACTTATTTCCTTTCAACATGATGGAACTTTAGTCTGCAAAAACAATGTCTGCAACCATTCAAAAAGTACATTTTTCTTCCATTACTTTTAACCCTTTACTCCATAAATATGTATTTCAACACATTTGCAAACAGAGAAGACCCAGATCAGACAGCTCCTGTAGGAGCCATCTGAGCATTGTCTGCTCTGTTTGCTTACAGTAGAATATAGATCCGATTGTACAGTTTCTGCCAGAGCCAAAATGTCCTGTGTTCATTTGCAATTACCTAATTAATATTCATGATGTCATTATTTCTAACATGAATATTCAATTAGAAAAAGGTTACGGTGGACCAAATCCATAAAGATTGATGTCTCCATACCAAGTACATGTATAAAACTTATTCATTGAATTTCATTCCATATCCTTTCAAAAGTAAATGATCAGAATTTCCATCAGTTTGGATGATGATGACATGTTACCTAGGTCCAAGGTTATAAAACTTCTGAGTCTGAGTCTGAGAATCTGACCAATCAGGGTCCATGCTTATAAACTTTTAGTTGAGTCTGAGTTCATTCTCAAGTTTTTGATTGGTCAGATTTGAGCCTTTGGCTCAAATCTGACCAATCAAAAGCTTGAGAACTCAAATCTGACCAATCATAAGCTTGAGAACGAACTCCGACTCAACTAAAAAAACTCTATTCACTATGAAATGACAAATTGTCAAGACCCTGATAAGAGGGCTAATTTAGGAACCCTCTGATCTGGGTGAACACTGTTTCCAAATGTGTGTCCTGCATCAAAGGGTTAACCCTTGAGATGATGAATATTCATGATTATTTACTTAATGAATATTGATGCAAGACTCTGCCCATAATTATTAACCCTTTCCTTCATATAAATGCATTTTCACTCCTTTGCAGACCCAGATTAGATGGCTCTTGTAGGAGCCATCTGATTAACCCATTCCTCCATAGGCTATTTTTAGATCCAACCTCTTTGAACTTGAATGAATCTACCCAAAAAATGCATTTACTCTAGAGAAAAGTAAAATTTTAGAATTTTGTGGTTTGAAACCATTGTGATAAATAGAGCATTTGCTCCTATAGGAGCAAATGCTCTATTTATCACAATGGTTTCAAGAAGTGGTTATTACAGGGGCGTAGGAAGGTGAATTTATGGAGGAAAGGGTTAAGGTCTACTCTGTTTGCCTATGGAATAATATAGATCATATTCTACAGTTTTTGCCAATACCAAAAGATTCTTAGTCCATGTGCCATTATACATGTATGAATTCAGCTGATAATATTCATGATGTCATTATTTCTTACAAGAATATTCAACAGGAAAAGGAATAATATTAATCATTTGATATCTTGTATTAAAATGTAAAATAAGGATTTTTTATTGTCTTGACAAACATCAAAGAATCAGGTCTAAAACATAAGCCAGAGCAGACCCTACAGGAGCTGGTTGATCTGGGTCTATTCTGTTTGCAAATACATAAAAAAGATGGGGAAGTAAAAAAACAACAACATGCAGGATGAAAGTTATGCAGAAAGGTTCCTGAGTATCTTTAATAGAGACACCCATGTTGATTTTTAATCCTTTACTCCATAAATATTCATGTAAGAAATTATTATATCATGACTATTAATTAGGGTATCTTTTATAATGGCATATAAATGCTGGGTATTTTGGCTCAAACAAAAATTGTAGAATTACATGTAGATCTATATTATTCCATAAGCAAACAGAGTAGACCCTGAATGATCAGACGTCTCCTAAAGGAGTCATTTGATCTGGGTATACTCTATTTGCAAAGGTGTAGAAAAGCGTATTTATGGAGTAAAGGGTTTTTGCTTTAGAAAAGTTTTACTGTACATTTACTAACATTGAAATTCTTGCTGGTTGACATCATTTTTTAGCGCGTCATCAAGTTTGTTCACAGAATGTCCCCTGAGGAAGCCTGATCTCAGGATCGATGACATTTACTGAAGAGAGCTCGTTCATGAAACGCGAAGACAGTGCAATAATGTCTTGTGAATAGACACTTGATTTTTAGTAAAATTGAGAATTAGCTCTTTCTCTGTTAGCAGTGAATTTTAGATTATCTATACATGTACAAATTTCAGATCCAGATGAGACACTGAATAACTAATCTTTAAACCTTTGCTCCATAAATACGCCTTTCTACACCTTTGCAAATTGCCAAACAGAGTAGACCCAGATCAGATGGCTCTTATAGGTCTGCTGTGTTTGCTCATGGAATAATATAGATCTGATTCTACAGTTTCTACTTTGGCAAATGTTTTATGCATTTCATGCCATTCATGGTTAAAATAGTTATAATGAAGTATGGTAGGTGGAACATTGTGTTCATTTTAGAAACTAAAGAAACAGATCTATCAAATTCCATTAGCAAACAGAGCAGACCCTGATCCTATAGGAGCCATCTGATCTGGGTCTACTCTGTTTGCAAAAGCATGAAAGCATGTTTATGTGAGGGAAAGGGATAATCAATATTGATGATGTCATTATTCATGGAGTAAAGGGGGAAGAGAATACAATGGGCTTACTTTTGATAGGCATTGATATCTAATTGACACAAGCAGTAAATAGACAAATGGAAAAAAGGTGCTACATTGTGATGACTTTCTGTTATTTTTTTATTTTAGCTATTAACCCTTTCCTCCATGAATATTCATGTAAGAAATAATGGTGTCATGAATATTAGTTGCTTTAATTTGTTATAATAACAATAGCATACAGGAAGTTTTGGCCATGGCAGAAACTTGAAAATCATATCTATATTATATCATAAGCAAACAGAGCTGACCCTGATCCTACAGGAGCCATCTGATCTGTCTCTACTCTGTTTGCAAAGGCATAGAAAGGTGTCTGTTTGCAAAGGCATAGAAAGGTGTATTTATGGAGTAAAGGGTTAATATATACACATATATATATATGGCAAGTCTGATGGGGCTACAATGTACATGTAGTCTTCCTAAACCATTCCCTCATTGGCTTTTTTAGACCCAACCTCTTTGAATAAATCTACCAAAAAGGAACATTTACTAGAGAAAAGAATTTTTTTAGATTTGTGTAGTTTTGAAATCATTGTGATAAAAAGAGCATTTGTCATAAAATAACTTTGACAGAGGCGTCAAAAGGCATCAATATGAAGGAATGGGTTAATTGCCTTCTTTTGAAATTTGGTTGCCAAATTGAGTGCTTGAATTTCCCTGAGGTGGTGCTCAGTTTTCAAGGGCAGATGATATATACAGGTTTTTTTTCTCAAATTGCTATGTATATTTTTAACCTATTCCCTTATAAACACAATTTTTCACATCTTTGCAGACAGTTCATTATAATAGATCTGATTTTACAGTTCTTACCAATACCAAAATATCCTGTATACATAATTAAGTACATGTATGCCAATATACAAATTGAGCTAAGAAATGTTCATTTCATTCATACTCATGTCATTATTTCTTACATGAGTAATGGAGGATATTCAACAGGGAAATGGTTTAACAATTCCCTGTTCAATGTTTATTACAAACTTCAATACCTGCTGAATATTCCTGAACAAAATAGTTATTATGAAATATGGAAGGTGAAACATTGTAGCCATTTTAGAAAGTATAGAAACAGATCTTTCAAATTATATTAGCAAACAGAGCAGACCCTGATCAGATGGCTCCTATAGGAGCCATCTGATCTGGGTCTACTTTGTTTGCAGATGCATGAAAACATGTTTATATATTAGGGAAAAGGTTAAGCAATTTTGGCAGACATGTTCTTTTGTACACAAATAATTGCTTTGCCTGTCAACTCAATAAGGGTCAATATGGTCTTGTTTAATCCTTTACTCCATGAATATTCATGTAAGATATACATGTATATGAAAACATGAATCATTGGTATCTTGGTAGAAACTATAAAACCAGTTCTTTATAATGCAAACAGAGCAGACCCTGATCAGACGGCTCTTATAGGAGCCATCTAATCTGGGTCTACTGTTTGCAAAGGCATTAAAAAGCGTATTTATGGAATAAGGAGTTAACCATTTACTTCATGAATATTTATTTAAGAAAAAATGACATCATGAATATTCATTTATTTGAATTTTTATAATGACACATGCATGCACATTTTAGCCATGGCAGAAACTGTAGAATTACATGTAGGTCCTTATTATCCCACAGGCAAACAGACTACCCTGATCACGGTCTACTCTGTTCGCAAAGGTATTAACCCTTTTCACCATAAATACGCCTTTCTACGCCTCTGTAAAAGTCACTTCTTGAAACCATTGTGATAAATAGAGCATTTGCTCCATAGGAGCAAATGCTCTATTTATCACAATGGTTTCAAAACTACATGATTCTAATATTTTCCATTTCTCTAATTAATGCTCCTTATCGGTAGGTTTGTTCAAAGAGGTTGGATCTAAAAATAGCATATGAGGTAATGGGTTAAAATTGTATCTGTGGAGTAAAAGCACTAACTGAGTGTTTGAAATATTGTGAAACCCAACTCAGGAAAAGATAGCAAGTATCACTTTAATATTTTTTGCAATATACAGTCTCAGTCTTCTGCCAGTGGTATATACGTATGTATTGACGTAGTGAAACATTATCTTATATTCTCTACAAAATTATTGCCGACATATAAAATCTCTTGTGGAATAAGTATTTTATGATCAGATGTGAAATACCTTGGCATCTGATCTTGAGCTAAATTGTGTGCATGTGCAATTCATGGTTCTATAACCCTGTTTTCCATATACATGTATACACAATTTAGCATATTTTCAAACAGAGTAGACCCAGATCAGACAGCTCTTGTAGGAGCTGTCTGATCAGGGCCTGCTCTGTTTGCTTATCAAATTATATAGATATGATTTTGCAATTCTTCCATGGTCAAAATTGCTCGTGTTCTTTTGCCTTAAAATTAAGAAGTATTAACCCATTCCCTCATAGGTTATTTTTAGATCCAACCTCTTTGAATAAATCTACCTAAAAGGAGCATTAACTAGAGAAAAGGAAAGTTTTAGAATTTTGTAGTTTGAAACCATTGTGATAAATAGAGCATTTGCTCCTCTAGGAGCAAATGCTCTATTTATCACAATTGTTTCAAGAAATGATGTTTACAGAGGCGTAGAAAGGCGTATTTATGGAGGAAAGGGTTATGGATACCATTATTTCTTACATTAATGTTCACTGAGTAAAGGGTTAATAAAAGCAAGAAACCTGTAACATATGTCAGCACCATGTATTGCAGAGGACCACAATGGAAATAAGAGTATTCATCTTGTGTCATCCTTGGTTTATTTTTTTCATTCTTTGCATAAGCAATGGATACTAAGTTATAAATTGTATTCTCACGTCGGCCATATGCTTAACCTACCTACCTCAGACAACTGCCATTCTGCATGGCAGTTTGGAACAATTTTTTGATGTTCATCCGATGGATACAAAAGGCGTTTAATAATGTGGCATCCGAAAAGAATCAAGGTATACTATTTCTGACATGAAAAGGCTTGGTAACGTTGAGCTTTGGTTTAGTATGTGCAAAAAAGTCCACAAAATATAGCAATGTGTAACGAGAGCACACAAATATACAAATATCAGTCACATGACAAAATTACATGACTATAGTATGAATGAAAGTATTTTCCCAGAGGCAGTTACTGAATGAATAAAAAATACACTCCGGATGATCTTATGCAAGCGATTAGGTAATCACGCCCATTCACTTCGGAAGCAACTTCGTGGTCAGTTTGATAATAAGCATAGCAGGAAATGGCTGAAGTGTCAGCTGTATCTGATTTACCCACTGAAAAGAGTCTTAATCTCTTTCCCTTAACCCTGGTTCCCTCATATAAACGTGTTTTCACGCATCTGCAAACAGAGTAGACCCAGATCAGACGGCTCCTAGAGGAGCCGTCTGATCAGAGTCTACTCTGTTTGCTAATAGAATTTCAATGATCTGTGTCTTTAGCTTTCTAAAATGGCTGCAATGCTCCACCTTCGATATTTCTTTATTACTCTTTTGTGAATGAATATTCAGTAGGTATTGAAATTTGGAATAAACATGGAACAGGGAAAGGGTTAAAGGCACGTTATTTCATGCAAAAGCGCAATTGGTCGATAACAGGAATTTGATCCCATGCAAAGAATACTGCAACGCTTTGATTGTATTCTATGATAATTAATATTTTAAGTTGATTCATTGTATAATATTTTAATCTTGATGGTTAACCCATTCCCTCATATTGATGACTTGACTTGACGCCTCTGCAAAAGTCACCTGCTGAAACCATTATGATAAATAGAGCATTTGCTCCAATAGGAGCAAATTCTCTATTTATCACAATGGTTTCAAACTACAAAATTCTAAATTTTTCCTTTTCTCTAGTTAATGTTCCTTTTCGATAGATTTATTCAAAGAGGATGGGTCTAAAAATAGCCTGTGAGGTAATGGGTTAAACCACCTATTGCCCACTTTGTTAAACACATATGCACTATGTTCTGTATACATCTATGCTGAAATAAAATAATAATAAGTAGTATAAAAAATAAGGAATTTTAGCGTTGGCACAAGAAAAAGGTGTTTTTGTAAACAGTATAGACCCAGACCAGCTTATGCTTTTAAAATACCTGTGTGTCTGATTTTGTAATTTATCAGCATATTTCACCTGTTAACCCTTTCCCTGTTCTATGTTTATTATGCCCCCGTTGACGATAGTCAGGGGGCATTATGTTTTGCACATGTCCGTCCGTCTGTCCGGCCGTCCGTCTGTCCGTCTGTCACGCTTTTAGGTGCAGTTGGTTGTCACAGTTTTTCAAGTGTTATAAGTCAGTAAGTTCTAGACTTATACGCATGAAATTTCACATACACATCAATTACCATCTGTGCTATCATTTAGTACCCCACACATGCTGCCCGCAAGCCCAAGGTCGAGGTCAAATGACTTGGAAATTTTATGTGCAGTTGGTTGTCACATTTACGTGCAGTTTTTTGTCACAGTTTTTTCATTGTCTTATATCTCCCTAACCACTGTAGCTATTGCCATGGAATTGCATATACACCTTAAGCACCATCCATACTTTCATTGCACACCCAGTCCATGCTGCCCGCAAGCCCACGGTCAAGGTCAAATGACTTGGAAATTTTACATGCAGCTAGGCAAGCACCTACACGGGGGCATCACTGTGTCTTACAGACACAATTTTCTAGTTCCAAATTTCAATACCTACTGAATATTCATGAATAAAATACTTATATTAGTTATAATGAAATATCGAATGTGGTACGTTGTAGCCATTTTAGAACGTAAAAAAACAGATGTATCAAATTCCAAAAGCAAACAGAGCAGACTCTGATAGAGAAGCCGTCTGATCTGGGTCTACTCTGTTTGCAAATATTTACATGAGGGAAAGGATTAACTCTTTCAATGCTAGGTAATTTTCTTCTGCAACAATCGTCGTCTGCTTAAATTCTTTAAAAAGATATTTTCTCTTAATTTTTTTTTCAAAAATATGGTCAAAATGTCAAACAGTTTTAATCATGATGAAATGTCGCTTTATTTGGCATCTCATCTGGATCCAACCTGTTTGCAATCAGGTTATCATGGTTTGGTCGCTAGCAAGCAAAGAGATAGAGGGTGAAAATCCTTATAAGATATAGCATGTCTGATGTGAAAGTTGGTCTTGGTCTACATGGATCACAATGTGACAAGGATCCTTATTCTCATGAAATGCTTCATTGTCTAGCTCATTCATCTATCTCAATCAAAATATGATTTGAGCTTTGACAAAGACATAAATGTCTTAGAATTAATCCACCAAAAGCTTTGTCACCATAGCAACAGTTATAAAACTTCCAATGAAAGCAATATCAAATATTTTGTCGTAGTAGTTGTATCAGTGTGGCTGAGTTATTTGTTGTTGACAAATCAATAATCTCTCTTACGACAAAAAGTGCAGCCATTCTCTGCCTCTGACATAGGAAGAGAACCGTTGTGCTTAATATTAGTTTGCATCCACAGAACATTTTCTTTCGTATTGTGCTTGGTGTCGTGGAATTTTAATGAAAGGTGTTGGTGATACAAAGTGAGATTTTTTCGTTCTGATACAGAGTGATTTACGCAATCTTCAATGAAAATTACGTCTTCAGGAATTCTTATCTGCATCGAGGTTAACCCTTTAGCTCATGAATATTGGTGTAAGTAATAAGTAAAAACACTTAATGGCTGAATTTTTATAATGGTATATGTATATGATCACAGGTTTGCCTTTGACTTGTCAAAAACTGTAGATTCAGAGGTAGACAAAAGGCATATATACATATCAGGTAAAGCATTAAATACGATTAGATTTGTTTTTCAAGACTATTGACTGGGTTGAAAGCAGCTTTGATCTTGATGGTGTGTGATTTAACCCATTCCCGCATAGGCTATTTTTAGACCCAACTTCTTTGATTCAATCTACCAAAATGGAGCATTTACTAGAGAAAAGATTTTTTTCGGAATTGTGTAGTTTTGAAACCATTGTGATAAATAGAGCATTTGCTCCTGTGGAGCAAATGCTCTATTTATCACATTGGTTTTACAAAGTGACTTTTTCAGAAGCGTCGAAAGGCGTCGATATGCGGGAATGGGTTAAATGCAAAAATACCAGTCATGTTGCAGTTATCAGGAGAATGGTTGATGTTATTTTCAGAGCACAGTTTGCATTGGAGATGTTGTTGAGCTGTAGATAAAATGTATAGATGTATGAGGTTATAAAACTTTTGATTGAGTCTGAAGTCATTCGCAAACATCTCATTTGTCAGATTTTGAGCAAATGCTCTTTTTATTACAATGGTTTCAAATCTACACAATTATGAAATTTTCCCTTTCTCTAATTAATTCTCCTTTTCAGTAGATTTATTCAAAGAGGTAGGATCTAAAAATAGCAATTTACTGTATTATTATCTCTTCGGATTATATTGGGCTGATGAAGTGAACATCTGATTCATAGTAGGCTGATTTGTTTGCACGACATTAGATTCAATTGTTTCAGCCTTCAGCACCGATGAAGCTGTGCCTACAGTTAGACTGGGGTGATTTCGATGAATATGAGTTGAGAGATTCGTTGTTCCCCTGAACATTTCACAGTAGTGTTACAGATTCGACATACCGCTACATATTCTGCAATTTTACCGTCCGACTTAATTTTCTTTAAGCCAAAATGGTCCCGTATTGAAGAATTTGCTTTACATTTTTTAACAATCCTCCATGTTGCAGGCGAAGGCCTGGTATATCTGTTCGCTTTATGTTCAGTTTAAGAAATGGGGTGCCATTTTTGTGAACAAATTGGTATCCTATTAATATTTAAGTACATGTACCTGCGAATGAGCAGGAAACATGTTAGAAATAAAATACATAATAGGCAAGAATAAAACGCTGACAGCACTGCGCAATCAAGGCAGAGTGGACCGTATTTAGACATAGCCCAAAAAATTGAGCTCTCGGGCATCATCTAATACTACAGAGAAGGCCAGACATTTCTGGTGCACATAAAGAAAGTGTTTGCAGAACGTTTTTAACATTTGTATCAATCGTACAATCGCTATTCAAAGAAGGAATTAGGGAATGTGTTGATCAATAGTTTGCTGCATATAGCGTTTAGTCCAGCTGAGCGCGGGTGCCTTGTGAGGTGACTAAGTTACTATAGGTACACTATGAACTCTTTTAACCCATTTCCTCCATAAATTCGCCTTTCTACGCCTCTGCAAAAGTCACCAGTTGAAACCATTGTGATAAATAGAGCATTTGCTCCTATAGGAGCAAATGCTCTATTTATCACAATGGTTTCAAACTACAAAATTCTAAAATTTTCCTTTTCTCTGGTTAATGCTTTTCGGTAGATTTATTCAAAGAGGTTGGATCTGAAAATAGCCTATGAGGTAATGGGCTAAGTGTGTTTAGAAGAACAGCTTTGGCGGTTTGTAGGGGATTAAAACTTATTTAATTAAGGTTTTGCTGCATACACTACACAGTGTAAAGCACGAGAAATATTGGTTAACTAATAATGTTGAATTCTGAGGTCTGAGTGCCTGTTTGGCGGGGGATACCAATTCAGCGAATATGCTTGTTAAGTTTGTCTTTCCAAAATTATAAAACAGCTGGAGTAGTATTGTTACTGTCCATAGTCTGTCATCAACAGTTTACTGAAACATCTCCTCTTAACCTTTTCCTTCATATAAACAAATTTTTACGCATTTGCAAATAGAGGAGCCGTTTGATCAGGGTCTGCTCTGTTAGCTAATGGAATTTGAAAAATCTGTTTCTTTACTTTCTAAAATAGCTACAAATTTCACCTTCCATATTTCATTATAACTATTTTGTCCATGAATATTCAATAGGTATCAAAAGTTGAAATAAACACAGAACAGGTAAAGGGTAAAATTGTGACTAAAGTTCACAGAAATGATCCTTGTTTTGTCTTCATTTTTATGCAAATACATGTAATTGAAACCTATGTAGATCTCTTGTTACCATGACAACCAAGAGGAAAATATTCCTGTCTGAACCACTAGACCAATTTCAATGAAATTTGACTAAAATGAGACTAAGATGACTCTCTAGGGATCCGTTTTGATTTGTTAAAAAAATAGAAGCCAGAGAGCAGGACTAATTTTCCATATATGTAAGGCTGCAGGGGAACTTTTTAAAAACTTCTCCTCTGAAATCACCAAGCAGGTTTCAGTAATATTTTGCAGGAATGTTCCTTACCACACTGGTTCAAGCCGTTAATTGTCCATAAAAAATGAGGCCATCAAGGATGTTGCTAAATTTCTGTATGTAACTGTAGGTGATAATTTGTTGGAATACTGCTCAGATGACATTTTTAATTGCCAAGAGTACTAAATTATTTGTAATTTTTGAAAAACTTTGACTGCCAGGCAATAAGCTTGTTGCCATGTTTTAACCTTTTGGATCTAAAAATAGCCTATGGAGGAATGGGTTAATTGTCAAGAGTGCTAAATTATTCGTAATTCTTGAAAAACTTTGACTATCGGGCAGTAAGCTTGTTGCCATGTTTTAACCCATTCCCTCATATTGACGCCTTTGCAAACTACATAATTCTAAAAAAAATCTTTTTCTCTAGTTAATGCTCCTTTTTGGTAGGTTTATTCAAAGAGGTTGGCTCTAAAAATAGCCTAATGGGGGGGGGGGGGGATGGGCTAAACAGTTTTACCAATATTCTTATACACACAAAAGAGCACATGCACACAATAGGGCACATAACCTATTTCTCAGAAGAGTGATACAGAGCCAATATGACCCACTTGTTTGTAAAGATCCTCTATGCGGTTTCTTATATTCCTATTGAAATCAGGTTAGCCATTACTCCTGACAGTAAAAGAGCCAGCTATATTAACCTTGTCCATCATACAAATCATTTGCAAACAGTGTAGATCCAGATGAGATGGCTGCTATTGGAGCTGTCTGACCAGGATCTTTGTTTGCTGGTGTATTTATATAGATAGGACTACAGTTTCTATTAATACCAAAAATTCATATGTACATTACGCCATTGTAAAAAATCAGCTAATACATGTAAATTGTTTCTTACATGAATATTCAACAGGGAAAGGGTTGATTTTTGTTTTTCCATCAAAAGTTTTAGCCAAAGGCCTATATCAAGAGATATTCACCCATCCCTCCATAGGCTATTTTTAGATCCTACCTCTTTGAATAAATCTACCAAAGAGGAGCATTAACTAGAGAAAAGGAAAATTTCAGAATTGTGCAGTTTTGAAACCATTGTGATAAATAGAGCATTTGCTCCCATGTAGCAAATGCTCTATTTATCACAATGGTTTCATCAAATGACTTTTACAGAGGCGTAGAAAGGCGTATTTATTGAGGAAAGGGTTAGTGTTTGTTTCAGTAGACTGTTGTTATGGCATTTAGTGGCAATAATGCTGCTGTTACATTGATGTCATAGCTAGTATGTCACAAATGTAACCTGTTACTCCTTAAATATGCCTTTCTACCTTTTGCAAACAGAGTAGACCCAGATCAGACTGCTCCTATATAGGAGCCGTCTGATCAGGGTCTGCTCTATTTGCTTACGGTATAATATAGATATGATTATTTAGTTTCTGCCATAGCCTGAAATTCATGTGTCCATATGCTTTTATAACAAAGAAATCAATCTAATTAATATTCATATAATGTCATCTATTTTTATATGAATATTCATGTAGTAAAGGGGATAACAATGACGTAAAACTCCCACAGTGGTTGCTGAAAGTAAAATGTCAGCTGTGTTCATCTGACTTCAGATTACACGCAAACAGTGGTGTTGTCTTTAACAGCATACATATTAGTGAATTTGAGCTGCCAAGTACACCTCTTTCAAAACATTTAGCTACAGATCGGAGTTTTTTTCTGGAATAATTGTTACTTGAAAATCATGATTTGTTTCTAATTTCTTCAGCCTTACAAAGCTTAACCCTGTCAGTGCTGGAATCGACTCACTAACATCAATTGCAAACAGTGTAGACTCTGACAGTTTGGAGGGCTCTTAGAGGAGCCCCCTCATCAGGGTCTGCATTGTTTGTCATGTTACACATTTCTTAATAAATCCCACAATATTCACGGTAAGTTTGACTTGTTTGAGTTTTTGGAATAGTCCATTTGAAAATTCAGCATTGAAAGGCTTAAATATAAAATTGGATCAAATAATTTGTTTTGAATCATAAAAATAATTGTGCCTTCCTTGAGAGCAGCTTAGGCTGTGGTTGACATTATTTCCTGAGATTGACAGTATGCACTGCCACTCTCTAGAATACTATGCAGTAAAACCCCTCTAAACCAGACATTAAATTTAGTATAAATATCAGTCTTGGAGACAGATGGCAGCTTAATGCAGGATGAAAGTCATACAGATAACTCCTTTAACCCATTCCCTCATATTGACGACTTTTGACGACTCTGTTAAAGTCACTTTGTGAAACCATTGTAATATTTATCACAATGGTTTCAAACTACAAAATTCTAAAATTTTCCTTTTCTCTAGTTAATGCTCCTTTTCGGTAGATTTATTCAAAGAGGTTGTATAAAAAAACAGCCTATAAGGTAATGGGTTAAGCATTAAGCAGCCACCTGCCTAAAAGTATCTAATTTTTTCTTTACTAGAATTAATATCTGTCAGCTGATATACTGATGACATTGATATACTTCACACTGAATCAATGCCAGCTCTACTTTTTACACTTTGATAGATAATGTATAGGGTAAAAACCGGAAATTGAGAAGTTTTGTGTTTCACTAAACTAATTAATAACCTCTTTCCCTGTTCAATATTTATGCATGAATTGGTCACCTCATGAATATTTAGTACATGTTCACATGAGTTTTTTGTGTTGCTGTATCCTGCAGAATTAGATCGACGATAATTTCAGAAGCAAAAAGAAGATTGCTCCTACAGGAGCCGTCTGATCTGGGTCTACTCTGTTTGCTATGACATGAAAAAGCATTTGTATAAGGGAAAGTGTTATAAGTACATTTGTATATTTGCAAGATGGATCATTATGATGTACAGTACTAGTATGGTACAAATAGATCAGTTTACAGGAGTGACAGAACATGCATATTGGATGACAGTAAATATTAAACAATTCTGAATTGAAAAACGCTAGATAGTCGACAGAACGTCAGATCAGAGGAGTGTCCCTTTCCCTGTTGAATATTCAATGAAGAAATAATGACATGAATAATTATTAGGTGAAATTTTATCATGGCATTTGTATATAGAATTTTTATATAGAAATAATAGAGTTTTTCATAAACAAACAAAACTGACCCTGATCAGACAGCTCCTAGAGGAGCTGTCTTATCTGGGTTTGCTCTGTTTGCAAAGGCGCGGAAAGGCATGTATGAAGGAAGTGGGTATTGCAGGTGCAACATCACATAGTTTTTCCACCAAACCTCAAGTTATACCTACTATTATTTACCCTATATATACTGAGCCAAAAAAGAAACCTGACTGCATAGTTGGCCTATTTTCGTGAAAATTGGTGGGCGTGTTATTTATTTTGAAGTAATAAACTTAAATTGGATGTGTTTTGAGCATGTATGTGAATTTTTAGCTTTCTTGCATACGTAACGTATGAGTGCCAATATACGTCTCCTCATCGAGCTGACGTAGTGCTGGATCACATGATTAGGCATGTTGTTCCATTCCGCTGTGAGGGCGTTCACCAATTGGCCGATGTTGTTAATGTTGTAATTGCGGCGAACACGTCTCCCTAACTCATCCCATACATGTTCGATGGGATTCATATCGGGAGACATGGCTTGCCACTGCATAACGTTGATGTTTGCAGCGGCCAACCCAGCCCTTGTGACCCTCGCTACATGTGGACGGTCGTTGTCCTGTTGCAGTGTAGCAGGAGCATGTCTTTGAAGGAATGGAATGGCTTCCGGAACTAAAACTGCATTGATGTACCGTTGAGCATTCATGTTTCCATGAATGACAACGAGTCTTGTCTTCAGCCCGCCCATAATGCCGCCCCATACCATCACGCCTCCGCCGCCAAACCTATCATGCTCCCTGACACAACATTGGGTGAATCTTTCACCTCGACGACGGTAAATGCGTTGCCGACCGTCGGCAAAACTCAGATTGAACCATGACTCGTCCGAAAAAAGGACAGAGTTCCAGTCCTGGCGTCGCCAGTGACGGTGCCTACGCGCCCATTGCATCCGTTCACGGCGGTGGCGTAACGTCATTACACTTCCAGTATATGGATGTCGGGCTGTGATAGGGAAACTATCATAATGGTTTAGAAACTATTGCAATAGTGTTGTGATAGTATTTTGACTATTGCAAAACTACCATGATAGTCATTTTGGCCTCAATAGACACCCCTAAATGTGAGTACTCGATAGTGTAGACCTGTGCTACTCACCAGCAGTTTCAATGTTTTTTTCTGAATAGATACCTTGAATCAGTCTTATAAATAACCTTGTACCAGACGATTGGTTGTCTTTTGTCTGCTCAGTATACAGTAAAACCTCTCTAAACTGGAATTCTAGTAGAGAAGAATGTAGATACTTTACAGCAGGTGGCTGCTTAACCCATTACCCCCTAGGCTATTTTTAGATACAAACTCTTTGAATAAATCTACCGAAAAGGAGCATAACTAGAGAAAAGGGAAACTTTAAGAATTTTGTAGTTTGAAACCATTGTGGTATAAATAGATCATTTGGTCCTATAGGAGCAAATGCTCTTTTTTCCACAATGGTTTCACAAAGTGACTTTTACAGAGTGTTCAAAAGACGTCAATATGAGGGAATGGGTTAATGCAGGGTGAAAGTCATGCAGAAAGTTCCTAAGCTGTCACCTGTCTCCAAATCTGATATTTATACTAAATTGAACGTAGAGTTTACAGAGGTTTTACTGTATTCAGTATTATCTTCTGTAGTTTTGTATTAACCCATTATGATTATCTCATAGTGGCATCTTTTAATGCCTTCGCAAATGGAGTAGACCAAGATCAGATGGCTTATAAAGAAGCCATTTGATCAGGGTCTGCTCTGTTTGCTTAGGGAATTTTAAGAACGTAATCTACCAAGCAGTCTGACTCTGTTTGCAAAGGTATGAAAAGGTCTTTATATGAAGGAGAGGGTAAAGAAGTGGGCTGTTTCAAGGGACTAACCTTGGTTCATTATATAGAGGTTTTACTGTACAGTAGAACCTCTCTTAAGCAACTTTGAATTGATTGAACACAGAAATCTTAAAAAACATGTGGTTGTTTAATGCAGGGCAAAAGTAATACAGAAAGCTCCTATAGAAGCTTTCTGCATTACTTTTGCCCTGCATTAAGCTTCCACCTGCCCTACAGACCCATCATTATGTCTCCCCCTTTAGGGGAGGGAGACATATTGATGTTGTGCTTTCTGTCTGTCCGTCCATCTGTCTGTCTGTCTGTTAAAATTCTTGTGCAGCTAACTCCTCCTACACCATTAGAGGGATTTCCTTCAAACTTTTACATATGAATCAGCTATATGTGAGGATGGTCATGTGGTTTGGAATTTTGGCTGCAACAATTTTGACAGAAGTTATGGCCCTTTGTATTTTTTCCTTATATAGAATATATAGCGAAAAAATATCTTGTGCAGCTAACTCCTCCTACACTATTTGAGGGATTTACTTCAAACTTTTACATATGAACCAGCTATATGTGAGGATGGTCATGTGGTTTGGAATTTTGGCTGCATCAATTTCGACAGAAGTTATGGCCCTTTGTAGTTTTTTTCCTTATAGCGAAAAAATCTTTTGCAGCTAACTCCTCAACACTATTTTCCTTATATAGAATATACATGTATAGCAAAACAATATTGTGCTCCAACTCGATTTTCCTTGTATAGAATATATAGCGAAAAAATCTTGTGCAGCTAACTCCTACACTATTTGAGGGATTTACTTCAAACTTTTACATATGAACCAGCTATATGTGTATTTGAGGGATTTACTTCAAACTTTTACATATGAACCAGCTATATGTGAGGATGGTCATGTGGTTTGGAATTTTGGCTGCAACAATTTTGACAGAAGTTATGACCCTTTGGAGTTTTTCCTTATATAGAGTAATAGCAAAAAGGTCTTGTGCAGCTAACTCCTCCTATACTATGTAAGAGTTTTCATTCAAACTTTTACATATGAACCAGGCTGTTGATGAGAATGGTCATGTGGATTGGAATATGGGCTGTAACAATTTTGACAGAAGTTTGGATTTTTTTCAAATATGAAATTTATAGGGAAAACTAGTGTTTATAGATGTCTACAAAAGTTTACAGATAACCAATCTGTATGTGATGCACAACCAATCTATATGTATCTATAAGTGATGCACAACCAATCTATATATGTATGTGAAATCTATATGTGAAGGTGGTCATGTGATTTTGAATTAAGCTTGATTATCATAATAGTTGTTAAAACGCAACTCTTGGTTACAACGTTCATTCCTCTTACGGGTGCGGGGGCGGGGTACCGGGGGGAGACATGTATTTTTTTCTAAAAAATAAACTCTAGTTAGATGTTCTTTTGATGGTCGCTTAAGACAAGTTTTACTATAGTTTGTTTTCTTCTTCTTACAGATACCCTCCCCCAGTAAACAATGACAGCTTCGTATGTGATACTTGGAACCTCTTGTACTGGTTAACAGGGATGACGAATATAATGAAGCCTTGAAGGGAAGCGCATCTGAGGGGTCGATGTCTGAATATTTCTGTGGGTCAAGGCCAAGTGGGATTCATGTCGGAGCCGTATTTAATTGGGCAGCTCCAATTTGCAGATATGGATTCTAGTGACGATGCTTACTTCAGTGACATCCCTTCAGATCTGAGTGTCACATCGTCACAAGGGAATTTCACTAGACGCTTTCACCCAGGTCATTACAAGCATAGGCAGAATGAACAGAAAGGGTTTATGGTACTTGAAGGGTATACTGGAGACAAGGGTCACTGCCGGCCCTCCAGTGATACGATACCAAATGAAAACATTTTCTCCTTCATGCGCCTTGATGGGGGTCGCACTGTGTTAAACAAGGGCACCTCATTGCCATCTGACATAGAACTGGACGACGAAAGTTGTGACTGTCACTGTGGAGCATGCTGTAACTGCAGTGGAGACAGTCCAAAAGCTTCCTGCTCAAATCACCAAATTGTCTGCCAGAACTTTTCTGATGGTGTTGAAAATCAAACTCCTGAAAAAGAGCGGGCAAATTTACCAAGTCCCACAGCCATTGATTCTTGGGGGCATTTCAGTAAACTCAAGCGAAACCACTATAAGTATAGACGTAGTGATTACTCAAGTGATTCAGAGGAAGAATCTCCGTTAAAAGTGACTTTGCGGAGATCAGCTGATGCTAATATGGTATCCAAGCAGAAATCGCACTTACCATGTATAACATTGACAAGAACCAATTCTTTATCATCTAACCAGAGTTTCGATAAATCTGTGCCAAAAGACAGTGAAAATTCTCTTCCTAAAGAAAGTGTGAAGCCCATTGATTTTAAAGAGCGAATCAAGGTAAGATAGTGAATATCTTTAACCAGTGGAATAGATATAAGATGTATAACATTTTTAAGAATATCTTTATTTCTCAATCAATGATGGACTATTCAGCTTTTAAAATGGTTAATCCTTTCCTTCATAAATACACCTTTCTACGCCTTTGTAATAGTCACTTCTTGAAACCATTGTGATAAATAGTAACCTACTGTTATTTGATCACAATGGTTTCAATACTACAGTAACTACACATTTCTAAAATTTTCCTTTTCTCTAGTAAATGCTCCTTTTTGGTAGATTTATTCAATGAGGTTGGGTCCTAAAATAGCCTATGAGGGAATGGGTTAACCCTGTACTTCATAGATATACCTTTTTGAAATGCCTTTTCAAACAGTGTAGACCCAGATCAGACATCCTGTAGTAGCTGTCTGAGCAGAGTCTGCTCTGTTTACATATGGAATTATATAGATATAAGTCTACAGTTTCTGCCATGGCCAAAAAAGCATTTGTTAACCCATTCCTCCATAGGCTATTTTTAGACTCTTTGCATGAATCTACCCAAAAGGAGCATTAACTAGAGAAAAGGATTTTTTTTAGAATTTTGTAGTTTGAAACCATTGTGATAAATAGAGCATTTGCTCCTATAGGATCAAATGCTCTATTTATCACAATGGTTTCAACAGGTGATTTTTACAGAGGCGTAGAAAGGCGTTTTTATGGAGGAAAAGACAGCTCCTATTGGGTCTGCTCTATTTGCATATTATGATATAAGATAGATCTGAATCTACAGCTTCTGTCATGGTAATGCATAGTTTACATTTGCCCTGTGATAAGTTTACGATGCCCGTAGACTTGTCGTAAGGTCATTTCCGCATGGTCTCCGTACGGAGGCATAAGGTCGCCATACGATTTTCTTACGGATTCCCGGGCGCCGTAGCCTCTGCGAATTGTCATAAAAAAGTTGTACATATTTTAAAAAATTGCAAGCTCTCAGCCCATAAACATGTGGTTACAGGCATCATACGACCTCCATATGGAGGCCGCACGAGGATCTTGCGGAAAACAACTGAACATGTAGCCAAGAGATATTTCTGATGGGTGCATATTTATTTGACATTTCCCGCATTAATAGTTTGTCTATCTATAGCAGATGGAACAACCCCGCTGGTCTTGGTATGGAACTGGTACAGGCTCCGTACGGGCTCAACACGGGCTCCATACAACTGCCTTATCCAAGCGGAGACAACGGTGACTGCACGGAGATCGCACAACCTCTGTACTGTCGCCGCTCATTCATCGTACTGATAAGTCCCAATCAGTATACACAAACAATCGTACGATGATCGTAGACAATGTAAACAAAAACATCGCAGCCCGTACACTTCTACTATGCAAAACAATATCGTAGGAAAATGGCAGACAAAGAAATTGTACGGCCTCCACGGCAAATGTAAACTAGGCATTAAATATTACTTTGTTTATAGTACAACTATAAAAATTCAGCTAAATACTATTCACTATGTCATTATTTCTTGCCTGATTATTCATAGAGTAAACAGTTAATGGTATAGTCCATTCAGTGAAGGCATTTCCTTCCTTTAACCCATTCCCTCATATTGACGCCTTTCTATGCCTCTGTAAAAGTCACTTTGTGAAACCATTGTGATAAATAGAGCATTTGCTCCTATAGGAGCAAATGCTTTATTTATCACAATGGTTTCAAACTACAAAATTCTCAAAATTTTCCTTTTCTCTAGTTAATGCTCCTTTTCGATAGATTTATTCAAAGAGGTTGTATCTAAAAATAGCCTATGAGGGAATGGGTTAAAAGGTTAACCCTTTCCCTGTTGGATATTCAAGTAAGAACTAATGATGTCATAAGTATTTATTAGCTGAATTTTTATAATTGAATATGTGCACAGGAAATTTATGTATTGGTTGTAACTGTAGAATCAGATCTATTATAATTTCATAAACAAACAGAGCAGAAACCGATCAGATGGTTTCTAAAGGAGTTGTCTGAGTTGGATATACTCTGTTTGTAAAGGCGTGTATATGGTAGAAAGGGTTAAATGTCATGTTTGTTATGACTGTTACATGTTTATTTTGTATTGTTCAAATTTCAGACAATGGTGCAGTGGTTTTCAGAATTCAGTGATGAACAAAGGAACATTGTGCTGAAAGAGCTACTGGTAGGTCTTCGGATTTAGTTTATCAGCCATTCAAACGATGATGGTGGGGCATAAATAATTGTTATCACTGGCTGTCAGTCTGTGAATTTGTGAGTGGGTCTGTGAGTGCATCAGTTTTTTTTCCACTTACAAACTTAGGTTTAACCTATACTAAGCAAACTTGGTATGCAGATGTACAAACATATTCTAATCTTGCAGTTGATAATGCCATTTTTCATGCTTTTGTAAACAGAGTATGAGGGGCATTTCAGAAGTAATGCAACTGGGGTGATGTATTTAGCATGCTTAAGCCCGTTGTGTTGCATAACTGGACTATCGATATCAAAGAAAATAACAAACATTGATTTCTTGGCACTTATCATTCTTTTGGCAATTGAAGGGTTGCAATAGTGTCTTCACTGTCTTGTAGCCCATATTTTGTTATTAATTTTCTTGGCAGGCTCAAAAAGGTGTACCCATGTCTGATATCAAGTAATAATGTCAGAAAACTGCTTTTTTATTCGCCCGTTTTGAAAATTATGGAATCGCGCTGTCTGTCCATCTGTCTGTCTGTCCTTCCGTCTGTCCGTCTGTATCATCTCTAACTTAAGTTATGTTAGATAGATCCTTCTCAAATTTAACCAACAATGTTTATCTGGACATGCTTCAGTAGCATGTCTAGTCCTGGTACGTGTATCCAAGGTCACACAATTGGACTCAAAATGTGCGTTTAGCATTGCGTTTAGCAAATATGTTAAATGACTGTCTGTAACATCTCTAACTCAAGTTCTGCTTTGTGGATCATTCTCAAATTCCACCACTATGCTTATCTCGACATGCTACAGTAGCATGAGTGTATCCAGTTATGTATATCCAAGGTCAAGGTCGCACAATTGGACTTAGAATTTGCGTTTAGCATTAGCGTTAAGCAAATATGTTGACCTCAATTTATGTTGTAAGTCCACTTCTTTACATAACCCTTTGAGATAAAGCTTTGAAACTTGGAATATTTGTTCACCATCACAAGCTTCACCTGTACGCAAGAGTACATAACTCTGTCAAATATTTTGACAGAATTATTGCCCTTTTTAACTTAGCACTTTTGGTTAAGGTCTTTGTTAAAGTCCACTTATTTACAAAACCCTTTCAGACAAAGCTTTGAAACCTGGAACACTTGTTCACCATCACAATGACAAGCTTCATCTGTAGGCAAGAGTAAACAACTCTGTCAAGCATTTTTTTCAGAATTATGGCTCTTTTTTATGCCCCCCAGATCAAATCTGGGGGGCATATTGTTTTTGCCCTGTCTGTTTGTTTGTCTGTTTGTCTGTTTGTTTGTCAGCAACTTTAACATTGGTCATAACTTTTGAGCCAGTACAGATAGAGACTTGATATTTGGTATGCATATGTATCTCATTAAGCCGCACATTATGAGGGGTGACATGTCAAGGTCAAGGTCATCCTTCAAGGTCAGAGGTCAAATATATGGGTCAAATCACCGACTTTAACATTGGGCATAACTTTTAGACCAGTAGAGATAGAGATTTGATATTTGGCATGCTTGTGTATCTCATGAAGCCGCACATTTTGAGGGGTGACATGTCAAGGTCAAGGTCATCCTTCAGGGTCAAAGGTCAAATTGTCTGTTTATTGTCTGTAACTTTAACGCAACCTTAACATTGGTCATAACATTTGAGCCAGTACAGATAGAGACTTGATATTTGGTATGCATATGTATCTCATAAAGCCGCACATTTTGAGGGGTGACATGTCAAGGTCAAGGTCATCCTTCAAGGTCAGAGGTCAAATATATGGGTCAAATCACCGACTTTAACATTGGCCATAACTTTTGGACCAGTAGAGATAGAGACTTGATATTTGGCATGCATGTGTATCTCATGAAGCTGCACATTTTGAGGGGTGAAATATCAAGGTCAAGGTCATCTTTCAGGGTCAAAGGTCAAATTGTCTGTTTCTTTGTCTGTAAGTTTAACATTGGTCATAACTTTTGAGCCAGTATAGCTAGTGACTTGATATTTGGCGTGCATATGTATCTCATAAAGCCGCACATTTTGAGTAGTGACATGTCAAGGTCAAGGTCATCTTTAAAGGTCAGAGGTCAAACACATGGGTCAAATTACTGACTTTAACGTTGGTCATAACTTTTAAGCAAGTACAGATAGAGACTTGATATTTGGCATGCAAATGTATCTCATAAAGCCGCACATTTTGAGGGGTGACATGTCAAGGTCAAGGTCATCCTCAAAGGGCAGAGGTCAAACATGGGTCAAATCACTGACTTTAACATTGGCCATAACTTTTGAACCAGTACAGATAGAGACTTGATATGTGGCATGCTTGTGTATCTCATGAAGCTGCACAGTGTGAGGGGTGAAATGTCAAGGTCATCCTTCAGGGTCAAAGGTCACCAGCTTCAAATTGGCCATAACTTTTGAACCATTAGAGATAAAGTCTTGATATTTGGTATGCATGTGTATCTCATGAAGCTGCACATTTTGGGGGTGACATTTAAAGGTCAAGGTCATCTTTCAGGGTCAAAGGTCACCGGCTATAACATTTGCCATAACTTTTGAACCAGTAGAGATACAGACTTGATAGTTGGTATATGTGTGTTTCTCATTTGGCTGCACAGTTTGAGGGGAACATGTCAAGGTCAAGGTCATCCTTCATGGTCAAAGGTCACCAACTTTAACATTGGTCATAACTGTTGAACCAGTAGAGATACAGACTTGATATGTGATATGCATGTGCACCCCATGAAGCTGCACAGTTTGAGGGGTGACATGTCAAGATCAAGGTCATCCTTTAGGGTCAAATATCATATCGAGGGGGCATAGTGTTTCACAAACACATCTTGTTTTAATTTAGATTTTTTCGTTAAGGTTTTAGTTAAAGACAAAAAAGGGTTTTCTCTATTTGCAAACCATTAAAATGCATGTGTCTTGAGTAAAGAGTTATCCCTCGAAGCAGTGTTGCTCATTGATTGTTTGACTTTCAGGAAAGCTGTGATCTGCCCCAGATACACCTGCTGTCAGTGAAAATGGAGGCCAACATGCACCATGGCTGTCCACCTAACTGTCAGGACATTATTACGTGGCTGCCAACTAACCAGGCTCAAAAAATACTCTCCTATCTAGATCCAGGTAATATGAGCTGTATATATAAGAATTACTATGCTAGTAGTTTGGAAGTTCAGCTGTATTTTGGCGAGTTAGAAAAGTTGTTAAATGCGAGCCTTGGCGAGCATTTAACTACTTTTCTGACGAGCCAAAATACAGCTGAACTTCCAAACTACTAGCATAGTAATTCTTTTATCATGCAACTCCAAGTAAAATGGAGAAAATGAAGAAAAAGAAAGATTGCTACAGAAAGAAAATACATGCAAGTACGAATTACGTGACGTCATATTGGCATGCAGTGACGTCATCGACTTTTAGATCATAAACAAACTTTATTTAATCCTTTTATATTGACAGATAGTTGAGACAAAGGTGAGAAAATATGTTAATTTGATGTTTATGTTTAATTATGCCTTTTTCGTCCTTCTGTTTTCCTCCTATTGGCTGAACCAAACTTGCATTCCAGTCGGGTCAGTACACATGCACTATACCTCACAAAATACAGTGTCGATGTGGAAAATATTATGCTAGTAGGAAGTGACTGTATTTGGTGACGTTGCATGATAAAAAGTAGTATGCAGAAAATCTACATTAACCCTTTAACTGATGAATATTTATGAAAGAAATTATTATGTACATGAATATTAATAAGGTTATGAAATCTTGAATATATGTTAAAACAGAGAAAGGATTAAGAGTGATGGAATTCTCCCAGATCAGATGGCTGAAGATTAACCCTTCCCCTCATAGGCTGTTTTTAGATCCAACCACTTTGAATAAATCTACCGAAAAGGAGCATTAACTAGAGAAAAGGCATATTTTAGAATTTTGTAGTTTGAAACTATTGTCATAAATAGAGCATTTGCTCTATTTATCACAATGGATTTAACAGGTGACTTTTACAGAGGTGTAGAAAGGCGTATTTATGGAGGAAAGGGTTAAAAGCTGTGTGTGATTGTCTCTTTTACAGTCAGTCTTTGTAAAGCTTCCCAAGTCTGCAAAATATGGTTCCAGTTGACAGAGGAGTCATCGCTGTGGCGACGGTTTTGTTGTCAACCAAAATGGCGTCTGTGTAAAGCAGCGGAACATAAGCAAGTGATCAGTCACATGTCGAGGGGAAGTATTCAGGTGAGTGGTTTCCCTATTGACCTTAATGAATATCCTTGTAAGAAATTATGACTTTTAATTGTTTACTTCATGAATATTCATGTAAGAAATAATGATATCATAAATATTCATTAGATTATATTTTATAATGGCACATGAACACAGGAATCTTTGGTGATGGCAGATACTATAGAATCATATCTGCATTATTTCAAAAGCAAACAGAGCAGACCCTGATCAGACAGCTCCTATACTGATCTGGGTCTACTCTGTTTGCATAGTCGTAGAAAGGCGTATTTATGGAGTAAAGGGTTAAGCGTTTGCCACATGAATATTCATGTAAGAAATAATGACATTTATCATGGCATATAAATACAGGAAATTCTGGCTATGGCAGAAATTGTAGGATAAGATCTGTATATATATAATTCCATCAACAAATGGAAAAGACCCTGATCAGATGGCATCTACTGCAACTGTCTGATCTGGGTCTACTCTGTTGTAAAGGCATTAAAAGACATCCCAGCGAGGTAAAGGATTGCTATAATGGCAGAGCTACAGATAAGAGTGCGTACCCAGCAGGATATGGGATAACACTTTCCCTGTTCTATGCTTATTCCAAATTTCAATACATGTACCTAATTAACCCATTCCCTCATAGGCTACTTTTAGATCCAACCTCTTTGAATAAATCTACCGAAAAGGAGCATTAACTAGAGAAAAGGATTTTTTTTAGAATTTTGTAAGTTTGAAACCATTGTGGTAAATAGAGCATTTGCTCCTATAGGAGCAAATGCTCTATTTATCACAATGGTTTCCACAGGTGACTTTTACAGAGGCGTAGAAAGGCGTATTTACGGAGGAAAGGGTTAACAGAGCTACAGATAACGATGCATACCCAAATACTAAAATCGTCATTTCTCTACCAAATCCTACACTGTGACCACTCTTTAGAATGATCTCAAAGAGTTTTGTGCAGAAATAAAGGACTTATTCTTGAGAGTGCTTTACTTTATGCATCTTATCTGGAGCTCTGTAATGGCATATGAACAAGGAATCCTTAGGCAAAATACTGTAGAATAAGATCTTTATTTTTCCACTAAATCTGTCTGATCTGGGGTCATTCTCTTTGCAAATGTTCAAATATGCTGCAAATTGTGTAGAAATGCAAACAGGTTATGATAATATTTTTCCTAAATTCCTTAATATGCTATATATTATAATACGATGGACCTCTGGCTAGACCTTGTGCACTAAGAGACTTTGTACACACTGCATTGTTATAAGCTACAATTGCATTTAATTGTATGAGGATGGTTCTACATTACAGTGGAAGAAAGTATTTGCTGAGCGTTACAGACTACGCAACAACTGGCTCAAGGGCAGGTGTACTGTTCGAACCTTTGAGGGGCATTCCCAGGGTATTTCATGTGTTCAGTTTGACGATACTAGAATAGTCAGTGGGTCACCGGATAAGACTATAAAGGTATGTGCTCATAGAGTCCCAAGAAGATGGGTAAACTTGATTTTAATATTTTCCCTGTTGAATATTCATGTAAGAAATTATGACATTACGAATATTTATTAGCTGAATTTTTATGATGGCAAATATACAGTGGATTGTTTGATATTGGTAGAAACTGTAGAGTCAAATCTATTATAATTTTATAACCAAACAGAACGGACCCTGATCAGATGGCTCCTATAGGAGCTGTCTGATATGGGTCTACGCTATATGTTTTATGCATTTAAACTCGTCCTTAATCTTATAGAGAGACGTTAATTATGGAAATTTTTTTCTCTAGTTTGAGTCCTGATGATGATTGTTGAAAGAGGAATGCCCCTTTTAAATTTCGAATTTTTGGATTGTCTACATGGCGTGTTGATTTGTCATTAGTGCTCTTGTTAATCAATGTTTTTACTTTTCACCTTCAGCATGCTAGCAGTGAACATGTTATTACCTTATCCAGGTTAGATTCAGCGTAACTCAGTACTTAGTCTTAATACTTAACCCTTCCTTGTTGAAATAATGACATCATAAATATTTATGAGCTTTTATAATGGCTTATATAATATACACAGGATGTTTTTGGTATTGGAAGAAACTGTAGTCAGATTTGCAGACCTTGATCAGAGAGCCACAGGAGCCATCTGATCTGGGTCTACAGAGGCAGAAGCATTAACCCATTCCCTCATATTGACGCCTTTTGACGCCTCTGTAAAAGTCACCTGTTGAAACCATTGTGATAAATAGAGCATTTGCTCCTATAGGAGCAAATGCTCTATTTATCACAATGGTTTCAAACTACAAAATTCTAAAAAATTTCCTTTGCTCTAGTTAATGCTCCATTTCGGTATATTTATTCAAAGTGGTTGGATCTAAAAATAGCCTACGAGGTAATGGGTTAAGGAGTTTATATGAAGGAAAAGGTTAATGTGAATGAGACTCACCTGGATCGAAACAATTTGAAAACAGTGTCATCCCCTTAGTAAACTTAACCCTTTCCCTGTTGAATATTCATGACAATGACATAACGAATATTTGTTAGCTGAATTTTAATAATTGCATATGTACAAATGAGCTTTTAGTATTGTTAAATACAGTAGAGTTAGAACTATTATGATTTCAAAAGCAAGCTTAATAGACCCTAATCAGATGGCTACTATAGGAGCCATCGGAACTGAGTCTACTTGGTTTGCAAAGGCATGAAGAAGCATTTGTATGAAGGAAAGGGTTAATGTTTAACCCTTTCCTTCATAGATACACCTTTCTACGCCTCTGTAATAACCACATCTTGAAACCATTGTGATAAATAGAGCATTTGCTCCTATAGGAGCAAATGCTCTATTTATCACAATGGTTTCAAACTACAAAATTCTAAAATTTTACTTTTCTCTAGTAAATGCTCCTTTCGTGTAGATTCATTCAAAGAGGTTGGGTCTAAAAATAGCCTATGGAGGAAACGGTTAATGTTTAATATAGATCTCTGTCATAAATCTTATTACATGTGTGTTGTTGTCACTATTTGCAGGTTTGGAATATTCGGACCAATGCTCAATGGTCTGTGCAGACCTTGGTGGGTCACAGTGGTACAGTAAGATGTCTTCATCTGGAAGGTAACAGACTAGTCAGTGGATCCTCAGACTGCATGATTAAGGTCAGTATATTGGAGAGCTTTCTTAACACTGTACTCTGTGAATAAGAAATAGTAACATGATTAACCCATTCTCTCATAGGCAATTTTTATATCCAACCTCTTTGAATAAATCTACCGAAAAGGAGCATTTACTATAGAAAAGGAAAAAAATTGAATTGTGTAGATTTGAAACCATTGTGATAAATAAAGCATTTGCTCCTATGGAGCAAATTCTCTATTTATCCAATGTTTTCAGAAAGCAGCTTTTATAGAGGCATCAAAAGGTGTCAATATGAGGGAATGGGTTAATATTAATTGGACTAATTTTTATTATGGCACATGGACATGAGAATTTTCAGTCATAGTAGAAACTGTATCATATATGTATTATTTCATAAGCAAACAATGCAGGCTCTTACAGGAGTTGTCTAATCTGGGTCTACTCTATTAGCAAAGGCGTATTTATGACGTAATGGCTTAAAGTAACAAAAGTGCTTCTTTTACACTTTATTTCATGAATATTTCATATGCAATGACGTTAAATTACATTTGACCGGTATTCTTATATAAACAATAGAGCACATGAGCTATTTCTCAAGTGAGTGATACAAGACCACAATAGTCCTCTTGTTCGTTTATTTTCCTGTGTATTAACCCTTAATACCTTGTTCTATGTTTATTCCAAATTTCAATACCTACTGAATATTCATGGGCAAAGTATGTGTAGTTATAATGAAATACGGAAGGTGGAACATTGTAGCCAATTTAGAAAGTAAAGAAACAGATCTATTAAAGTCCATTAACAAAGAGAGTAGACCCTGATCAGATGGCTCCTATAGGAGCCGCCTGATCTGGGTCTACTCTGTTTGCAAATGTGTGAAAATGCATTTACTGGCATGAGGGAAAGGGTTGATAAGGGATGTTTAACATTGTACTGGCTATTTATATTGTGACTATATACTGCTGTGGCTGACATATAGTTCACCTGTCATTGCCAGAATGTGGTGGAGATTTACATTGGAAGAGCGAAAAAACAACATCGAAATTTGGGCTGAATATAGAATAGGGAAAGGATTAAAGCAAAACTATCGTAACTATGTTTTGGGGGTTGAATTTATGAGTTTGACATTTCATTAGGGTCCTGTTTGACACCCTTTTTATGCCTTTGCAAACAGAGTATACTCAGATCAGACAGTCCTTATAGGAGCCATCTGATCAGGGTCTGTTCTGAAATGTATAGATTTGATTCTATAGTTTCTGCCATGGACATGAGCAAAGGTGCGAAAAAGCATTTATATGAGGGTACTTGCAAGCAGTCTGAGAACCATGGTACATGTACATGTATTTGTGCTATTGGTAGTTGCTCTGGATTTGAAATGTGGAAATTAGTTTGAAATTTTTTTTCACTCAGGTTTGGGATTTGTCTACTCAAGAGAGCTGGTCAAGTATTGCTTGTAAAGTGACCATGACAGGACACACAGACACAGTCCGTTGTATACAGGTAAAGTATTACCATGGCAACTTTAACTCTCAGTTATAAATATATTAACTTAGAAATTGGCTTTACTATGTAATGATGCCTATCTCTGAGGTAAGGGGTATCCAGACACTTCACAAACAGTACAGATATAGGTCCTATTAAGTGTCACAGTGTCCTGAACTCCAACTGTCTTATTAACCCTTTCCTCCATAAATACGCCTTTATACGCCTCTGTAATGACCACTATTTGAAACCATTGTGATAAATAGAGCATTTGCTCCTATAGGAGCAAATGCTCTATTTATCACAATGGCTTCAAAGTACAAAATTCTAAAATTGTCCTTTTCTCTAGTTAATGCTCCTTTTCGGTAGATTTATTTAAAGTGGTTGGATCTAAAAATAGCCTATGGAGGAAAGGGTTAAGTATCGCAGTGCTCTAGAACCAATATATTGTAGATTTCTTTGTACTTGTCGATTGGTTCATTGGTCAGTCTGTAGGTAGACCAAATAATTTCTGATAGCTCATTGATCTTTTTACATAGAATCCTCATATTTGGTAGTGAGTTTTGTCATGATGAGTAGATTACCCTATTGATACTATACCGGTAGTCAACCTTTAAACCCAATGACTTCTGATCAATAATGATTGTTTTTATCTCCAGGAGTCTTTATATTTGGTAGGGAGGTTGATCATGATTGATAACTAATTCCTACTTCTAGGTTAAAAATCAAAATGTAGACCACATTATTTCCGATTAATAACTCATTTAGCTTTTCATCTAGTCCTCCTTATATTGGGCTGACAGGTTGGTCATGATTAACTTTAAGGTTAAAGTTCAGATTTCTAAAATATAAGCATTGGACATAATGTTGGAACTTTTATGGATAGGAACTTGATACATGACATGTATACTCACTTCATGAAGCTTTTTGAGTGGAGTCATGTCAAAGTCAAAATTCAAGGTCAAAGGTCAAACTTTAAAATTTCATTTGATCTATTAAATATGTAGACTTTATATTTTACTTGTATACTCATTTCATGAAGCTCCAACTTCTGAAAGGTGCTATGACTAGATCAAGATCAAACTTCATGTCAAAAGTAAAAGAACACCACTGGGGTGATACAACTGTTCCTCTCATCTTTTGTTTATCCCTTTCCCTGTTCTATATTTAGGTCAAATTTCAATACCTACTGAATATTCATTAACAAAATACAATGTAGTTATAAAGAAATATGGAATGTGGAACGTTTTAGACATTTTAGAAAGCAAAAAAACATGACTATCAAATTGTCTATCAAATTCTATTAGCAAACAGAGTAGACCCTGATCCTCAAGCAGCTGTCTGATCTGGGTCTACTCTGTTTGCAAATGCGTGAAATTAAACACGTTTATATGAGGGAAAGGGTTAAAAGGATGCTCAGTGTTGCCATTTCTAGTTTTCTACACACTGGCTTATCTAATTTGCTTTGATGGCTTCAAGAATTGAACAGTATATCACAGCATGTTAAACTACAATGATATTTGTTTTCAATCTGACATATATTATGATTTTTTGGGTTTGATATTTCTGGCTTTAAAATTGCCTCGAGGGATGGGGAGATAGGGTGTTCTGGAGTCAATGATGTGGAAGAAGGTTTTTAGTTAGTAATAACTATTTAAAGGAAGACAACAATATTTTATGCAGAAGTTCATTGATTATAGTGTGCAGCATGAATTGAATGAGCCATCTTATTAGAAAAAGTATATCTAATGTCATTGGGTTTTTAGTTTTGCATTTTGCAAGAAATAAAGACATAGAGTCTAAATACTGCATTAGATTATGTATACAGTTTGGCACAGACAATTAATCCATTCCCTCATAGGCTATTTTTGGATCCAACCACTTTAAATAAATCTACTGAAAAGGAGCATTAACTAGAGAAAAGGAAAATTTTGTAATTTGAAACCATTGTCATAAATAGAGCATTTGCTCCTGTAGGAGCAATTGCTCTTTTTATCACAACGGTTTCAATAGATTATTTTTACAGAGGCGTAGAAAGGTGTGTTTATGGAGGAAAGGGTTGAATTGTCTTGATGCCAATGAATGTCAAGGTGTGTAGACCCTGATCAGGCTTTCAGCTGGTCTTGGTCTGCATTGTAAAATTACAAGGACATCCTTTCTAGTGATAGAGCTCAAATACATTTTTTGTTGGCAGGTTGATGATGTGAAGGTGATAAGTGGTTCATATGACAGGACTCTGAAGATCTGGGACTTGCTCACTGGCCAGTGCAAAATGACCCTCAGGTTAGTGTAATAGAAAAACAGTAAAAACTCGATACTTTGAAATTTTAGTAATGAAGAATTGATGCCATTGTAGGCAGATGTTGCTTAATGCAGGGTGAAGTCATACAGGCAGTTATATTTGTTTTCAATATTTACAATCTTACAGTTATATGTTGCTGTTGTTTACAATATTTACAATCTTACAGTTATATGTTGCTGTTGTTTACAATATTTACAATCTTACAGTTATATGTTGCTGTTGTTTTCAATATTTACAATCTTACAGTTATATGTTGCTGTTGTTTACAATATCTACAATCTTACAGTTATATGTTGCTGTTGTTTACAATATTTACAATCTTACAGTTATATGTTGCTGTTGTTTACAATATTTACAATCTTACAGTTATATGTTGCTGTTGTTTACAATATTTTACAATCTTACAGTTATATGTTGCTGTTGTTTACAATATTTACAATCTTACAGTTATATGTTGCTATTGTTTACAATACAGTCTAATCACGATACTACGAATCACGTTCGAACGAAATACCGGTTTGCTACGAATAACAAATATGATCAGCACCTGTGTTTGTTTGTGACAGGATTAGACTAACTACATATCAAATGTCGCAAATGATTAAAGCTTGTATTGTGCAATTATGCACAATTACGTTTTCACACACATCGTGTTATAAATGATTACCATACAGGCATACTGACGTGTTTGTTTGTAGTCAATGTCTCATAGCATATAAAACTTATATGCCAAACTTATAAAACCAGTTACACTGGTCATCAAACCTGTGTCTACACTGCTTCTATACGCATATAAACGATATCACAGTTTTCTATGCATTTTGTTTTTATTCCTGAATAAAAATATGAATGTATTGATTCGTTTCTTGTTTTATACATAACCCTTATGGATTGCTAGAAAGTTCGAGTTCATGTCTCTAGTTAAAGGGCGCATTTAAATACTAAAATCCTTATGCTGTCACCAAATTCTAGGTTGGCACTTCACGTTCGAAAGAATAGTCACAGAATATGGTTTGATGAAAAAAGAACGAACAGAATCTTTGGAAATGACTCGTTTACTCCCTCCTATCTAGAGTTTGATGAGCTGGCATTGCGCGGTTCGTGTTTTTTACATAACCCGTTATGCACTGGCATATGACATTACACATCATGATTTGACCACCTCTTGCATGAGGCGTGTGATACAAAGTCATTAATGTACACTGTAGTAAGCGGGAATGTGAGTAGATTGTCAAACAAGGCATAAAATATATTAAATATAACACAAACATGTACAGGAATATCTTTATTATGCAACAGTAAATTGCGACAATATTATTACATATAATGACCAATACAATAGCGATGTATGGTATGTGTATGCATTCACTACGAAACCGAGAAAATGTTTGTGGAAATTAGTTCGTATCCTAAAGATGCATTAATACGAAAATGCGAAACTACGAAAAATCGGCCCGACCCGGTCCCGATTCGTAGTATCGCGATTAGACTGTATTTACAATCTTACAGTTATATGTTGCTATTGTTTACAATATTTACAATCTTACAGTTATATTTTGCTGTTGTTTACAATCTTAGTTATATGTTGCTGTTGTTTACAATATTTACAATCTTGCAGTTATATTTTGCTTTTCTTTACAATCTTAGTTATATTATGCTGTTGTTTTCAATATTTTTCAATCTTACAGTTATATTTTGCTGTTGTTTTCAATATTTTTTTCCAATTTTACAGTTATATTTTGCTGTTGTTTTCAATATATCCAATCTTAAAGTTATATGTTGCTATTGTTTACAATATTTTTACAATATTATTACAGTTATATTTTTGCTGTTGTTTACAATATTTTTACAATCTTACAGTTATATTTTGCTGTTGTTTACAATATTTTAACAATCTTACAGTTATATTGTGCTGTTGTTTACAATATGTACAATCTTATAGTTATATTTTACTGTTATTTATAATCTTAGTTATATTATACTGTTTTTTTTCTCCAATATTTACAATTTTACAGTTATATTATGCTGTTGTTTTCAATATTTTTTTCAATTTTACAGTTATATTTTGCTGTTGTTTTCCAGAGGGCATCAAGCGGCCGTTTTATGTGTTCATTTTAATGATACCAAGGTTGTGTCAGGCTCATGTGATAAAACCATCAAGGTAAGAATGGATAGAAAATATGTGTGTTGTGTGTGTGCATGTGTATGTGCGCATGCATGCATGCATGTGTTTGAGAGTGTGACTTTTGATCTTGGTTTATTTTGTTTGTGTATTTATGGAGTAACGGGTTAATTTACGATCTTAGATCAAAACACCATAGTGTTACATTCTTTTTGAGGCTGTAAACCAAGCAAACATGTTTTAGACTATTCTGGTTCCTTAGATCTTTACTCCATGAATTTTCATATAAGAAACAACGACATCCTGTATATTAATTAGATGCATTTTTATAATGGCATAAAAGTTTTTGCCATGGCAGAAACTGTAGAATCAGAACTATATTATAGTCATAAGCAAACAGAGCAGACCCTGATCAGATGACTCAGACAGGACCTGGGTCTATTCTGTTTGCAAAGGTGTTAACCCTTTCCTCCATAAATACGCCTTTCTACACCTCTGTAGTAGTCACTTTTTGAAACCATTGTGATAAATAGAGCATTCTATACTACACAGTTATAAAATTTTCCTTTTTTCTAGTAAATGCTCCTTTTCGGTAGATTCACTCAAAGAGGTTGGGTCTAAAAATAGCATATGGAGGAAAGGGTTAAAGGGTATATCTATGGAGTAAAAGGCTGAATCTTTACTAAAGTATTGTCGAATGTTCATGCAATGGCTATCCATTAAAACATTAATCAAATCTTCATTAAAAATATTTATAAGGACATTTATTGCCATGGAAAACAATTATGTAACATGCAAACAGAGCAGACCCTGATAAGACAGCTGCTAGAGGAGCTGAGTCTACTCTGTTTTCAAATGCATTTAAAGTCACCATTATCAAGTGATTGTGCTGGTGAATTCAAGGTATTGAATATGTAGTATTTATGTCTGTACTACAGGTGTGGAATTATCAGGGTGCTTGTATGATGACACTGTCCGGACATCAGGATGCAGTGACATGTTTGCAGTTTGATGCGACGAGGATTGTGAGTGGCTCTCTCGACTGTAACCTGAAATTCTGGGACATCCACTCAGGAGAGTGTATCAATACGATAGACTGGAAAGCAGCCGAAGGTCACACAGGGGTTGTACGATGTTTACAGGCTGACAGCTGGCGGTTGGTCAGCGCTGCGGATGACAAAACAATCAAGGTGATGTACTGTCTGTGCTAGCATTTGTCTCTACAGTCAAACCTGCGATTGATACATTCGGCATTGGTTAACCTTTTTGTTATGGTCCATTTCTCAGAAACCATCAAAGATATTTAAAAATGTTAAAAATTTAATATGCATGTTTACTATCAGAAGGGGAACCAATTTCACAAGGGCAGGCCCTAAAATTAGTTTTGCCATAGTTATGGCCATTTTTAGCTCGTCTGTTTTGAAGAAATCACGAGCTATTGTCGTAACTCTGGCGTCTGCGTCGTTGTTGTCGTCGTCCGAAATCTTAACATTGATCATAACTTCTTCAATTTTTCATTTACAACCTTCATTTTTGCTATGCATATTCATCTTGACAGTGACAACAGATGAGCGTTGCACCCGCATGCGGTGCTCTTGTTTGACTTAGACTTCCACTACACTATCCAGCACTAAGAAAAATGGAGCGCATTGTCTGCCTACAGCTCTTGTTAGATTCAACCTCTTTGAATCAATCTTCATGAAAAAGAGCTTATACAAGAGGAACGGAAATTGTTAGAATCGTGTAGTTTTTAAACTATCGTGATAAATAGAGCATTGGCTCCTTTGGAGCAAATGCTCTATTTATCACAATGGTTTTTACAGAAGTGTCAAGAGGCATCAGTATGAATGTGTTAAGTCTGTGATTGATAAAGTCACTCTGGCTGTAGATGATATATGAACTGATCTATCAAAATGTCTCATTTATCTTTCTTCAGCTCATTTGAAATATGATAGAGATGTAATTCTAATGAGTTGCAGCAAGACAGGGTATGTTAGAGAAAAAAAATGTCATTAGATTTTCTAAAAGTACAGTAAAACCCCTCTAATGCAACCACTTAATGAATAAACATGGTTGTCTATATAAGCAGGTGCTTTCTGCATAACTTTCATCCTGCATTAAGCTACCACCTGCCTTTGCCACTGTGAATTATGCCTATTTTTGCTGGTCGCATAAGAGGGGTTTGTTTTACTGTATACTTCTTATCTACAGCCCTGGATGTGGCTTCCTTCGAGAATTCGAGTCACTCAGCATGTCATCAGGATTCTGTGATTATGTTTCTTGAAAGAAAGTGAAAAAAGTATTTAACCCTTTCCTCCATAAATATGCCTTTGCAAACAGGGTAGACCCAGATCAAATGGCTCATATAGGATCAGGGTCTGCTCTGTTTGCATTTGATATAATATAGAGAAGATTCTACAGTTTCTGCCATGGCCAATAATTCCTGTGTCCATGTGCTATTATAACAAATTAATCTGATTAATACCACTGACGTCATTATTTCTTTCATGAATATTCATGGAAGAAAGGGTTAATAAAAAAAATTACATGAATATTTATTATTGAAAGTAATGGATTAAGTGACCTCTCAAAAGATCTTTAACCCTTTACCTCATAGATACCCCTTTTAATGCCTTTGTAAAGAGAGTAGACCCAGATCAGAAGAGAGTAGACCCAGATCAGGAGCCATCTGATCATGGGCTGCTCTGTTTGCTTATAAAATAATGTAGATCTGATTCTATAGTTGTGTCATGTCAAAGTTTCTCTTGAACTATAGCTTAAACTACATTTATTAAATTTCATTGACTTGAACTATGAAATTAATCCAATTAATATTCCTTATAACTTCTCATGTGAATATCCATAGGTAAAGTGTAAAGACAAATACAGTAAAACCCCGCTAATGCGACCACCAAAAAGGGGCATAATTCTGGGTGGCAGAGGCAGGTGGTTGCTTAATGCAGTACAAAAGTTATGCAGAAAGCTCCTGTAGGAGCTTTCTGCATAACTTTCGTGCTGCATTAAGCAACCACCTGCTTTAAACGACGCCAGTGGCTGTTTATTAAGTGGTCGCATTAGCGGGGTTTTACTGTACATGTATTTGCTTAACTCTGCCATAGCCGACAATTCCTGTGTTCATATGCCAATATAAATGAATCTTATAAACCCTTTCCCTCATATAAACATGTTTTAACGCATCTGTAAACAGAGTAGAACCAGATCAGACAGCTCCTATAGGAGCCTTCTGATCAGGGTTTGCTCTGTTTGCTAATTGAATTTGATAGTCCTGTTTCTTTATTTTCTAAAATGGCCATACTATTTGGCCTTCTATATTTCGTTTTAACTACATTTTCTATGATTATTCAGTAGGTATTGAAATTTGGGATAAACATAGAACAGGGAAAGAGTTAATAGGGAACAGGGAAAGTCATTATTTCTTACATTGACCATTAACCCTTTCCTTCATATTAACACCTTTTCACGCATTTGTAAACAGAGTAGACCCAGATAAAACGGCTCCTATAGGAGCTGTCTGATCAGGGTCTGCTCTGTTTGCTAATGGAATTTGATAGGTGTGTTTCTTTACTTTCTAAAATGTCTACAATGTTACACCTTCCATATTTCATTATAACTATTTCTTCCATGAATATTCAGTAGGTATTGACTTTTTACTAAATATAGAACAGTGAAAGAGTTAACCCTTTCCCTCATATAAACGTCTTTCACAGATTTGCAAACAGAGTAGACCTAGATCAGATGGCTCCTATAGGCACTGTCTGATCAGGGTCTGCTGTGTTTGCATTTGACCTGACAAAGATCTGATTCTACAGATTTGCCAATGCAAAAAAATCCCTTGAAAAGTTTATATTATAAAACTTCAGCTAATAGGTATTTATGATGTCATTATTTCTAAACTGAACAGGGAAAGAGGTAACCAATTCCTCCATAAATATACCTTTCTGTGCCTCTGTAAAAGTCACTTTTAGAAACCGTTGTGATAAATAGGAGCAAATGCTCTATTTATCACAATGGTTTAAAAACTACACAATTCTAAAAGTTTCCTTTTCTCTAGTACATGTAAATGCTCCATTTCGGTAGATTTATTCAAAGAGGTTGGATCTAAAAATAGCGTATGAGGTAATGGATTAAAGAGGTTCTACTGTATTTGTATGGAGTGATGAATTTCTAGGTGTATGCTAGCAATCTGTGATTATTCTTTCAGGTATGGAATCTGGAAACCGGCAAGAGATTAGTGACTCTGAGAAACCACACAGATGGCGTGACCTGCTTGCAATTTAATGACTTTATTATAGTGTCAGGGTCGTATGACAAAACTGTCAAATTATGGGATTTCAGCTCATGTTGATGGGGTATTGACCCCCGTGCTGAATGTGCAGGTTGTGATTAATCAATACATGTAGTTAACCCTTTCCCTCATATAAGCATGTTTTCACGCATTTGCAAACAGAGTAGACGCAGATTAGACGGCTCCTAGAGGAGCCGTCTGATCAGGGTCTGCTCTGTTTGCTAATAGAATTTTATAGATCTGTTTCTGTACTTTCTAAAATGTCTACAATGTTTCACCTTCCATATTTCTTTATATCTATATTTAATGAATATTCAGTAGGTATTGAAATTTGAACTAAATACAGAACAGGGAAAGGGTTAAATAACTCCTAGCTTGTTGAACAAATTTCATCACAAAAATTGCTGTCTGCTTACTTTTTTAAAATAGATTTTTTATCAAAAGCCATACAGTTAAGATTCTGATGAGATGCAGGCTTAATTTGAAATAATGACATCAAAAATATTTATTAGCTGAACTTTTATAATGTTGTATAAACACGGGACTTTTTGGCCATGGCAGAAACTGTAGAATCAGATCTATGTTATTTGGGCCCTGCATTGAAAATGCTGGAACCCTGTAGGAATCACATTTTCTGTCTATCCTTCTGCCGACACTTTTGATGTGACGTGATAACTCAAACAGTACTTCACATACTGGTTTCATATTAAGTGCATATGCTTAGTATCATCAGACGAAGACGGCTATAGTTTTTGGGTTGAATCAGATCACTATATCTAGAGCTATCTGCCCTTGACTACAGGGCCCTCTCTGACTGAGTCAGTTTTCTAGTTCCATATGTAAACAGAGCAGACATTGATCTGATATCTGGTCTGGGTCTTCTCTGTTTGCAAAGAACTTAACTCATTCCCTCATATTGATGCCTTTTGACGCCTCTGCATAAGTCACCCGTTGAAACCATTGTGATAAATAGAGCATTTGCTCCTATAGGAGCAAATGCTCTATTTGTCACAGTGGTTTCAAACTACAAAATTCTAAAATTTTCCTTTTCTCCAGTTAATGTTCCTTTTTGGTAGATTTATTAAAAAAGATTGGATCTAAAAATAGCCTATGAGGTAATGGGTTAAAGGCATACCTATGGAGTACAGGGTTAACAATGTATGTTTTGATATCAAATATTGAAAATGTGTGAAATGTTTTGAAATAAATGAGATTTTTTTGGTGCCGTTAGTTTGAATCCAAAAGAAACATCAAGTAAACAGATGTTGCATTAGGATCTGAAGATTGGTCATTTGACTACGGTACTTTGTTTGCAAATGCGTGAAAAGGCTTTTATATGAGGGAAAGGGTTAAAGTTCAGAAAAACTAATTGGCCTCATCAGGAGTAAATATGTATTTTTGTGCTTGCTGTTTGCAAACGGTGTAATCTCTCACTAATCGCTGCTTTCATAATACTTGTTTTGAGGCTATCATTGTTTTGCAGCCTCTTTACAACAAACACTCAAATATTCTTGGTCCCTAAAGCAGTTTGTTGCTTAACCCTTTCCTCCATAAATACGCCTTTCCACGCCTCCGTAACAGTCATTTCTTGAAACCATTGCGTAACGAATTTATTACCCGTCAGAGATCCGATTTACCTAATTTAGCTAAGAGCACCTATTTTTTTCAACTGACATTTGATCTATACTGCCTAAATAAACGACAAGGAAAACATGATGTCATCACAGAGCAAATATCACGTCATCTAAGGTCAATTATGAAACAGGAATTCAAACTTTCACAAACAACATGACTGTGACATGCAAAGACACAGTTTTTTCTTGCTAGGCTGATGACCACCTGCACACAGTACGTGCCACCTGCCTACAAAGACATAAATTCTTCATTACCAAAAATTTCGTAGTATCGAGTTTACTGCATCTTTCTTCCATTTCTTTTTCAATAAACAGTGTCCAAATGTCAAATATTCTGGTTCTGGATGAGACACTGATTTAATATGCATCTGGTATAGATCAAAACTGTTTGAAAATGATTATCACAAATTGCTGTTAACCCTTTCCTTCTTATAAATGCCTTTTCGTGCTACAGGAGCTGTCTGATCAGGTTCTGCACTGTTTGCTCATGAAAGTTTAATAGACTTCACTCTACAGCTTTGACCATGACCTAAAAATCCTGTGTACATATACCATTGTAAAAATAAATAAATTGTACTAATAAATATTCATGAGGCCATTATTTCTTACATGAATATTCAACAGGGAAAGGGTTTAAAAGGGTAACTGAAGACATGTTTTATTTTTCTAGATTTTATGTCTATTAGAATAGTAAAATATATTTTTTGGAAAATTAAGCTTGGATATTTTCAATAGCTATATATTTTCAAGGAAAAGAAGCAAATAAATTCTAGATCAGAATATCTAGCAATTAATCCATATGAACCAGGCAAAAGACTTATTTATTTATGGGTTAGGCAAAGATTTTTGTGAAAACTGACTATCTTCCATTAGCTTACTATTGAGAGATTTGTGTTCAGAGTTTTTAGCTCATCTGTTTTAAAAGATATTGCCATAATCTTGGGGTGTCATTGTCCTAGTCATTGTGCAAAATCAGTGACATTTTGTAATTATTGACATCATTTCACGCAGTTATTCACCATTACAATGACTAAAGATTTATTGCTTATTCATGCATATTAACCCTTTCCCTGTTCTACATTTATTCCAATTTTCAATACTTACTGAATGTAGTTAAAATAAAATATGGAAGGTAAGGTGAAACAATGTAGTCATTTTATAAAGTAAAGAAACAAATCTTTCAAATCCCATTAGCAAACACAGCAGACTCTGATCAGATGGCTCCTATAGGAGCCATTTGATCTGGGTCTACTCTGTTTGCAAATACGTGAAAATATGTTTATATGAAGGAAAGGGTTAAAAGAGCTGTTTGAAATATTAATTTTCAGGATTACAGCTGAGTGTTGGCATCTGCATATGGTGCTCTTGTCTATTCTTATTGTTACCATGTAACATTTTTTAGCTCACCAGAGCACAAAGTGCTCAAGGTGAGCTTTTGTGATACCCCTGTGTCCGGCGTCCGGCGTCCGTCTGTCCGTCTGTCTGTCCGTCAACAATTTCAAACGACTTCTTCTCTGAAACCAACTGCCCAATTGTAACCAAACTTGGTCAGATACATACTGTTGGTGGGTGCTTCAAAAGTTGTTAAAAGATAGTGGGTGGGGCCATCGGTCTTGTTGCCATGGCAACCGTACACAATATCTAGAAAAATCTTCTTCTCCAGAATGACTTGTCCGATTTGAATATGGTTTTCACCAAAATGTTTCTCAGTTGATAGACTTCAAAAGTTGTCAAAATAATTTTGATCCGGCAAAAAACATGGCCGCCAGAGGGCATTGTCATTTTTTCCATATATGGTAATAAGGAATTTTCATAGGAAAATCTTTAAAAATCTTCTTCTCTGAAACTGTAAGGCCTAGACCTTTGATATTTGGTATGTAGCATGATCTTATGGTCCTCTTCAATTACTGTTCAAATTATGACCCCAGGGCCAAAAATGGCCCCGCCCAAGGGCTTATCAGTTTTTCATAGGAAAATCTTTAAAAAATCTTCTTCTCTGAAACTGTTAGGCCTAGACCTTTGATATTTGGTATGTAGCATTATCTTATGGTCCTCTTCAAAAAACTGTTCAAATTATGACCCCCGGGCCAAAAATGGCCCCGCCCAAGGGCTTATCAGTTTTTCATAGGAAAATCTTTAAAAATCTTCTTCTCTGAAACTGTAAGGCCTAGACCTTTGATATTTGGTATGAAGCATTATCTTATGGTCCTCTACATATATTGTTCAAATTATGACCCCTGGGCCAAAAATGGCCCCGCCCAAGGGCTTATCAGTTTTTCATAGGAAAATCTTTAAAAATCTTCTTCTCTGATATTGTAAGGCCCAGACCTTTGATATTTGGTATGTAGCATTATCTTATGGTCCTCTACAAATATTGTTCAAATTATAACCCCCGGGCCAAAAATGGCCCCGCCCAAGGGCTTATCAGTTTTTCATAGGAAAATCTTTAAAAATCTACTCAAACTGTAAGGCCTAGACCATTGATATTTGGTGTGACTAACATGATCTAATGGTCCTCTGTAAATATGTAGCTGTGGCTTGTGGTCCTCTGCCAAGAATGTTTAACTTACAACCCTGACCACTGGGCGAAACTTGGCCCTGTCTCAGGGCTTATCAGTTTTTCATGGAAAAAATATGAAATATTATTTTTCTCTGAAACCATAAGGCTTAGGCCTTTAATTAATGGCATACTGCTTTGCCTTGTGGTTCTCTACCAAGGTTGTCCACATAATTCTTTGTGGTCAAAAATGGCCCAGCCCCTGGGGTTATCTCAGGTGAGCGCTTCAGGGCCTCATGGCCCTCTTGTTTAAAGAAGTTGTGCTGTTCATTTTTACTAAGGTTGTGACAAACAAGTTAGTGCTGTATTTTGTTACTGTGTAGATTATTGTCACATACACAGTAGAACCTCTCTATGGAGACCAGTTAATGAATACATACCGAGGTCTTTAACCAGTTAATGAATACATACTGAGGTCTTTTACCAGCTAATGATTACATACCGAGGTCTTTAACCAGCTAATGAATACATACTGAGGTCTTTAACCAGCTAATGAATACATACCGAGATCTTTAACCAGTTCCCTCATATTGATGCCTTATGATGCCTCGTAAAAAGTCACTTTTTGAAACCTTTGTGATAAATAGAGTATTAGAAATTAGACTTCTTTGAATGGTTGTTGTAGAGAGGTTTTACTGTATAATCAGATAGTTTGCAATTGAAACTTTTGCATTTACAGTTCGCATTTTAACCCATTCCGCCATAGGCTATTTTTAGACCCAACCTCTTTGAATAAATCTAGCGTAAAGGAGCACTAACTAGAGAAAAGGAATTTTTTTAGAATTTTGTAATTTGAAACCATTGTGATAAATATAGCATTTGCTCCTATAGGAGCATATGCTCTATTTATCACAATGGTTTCATAAAGTGACTTTTACAGAGGCATAGAAAGGCGTATATATGGAGGAAAGGGTTAAATCAGTATTCATAAGATTTTAATTTTATATTCCTCATGACTGTGTTGATGGAATATTCAAAATGGCATTACATGATAGAAAGGCATTTATGTATTACTGAAGATGTTGAGCGTAACCTGGCTTGCAGTTGCTAATAGCTTGGATCCTGATTACTCATCAAGTAACCAAGTGTCTCATCAGGATCCAAGCTGTTTGCCCCTCAGTAAATAGTTTCTTAAAGGCTTGAATGAATCACAGGAGAAAATAAAAGTAAAAAAAGCAACACATCAGAGTTTAAACAGACAGCATTTTTACTGCAGGGGAAAAGTTAGTACAGTAAAACCCCTCTAATGTCTTTGAGAATATAAATGTCTTTGGGACAGGTGGCAGCTTAATGCAAGGTGAAAGTCATGCAGAAAGCTCCTCCAGGAGCTTTCTGCATGAGCTCTCACCTTGCATTAAGCAGCCACCTACATGTACCTAAAAGTATCAAAATTCTTCTCTACTAGAATTCCGAATTTGGAGGAGTTTTACTGTACTGTAGTTGTTGAATAAATGACCACTAAAACATGTCTAATTCTGAGTCGGTCAGGCAGGTGGTTGCTTAAGCCTTTACCTCATAGGCTATTTTAGATACAATCTCTTTGAATTAATCTAAAGAAAAGGAGCATTAACTAGAGAAAAGGAAACTTTTAGAATTTTGTAGTTTGAAACCATTGTGATAAATAGAGCATTTGCTCCTATAGGAGCAAATGCTCTATTTATCACAATGGTTTCACAAAGTGACTTTTACAGAGTCGTCAAAAGTCATCGATATGTGGGAATGGGTTACGCCTTTACTCCATGAATATTCGTGTAACAAATAATAATGGCATAGTGATCGAATATTAATGAACTTTTTAAATTTCATATGAACATAGGAACCTTTTGCTATAGTAGAAACTATAAAGAATCGGTGCTGTATTATTTCATAGGCAAACAGAGCAGACCTTGACCCACGGCTCCTACAAGAGTTATCTATCTGGGTCTACTTTATTTGCAAAGGCGTTTTATGAGGGAAAGGGTTAAGCAACCACTGTTCTTATTAACCTATATTGTTCATTCATTCTTTGGTTTAGTGGTTTTACTTTTAGCATTTGTTTGAATTTGCGTATGGTGGAATTTTTAAAACTAGAACACACTTTTATCAGATATTGTGATTCTTTTTCTGTTTTGTGTAATAAATTTAATGTTGAAAATAAATCACTGAATCAATTACTTGTATAGCTTTTGCAAATAGTTAAGACCCAAATTAAACAAGAAATAATCAGGGTCTGCTCGGTTTCCTTATGGAGTAATATAGATCTAATTGTACAGTTCTTACCAGAGTCACAACTTTTCTTGTTCTTCCCGTATGCTATAATAAATATTAACCCTTTGACTTTCCTCCATAAATACGCCTTTCTACGCCTCTGTTAAAATTCCCTATTGAAACCATTGTGATAAATAGAGCATTTGTTCCTATAGGAGCAAATGCTCTATTTATCACAATGGTTTCAAACTACACAATTCTAAAATGTTCCTTTTCTCTAGTTATGTCTCCCCCCATATTTATATGGGGGAGACATATTGTTTTCGTGAGAGTTGTCTGTCTGTCCGTCTGTCCGTCCGTCTGTCTGTCACACTTTTTGTCCGGACGATAACTTCAATATGCCTGATGCCAGTTGATTGAAACTTCATATATGGAAAGAGCATAATGAGAGGAAGTGTCATGCACAAGGTCCATAACTCTGGCTTCACTAATATTGGAGTTATTGCCCTTTGTAAAAAAAAATCACACTTTTTTGTCCGGACGATAACTCCTATATGGCTCATGCCATTGGATTGAAACTTCATATATGGAAAGATCATGACGAGAGGAAGTGTCATGCACAAGGTCCATAACTCTGGCTTCACTAATATTGGAGTTATTGCCCTTTGTAAAAAATATAATTTTTTGTCCGGACAATAACTTCAATATGCCTGATGCCAGTTGATTGAAACTTCATATATGGAAAGAGCATAATGAGAGGAAGTGTCATGCACAAGGTACATAACTCTGGCTTCACTAATATAGGAGTTATTGCCCTTTGTAAAAAAAATCACACTTTTTTGTCCAGACGATAACTTCTATATGGCTCATGCCATTGGATTGAAACTTCATATATGGAAAGATCATAACGAGAGGAAGTGTCATGCACAAGGTCCATAACTCTGGCTTCACTAATATTGGAGTTATTGCCCTTTGTAAAAAAAATCACAATTTTTTGTCCGGATGATTACTCCTATGTGACACATGCCATTGGAGTGAAACTTCATACATGGAACGATCATGATAAGAGAAAGTGTCATGCATAAGATCCTTAACTCGAGCTTCAATAAATTTAGAGTTATTGCCCCTTGTACATTTGTTTAATTCTTTCTTGTCCGGACAATAACTCCTACATGGCTCTTGCCATCGTATTGAAACTTCATACATGGAAAGAGCATGATGAGAGAAAGTGTCATGAACAAGGGCCATAATTCTGGCTTCAATACTTTTGGAGTTATTGCCCTTTGTTACATTTTTTGGCCGATCAATAACTCCTGTTCGACTGATACTATTGGAATGACATTTTATTTTTGGAAAGAGGATGATGAAAGTAAGTGTCATGCACAAGGGCCATAAATTTGGTATCAGTATTTTTGGAGTTATTAGCTGTTATCATTTTCTTCTTGAAAAATGTAGTGTGGAAAACGCATAATGAGGGGAAGTATCATTCATCAAGACCATAACATTTTTAGTGATTTCCCTTTACATATTGTTTTTATTAGAGGGGAGACATCCGTTTTTTTTGACAAAAACCTCTAGTTAATGCTCCTTTTTGGTAGATTCATTCAAAGAGGTTGGGTCTAAAAATAGCCTATGAGGTAATGGGTTAACAGGGAAAGGGTTAAACTTGCTAACTGATCTTGGTATAATGTACACTTTGTAAATGTCTTAGTCCCTTTTTACAGTGACATGGATAAGAGCAGCCATTATAAGTGGGTTTATATAGCTTGCACATTTCCAGCTTTGAAATGGTTAAATATTCCCTTTTATACCCCCACACATTTCCAGCTTGGAAATGGTTAAATATTCCTTTTTATACCCCCATAAATTTGTTTGAGGGGGTATACTGGAATCACCTTGTTTGGCAGTCGGTGGGTCCGTCCGTCCGCATTCGAACATGGGTGGCTGGGGTCGTGAACTCCTCCTTCATTTTGAAAGTTATGGACTTTGTATTTTGTATGCATACATAACAACCACGAACAGTAGATGCAAGACGCAAATTCATGTGTTTACCGCTGAGCATTGTAGAATTATCTCCTCTTGAACTTTAGTATTTTTTGTAATTTTGGCTTGAAACATGGGTATTTGGATTTGCGATTAAGGCTGTTGTGCAGGGGTATTCCATCACCTTTAGTGATAGTTCTAGTTGACATTAATCCAGTTGTGAAGTGAACATAATTTTACATACTTTTCTACTTACCATGTTGTGTAGGACTCGGATTTTGATTTCAATGGTAGATTTTTGTCAGTTACGTTTGAAATTTGTGTTTGAAATATTATTTGCACCCAGTTTACAAGAAATATTTTATATTAATGTAGTCTTTGTAAAAAGTTTGTTTACTTCAATTCTCATGATCCAAATTGTTAGCAAATATTTCCTAAAATATTTCCTCAAGTTTACCCACAGCCCACAGTATCAAAGAGATCTCGGTATGCTTTATCCAATGGCTCTGTTATTTCAGTAGTTTAACCCATTCCCTCATAGTCTGTTTTTAGATCAAATCACTTGAATAAATCTACTGAAAAGGAGCATTAACTAGAGAAAAGGAAAAATTAAGAATTTTGTAGTATGCAACCTTTGTGATAAATAGAGCATTTGCTCCTATAGGAGCAAATGCTCTATTTAACTAATTTGTTCCTACTGCTGCCTTATTGCACCTATATAAACTTTATTTTGTGAATCCATTGATAAATAGAGCATTTGCTCTTATAGGAGCAAATGCTCTGTTTATCACAATGGTTTTAAACTACAAAATTCTAAATTTTCCCTTTTCTCTAGTTATTGCTCCTTTTCGATAGATTTATTCAGAGAGGCTGGATCTAAAAATAGTCTAGGGGAGAATGGGTTAAATAATCACAATGGTTTCGCAAAGTTACAGAGTCGTCAATATGAGGGAAAGGGTTAACTCTTTACCTGATGTATATTCATGTAAGACACCATGAGTTTTAACACTTTCCTTCATATAAACACCTTTTCACACATTTGCAAACAGAGTAGACCCAGATCATGGTAATAAATATTCATTATATTGTTATTTCTTACATGACTGTTAACCCTTTCCTCCATAAATACATCTTGAACCCATTGTGATAAATAGAGCATTTGCTCCTATAGGAGCAAATGCTCTATTAACACAATGGTTTCAAACTACAAAATTCTAAAATTTTCCTTTTCTCTAGTTAATGCTCCTTTTCTGTAGATTTATTAAAAAAGGTTGGGTCTAAAAGTAGCCTATGGAGGAATAGGTTAAACAGGGTAGGGGTTAATTGAATGATTTTTATTAGTGGATTACGAACAACAGAATTGTTTTGTCATGACAGGCACTGTAAAATCTGACCTATATGATTCCATAAACAAACATAAGTTGACCATGATCAGATGACTCCAACAGGAGCCTCTTCTCTGTTTGCAAAGGCCTATATATGGAGTAAAGGATTAAATACATATTAGGCAGTCACTATAGACAGGTTTTACAGTATGAATATAGGACACGAGTTATGCTTCTACTGGCAAAATGACATAACTCGAGAGGTACAAGCTTCTACTGGCAAAATGACAGACCTCGAGAGGTACCATGCTTCTACTGGCAAAATGACAGAACTCGAGATACCATGCTTCTACTGCATGGCAAAATGACAGAAACTCGAGAGATACCCTTTCTCACTGAACTGCTCAACATTATAATATTCTTTTTGTTAATACGTGTTGTGATGTTTGATGTTGTTATAGATGCAGATGCATTTTCTTTCAGTGTTGTTCAGATTTTATAAACTATGTTGTGAATTTTTAATATTTTTCTTTAATAATTGTTATAAAAACATTTTTTTGCTATGTTTCATTGTATGGACATGATTTGGGTTTTTTTTTTACAAAAGTATTATATGATTTGTATCATAATTGCTGAAGTAAAGTGTATACAGTAAAACCTCTCTATAACGGCCACTAGATTGTGTTAATTAGTTGGTATTTATAGGAGCATTGTTTTACTTTCACCTTGCTTTAAGCAGTCACCTGCCTTTAACACAAAATACTTGATGTAATTTATTGTCCGTTATAGAGAGGTTTTACTGTAGTTATATCCCAGCAATCAAAGTTCCATTTGATTTATAGTAGTACAGTAAAACCTATCTATAACGGCCACTAATTGTGTTAATTATTTGGTATTTAGGGCAGGTGAGTAAGTCAAAATCTCACCTGGGTCCCTGCTTATAAAGCTTTTTAGTTGAGTCGGAGTTTGTTCTCAAGCTTTTGATTGGTCAGATTTGATCAGCCTTTGGCTCAAATCTGACCAATCAAAAACTTGAGAACGAACTCAGACTCAACTAAAAGTTTTATAAGCATGGGCCCAGGGATCAAACTGTTTGCCATTCTGAAGTGAAGTGGAAGAAAAAAAAGAATTGAAAAAAAGGAATTGTAGATAAGTTTTTTGCAGATGACAATAATTTTGGTGCAAAGAGTAATGACCTGTAGGTCAAGGTCTCTGTCTGCTGTTCCACAGTAGTTTGTTGTGTGCAATTAGTCAAGGTGAAACATGCTTCATTGATTGACCCTCTAACATATGGCTTCTAAAGCCTTTGCAAACAGAGTAGACCGAGACCTGGGACAGGGTCTGCTGTTTGTCTAAATAACAAAATAGATCTAATCTAGTTGCTGCCATGGCCAAACTTTCCTGTGTTCATTTAATTAATATTCATGACATCACTATTTCTTACATGAATATTCATGAAATAAAGGGTTAAAAGAAACATTGCAGGGATACAAGTTATGTTCAGTGACAGTATAGCTGTAATTTAAAGTGACTAGGAAACAGAGAACCAATCTATATTTTTAACCCTTCCCCCAATGAATATTAAATTAAGAATTTCTTACTGTATGAATATTCATGTAATGTATTTTCTGCATGAATATTCATGTATGTATTTTTAGCTCACCTGGCACAAAGTGCCAAGGTGAGCTATGTTGATCGCCCTGTGTCCGTTTCAACTTTTTTCTTAAAATGACATCTTCTCCTAAACTACTTACTGGATTTTTACCAAACTTGGCAGGAATGTTCCTTTGGTTAGCCTCTTCCAAAGTTGTTCAAATAATTTGATTTCATGCAGAACTGGTTGCCATGGAAACCAATGTCCAACCCCCCCCCCCCCAAAAAAAAAAAAAAAAAATTATTGTCAAAAACTGTAAGGCCTAGGACTACCAAATTTGATATGTAGAATCATCTAGTGGACCTCTATTTACATTGTTCAAATTTTGTCCCTGGGGTCAAAATTTGCCCAACCCTGGGGGTCACAAGTATTTCATTGAATTATATAGTAAAAACTTTAAAAATCTTCTTGTCCGAAACAGAAAAGCTTAAGAGCTGTGATATTTGGTATGTAGCATCATCTGGTGAACCTTTACTAAGATTGTTCAAATTATGCCCCTGGAGTCAAAGACGACCATGCCCTTGAGGTCACATGTTTTACATAGGATTAGAGCTGTGATATTTGGTATGAAGAATCATGACTTGGTATGTAGCATGATCTAATGGTCCTGTGCAAAAAATGTTCAAATTATGACCCCAGGCCAAAAAATGACCCCTCCCTTAGGGCTTAACAGTTTTTCATAGGAAAATCTTTAAAAGTCTTTTTGTCAAAAACCATATGTCCCAGAGCTGAGATATTTGATGTATAGATTCACTTTAATAGTATACCTTTATGAATTTTGTTAATATTATAGTTCTTTGTTAAAAATTGGCCCTCCCTGCCCTGTGGGTTATACATTGAAATAGACTTGTTTCATCTTTCTGTAACAGTTACATATATGCTTTAGATCAGAATCCAAACTGTGTGCTAATTTCAGTCAAGTCATGCTCAGCAGTGATAGAGTTAACACTGATTTCTGTCATTTGTTAGAAATGCTGTCTGCTGAATAACGAACGTTGTCAATATATCTATAACTCTATAATATGAGTGATACAGTGGGCCAATGGCCCTCTTTTTCATTGGAAAATCTTTAAAACTCTTTTTCTCTGAAACTGTAAGGCCTAGACCTTTGATATTTGGTATGGATCATCTTTTAATGGTTCTTTTCCAAGACATCAAATTATGACACCTTGGCAAAAAAATGGCCCGGTCCCAGATTACATGAATTCCATTGTATACATAAATCTGTTATAACCAGATGAGCGATTAAGTGCCATCATGGCCCTCTTGTTATAATTACATATTAACAAGGAAATTCTAGTTTGTTAAAAACTTCCGAATCAGATCTGTATTATTCCATAAGCCAATGGAACATACTCTGACCAGACAGCTTCTATAAGAGTTGGTGGAGAAATAAAGAAGTTGTACTTGAAATGTTTTTGCTTAACTCATTTTCTTCTAGGCTATTTTTAGATCCAACCTTTTTTAATTCATCTACCGAAAAGGAGCATTAACTAGAGAAAATGATTTGGTTAGAATTTTGTAATTTGAAACAATTTGAGCAAATGCTCTATTTATCACAATGGTTTCACAAAGTGAAATTTATAGAGGCGCAAAAATGCGCCACTAGAGAGCAATGTGTTAAGCATCTTATCTGGACCTCTGGAAAGATAATACCATCTATAATATATCCTAGAATTACGTTCTTTGTCCGTTGCTTTTTTTGAATACGATCGGAGTATTACCCAGTTGGAATCCTCATCACCTGATCTCAATCCAGACTGTATTCAGTGGTACAGTAGAACCCATCTTAAGCGGCCATCAAAAAGATTAAATCATTAAGGGTCTGTAATGCAGGAGGTGAAAAGTCAAAAGTTATGCAGAAAGCTATAACATTAAGCAACCACCTGCTTTTTAACCCTTTCCTCCATAAATACGCCTTTCTACGCCTCTGTAATAACCACTTCTTGAAACCATTGTGATAAATAGAACATTTGCTCCTATAGGAGCAAATGCTCTATTTATCACAATTGTTTCAAACTACAAAATTCTAAAATTTTCCTTTACTCTAGTAAAGCTCCTTTTCGGTAGATTTATTCAAAGGGGTTGTATCTAAAAATAGCCTATGAGGTAATGGGTTAATATTCTCATGTTCAGTAAATGAACGTTTGTTTAGGACAGGTTCTACTAATTCTGCATTTTCATGCATATGCAAACGGTTCCAGATCAGACAACTCCTGTAGGAGTTATTTGCTAATAACCTAAGAGATGGTCTACTTTATGCCATAGCAGTGAAGTCCAGTTTTATATTTTTGATACACGAGAAAAGATAATTAATATTCATAATGGACGGAGTCTTGAATAAATATTTATGATGCAAAAGGGTTAACCTTTCCTTCATATAAACACCTTTTCACACAGAGTAGAGCCAGATCAGATGGCTCCTGTAGGAGCCATCTGATCAGGGTCTGCTGTGTTTGCTTTTGACACAATATAGATCAGATTCTACATTTTTTGTGAAACCAAAAAAATTCCTTGAAAAGTTTTCATTATAAAAAATTCAGCTTTTAAATATTCATGCTGTCTTTATTTTATACATGAATATTCATGGAGTAAAGGGTTAAGCTATATATACTCCTTAGAGTAATTTCCTGGTCTACTGACATTTTATAAAGTCTATTATTTGTTTTCAGTGTAGGTCTGGTCCATATTGTACAAAATTTCTAAGCTTGTGTTCATTTTTATGAAAGATAGGTCTCTTTGCAGATATGATTGATTCTGACAGTGGATCATGTTTCAGGAAAAAAATAAGTAAAATTTTGAAAAAAAAATTTGAAAAGTTTCACAGATTTGTTTCTGTTACAGTGGTATTTCCCTGATAAATAAACTGATTTTATCAGAGAGAAATGAGTTGTTGTACTAGACATGGAAATTAGCAGTTAGATGGCTGCCATCCATTTGAATCTTGTAACTTCTGATGATGTGACAAATTGACAGCCATGTTAGCTTTAACCCTTTCCCTGTTCTGTGTTTAGACCAACTTTCAATACCTACTGAATATTCATTAAGAAAATAGTTTTAAAGAAATATGGAAGGTGGAACAATATTGACATTTTAGAAAGCATGGAAACAGATCTATCAAATTCTATTAGCAAACAGAGTAGACCCTGATCAGACGGCTCCTCTAGGAGCCGTATGATCTGGGTCTACTCTGTTTGCAAATGCGTGAAAACCCCTTTATATGAGGGAAAGGGTTAAGTATTCTTGCATTGATTTTTAGTAAAGTCTGAACATCTCTATTCAGAGCTCCAGATAAGATGCGTAAATTAAAACATTTTTAAGAATAACTTCTTCATTTCTCAACCAAACCCTATATTGTGACCGTTCTTTAGAATCATCTCTTCTAGACGATTCTAAAGAGTGGTCATAGTATAGGGTTTGGTGGAGAAATGACGATTTTAGTATGTGGGTATGTGCCTTTATCTGTAGCTCTGTTTAACCCATTCCCTCATAGGCTATTTTTTAGATCCAACCACTTTGGATAAATCTACCGAAAAGGAGCATTTACTAGAGAAAAGGATTTTTTTTAGAATGTTGTAGTTTGAAACCATTGTGATAAATAGAGCATTTGCTCCTATAGGAGCAAATGCTCTATTTATCACAATGGTTTCAATAGGTGATTTTTACAGAGGCTTAGAAAGGCGTATTTATAGAGGTTAGGGTTATTACCTTAGATATATAGACGGTCAATCATAGGTGAACAGTTTAGACCTAGATCAAACTGATCCTTCCATTTGCTGCTCCATATACCCATTACTCCATGAATATTAACCCATTCCCGCATATTGACGCCTTTTGATGCTTCTGTAAATGTCACCTTGTGAAACCATTGTGATAAATAGAGCATTTGCTCCTTTAGGAGCAAATGCTCTATTTACCACAATGGTTTCAAACTACAAAATTCAAAAAAATTTCCTTTTCTCTAGTAAATGCTCCTTTTCGGTAGATTTATCCAAAGTGGTTGGATCTAAAAATAGCCTATGAGGGAATGGGTTAATGCACGAAATATGGACATCATAAATATAAATTAACTGATTTTTTCTTACAATGCCAAAATGAACAAGGCCATTTTTCATCATGACAGAATCCGTAGAATTATATCTATATTGTTTCTTAGGCAAACAGAGCAGACCCTGATCAGATGGCTCCTATAGGAGCCATCTGATCTGGGTCTACTCTGTTTGCCAAGGCTAGAAAGGCTTATTTATGGAGTAAAGAGTTAACCCTTTCCTCCATAAATACACCTTTCTATGCCTCTGTAAAAGTCACTTTATGAAACCATTGTGGTAAATAGAGCATTTGCTCCTATAGGAGCAAATGCTCTATTTATCACAATGGTTTCAAATTACAAAATTCTAAAAAAAAATCCTTTTCTCTAGTTAGTGCTCCTTTTCGGTAGATTTATTCAAAGAGTTTGGGTCTAAAAATAGCCTATGAAGTAAAGGGTTAATGTCATTAAGTTATGGAGAATTGACTAATTCAGCTTTACAAGCTGATGGAGAGAGGTTACTGGATGTCCAAAAAATTAACTTTGTCCTTCATAAATATGCATATTTAAGTTTTTAGAGGAGACTCAGATCAGACTGCTCCGGTTTGAGTTGTCTGACCAGGGTCTGCTCCATATGTGCTTAACCCTTTCCCTGTTCTATGTCTATTCCAAATTTCAATACCTAATGAATATTCATGGACAAAATAGTTCTAATGAAATATGGAAGGTGGAACACTGTAGACATTTTAGAAAGTAAAGAAACAGATCTTTCAAATTCCTTTGAAATCAGATCAGACCCTGATCTGACGGCTCCTATAGGAGTCATCTGATCTAGGTCTACTCTGTTTGCAACTGTGTGAAAAAAAAACCCACAATTTTATGAGGGGAAAGGTTAATTGGTTTTGTACAGGCGATGCTTGCATGAATATTCATCAAGTATAAGGATGCAGCAATTCAATACCATATTCAAATGGGCATGACCTTATTTTTAACCTATTATTTGCTACTCTTTAAGTAGTTTTGCACAGCCATTTCATTTCCACTAATGGTTCCTTTACCAAACTTGTTTCCACATTGGCATTCTGTAGTGAAAACTGCCCTAACCCTTTTACTCCATAGATACATCTTCAAATGCCTTTGTAAACAGGGTAGACCCAGTTTAGATGGCTCCTGTAGGAGCTGTCCTGTAAGGATCTGCCGTTTGCTAATGAATTAGTATAGATCTGAGACTATTGTTTCTTTCGTTCATTCGCCATTAAAACATGAATCTTAATATGAGTAAAAGGTTGAGCAACCAATAAAAGAAATCGTAATTTGCAGGTGATAGCTTAATCCTTTCCCTCATATAAACGTGTTTTCATGCAGAGTAGTCTGCTCTGTTTGCTTATAGAATTTGATAGATCTGTTTCTTTGCATTCTAAAATGTCTACAATGTTCCACTTTCCATATTTCTTTATGCCAATTTTGCTAATGAATATTCAGTAGGTATTGAAATTTGGCCTAAATACAGAACAGGGAACCAGGGTTAAAGCAGGTCAAAAGTTACTTAGGGAGTTTCCTTTTTTTCCCTTTGACCTTTGACCTTCATTAAGCAATCACTTGCTTTAAACCATTTCCTTATAGACATTTACGCATGAATTGATCACATCATGATATTCATTTTTTTTTATAAGATAACAATTAAAATGGGAGTAGTTCGCTTCAACAATTTTTTTTCGATCAGATCTACATAATTTTAAAAGCAAACAGAGCAGACCCTGATCAGACAGCACTACAGGAGCTGTATGATCTGGGTCTACTCTGTTTGGAAATGTGTGAAAAGGCATTTATATGAGGGAAATGGTTAAAGATTCCTATGTTGTTGTTTAACCTTATGCCTTTCCACGCCTTTGCCAACAGAGCCTTTGGGAGCCGTCTGATCAGGGTTTGCTTATGGAATTATTTAGATCTTAGCAAAGGTAAAAATCCTGTATTCATGTATCATTTTGAAAATTCAGCTAATAAATATTCATAATGTCATTCATTCTTACATGAATATTCATCAGGTAAAGGGTTAAAACAGATTGTACTATCATGCCAAGAATAAATATAAGTTTTGTCATTGCACAATTTCTAGTTACTTCAACAGTATTCATTGTAAATCTGCCACTGTACAGTACAAAAAGCATAATAAAGTAACAACTATTTCTTTTATTCACTGTTGTTTTTTATTTGCTAAGTCCACAGACCTTTAACCCTTTCCTTCCTTCAAATGCCTTTTCATGCCTTTGCAAATAGAGTAGGTCCAGATCAGACAGCTTCTGTAGGAGATGTCTGATAAGGGTCTGCTGTTTGCTTATGATATACAGTGAAACCCCGCTAATGCGACCACTTAATAAACAACCACTGATGTCGTCTAAAGCAGGTGGTTGCTTAATGCAGGACGAAAGTTATGCAGAAAGCTCCTATAGGAGCTTTCTGCATAACTTTCGTCCTGCATTAAGCTACCACCTGCCTCTGCCACACAGAATAATGCCCCTTTTTGGTGGTCGCATTAGCGGGGTTTTACTGTAATAGATCTGACTCTACAGTTTCCACCAATACCAAAACCTTATGTGTACTTATGCCATTATAAAAAGACAGCTGATAAAGTCTTCATGATATCATTCTTTTTTGCATTAATACTCTTGATGGAAAGGGGGTTAAATATCACTCATCGAAGAATCTACATTCTGAGACCAAGGCAACCTCTGAAAATGGCTCACAAACAGTTTATGTTCCTCAAACGGGTAAGCCCTCATGAAGGTGGTTGAACATGTTACAGCTGCTGGAAAAGAAAAAAAGTTTGATAGGAATAGCTGTAGAGAAACTGACAAGTTTTGTGCACAATGACGCCTACAACACTAAAGCTCTTGTCAATTTGACAATCCTTTGAAAAAAAGGACCAGCAACCTATTCGCACCAGAATGGCAATAACCCATTGAATACCAAATACATTGTATACAAAATGAACTTGTCCATCATTGATGAAAAGAAGAGTCCAAGTATAAAAGGATTGAATTTAATACAGGATTTTGAATAGTGCTGATGCCAATCTGGTTCCTTTTATCTAGGTCTACACTGTTTGCAAATGACAGTTATGTGGGTCCCCATTCATTGTTTTTACCCTTTTCTTGATAATCTTCAAGAAATGCATTTGCTAACAACAGTAAGGTGTTATCAGGATACATTACGTTATGTACGAAATTCCTATTATCTACTATTTACAATGGCAATCAATTTCCTCAGTTTGTACAATTAACACATTCCCTTGTAGGCTAATTTTTAGACCAAACCTCTTTGAATTAATCTACTGAAAAGGAGCATTTATTAGAAAACAAGAGGGCCATGAGGCCCTGAAGCGCTCACCTGAGATAAAAACTCCAGGGGCGGGGCCATTTTTGACCAAGAAGTCATCATTTGTACAACATTAGTAGAGAACCACAAGGCAAAGCAGTATGCCATTAATTAAAGGTCTAAGCCTAATGGTTTCAGAGAAAAATAATATTTCATATTTTTCCCATGAAAAACTGATAAGCACCAAGGCAGGGCCAAGTTTTGCCCAGAGGCCAGGGTCGTAAGTTGAACATTCTTGGCAGAGGACCACATGCCAAGCTACATATTTGTAGAGGACCATTAGATCATGTTACATACCAAACATCAAAGGTCTAGGCCTTACAGTTTCAGAAGATTTTTAAAGTTTTTCCTATGAAAAACTGATAAGCCCTTGGGCGTGGCCATTTTTGGCCCAGGGGTCATAATTTGAACAATCTTTGTAGAGAACCATTACATCATGCTACATGCCAAATATCAAAGGTCTAGGCCTAACAGTTTCAGACAAAACGATTTTTAAAGATTTTCCTATGAAAAAACTGATAAGCCCTTGGGCGGGGCCATTTTCAGTCCAGGGTCATAATTTGAACAATCTTTGTAGAGGACCATTAGACCAAGCTACATGCCAAATATCAAAGGTCTAGGCCTTACAGTTTCAGAGAAGAAGATTTTTAACGATTTTCCTATGAAAAACTGATAAGCCCTTGGGCGGGGCCATTTTTGGCCCGGGGGTCATAATTTGAACAATCTTTGTAGAGGACCATAAGATCATGCAACATGCCAAATATAAAAAATCTAGGCCTTACAGTTTCAGAGAAGAAGATTTTTAAAGATTTTCCTATGAAAAACTGATAAGCCCTTGGGCGGGGCCATTTTTGACCCAGGGGTCATAATTTGAGCAATCTTTGTAGAGGACCATTAGATCATGCTACATGCCAAATATCAAAGGTCTAGGCCTTACAGTTTCAGAGAAGATTTTTAACGATTTTCCTATGAAAAACTGATAAGCCCTTGTGCGGGGCCATTTTTGGCCCGGGGGTCATAATTTGAACAATCTTTGTAGAGGACCATAAGATCATGCCACATGCCAAATATCAAAAGTCTAGGTCTTACAGTTACAGAGAAGAAGATTTTTAAAGATTTTCCTATGACAAACTGATAAGCCCTAGGGCGTGGCCATTTTTGGCCCTGGGGTCATAATATGAACAATATTTCGTTCCCCCTAACCACTGATGCTTCTGACAAAATTTGGTTAAAATCGGGTCAGTAGTTTCAGAGGAGATGTCGTTTGAAAATGTGGACGGACAACGGAAGCCGGACGGATTGCGGTCACAATAGAACTTTTAGAAATTGTGTAGTTTTGAAACCATTGTTATAAATAGAGCATTAATTTTGCTCCTATTGGAACAAATGCTTTATTTATCACTGGTTTCAAAAATTAACTTTTACAGAGGCATCAATATGAGGGAATGGGCTAACCCTTACCCTAATGATCAACTCATGAATATTCATTAACCTATTTTTTTTATAATATAAACTTTTCAAGGGAATGTTTCGCTTTGACAAAATCTTGGCCAGACCTATATAATTCCATAAGCAAACAGAGTAGATCCCAATCAGATGGCTCCGACAACAACTGTCTAATCACAGTATACTCTGCAAAGGTTTGAAAAGGTAAGGGTTAATTTAATATACAGTAAACCCTCTATAACGACCACTAAATTACATCAAGTATTTTGTGTTAAAGGCAGGTGGATGCTTAAAGCAAGGTGAAAATAAAACAGAACGCTCCTATAGGAGCGTTCTGTTTTACTTTCACCTTGCTTTAAGCAGCCACCTGCCCAAAGTACAAACTAATTAACACAATTTAGTGGTCATTATAGAGAGGTTTTACTGTACATAATGGGTGGAAACTGATATTCATCAGGTAAAGGGGTCAATGACTTACTATTACCTATCTGTAGATGTCGGTGATCATTAACTAGCAGTTGGCTTGGCACATATACCCTCACTGAAGAGCTTCCATAACTACACCTATGGGGAAGTCATTGACAGTTCAGAGAGTCTGCTGGCACCTTAAATAAGACCAAGATTACGTAAATGGAAATACATGTACATGTACACCTCTCTTACAAGAAGTCAGAATTATTTTTCAACCTTTTCAATGCTGAATTTCTGAGTGGATAGCCCATCTGAGAGTCCACTCAGTATGAAAGGCTTAACTTATCCCTTTGCTCCATAAATAAGTTTTTCTATGCCTTTGCAAACAGAGTTGACCCAGATCAGACAGCACCTGCTCCATCTGTTGGCTTTTGAAATAATATAGATACAACTCTACAATTTCTGCGATGGCTAACATTTCCTCTGTTCATATGCAATTATAAAAATGCATCCAATTAATATTCATGGCATCATTATTTCTTGCATGAATATTCATGGAGTAAATGGTTAAACTTTCTAGAGAATTTAGAATGACAAACAGTGTAAACCCTGTGTCCCAGTAATTCATTTCCATTTAACCCATTACCTCATAGGCTATTTTTAGATACAAGCTCTTTGAATAAACCTACCCAAAAGGAGCAGTAACTAGAGAAAAGGATTTTTTTTAGAATTTTGTAATTTGAAACCATTGTGATAAATAGAGCATTAATTTTTGCTCCTATAGGACAAATGCTCTATTCATCACAATGGTTTCACAAAGTGACTTTACAGAGTCGTCAGAAGTCGTCAATATGAGGAAATGGGTTAAACTCTATAATTATTAGAACACCTAGTTCTAATCAAATTAAATTTCTAAATTGACAATAACTCAAATGATGATGAAGGCAATCTTGTCTATTATAAATAAAACCTTTCCCTCATATAAACTTGTTTTCACGCATCTGCAAACAGAGTAGATCCAGATCAGACGGCTCCTATAGGAGCCATCTGATCAGGGTCTGCTTCTTTACTGTCTAAAATGGGTACAATATTCCACTTTCTGCATTTCATTTTAACTATTTTTTAATGAAGATTCAGTAGGTATTGAAATTTGGAATAAACAGAACAGGGGAAGGGTTAAACCTGTAGGCTTTGAATGCCAGACACTCATGGCTGTGAGCCTGTCATTTGTAAACAGTGTACATGGAATTGGGTTGGGTTGATTATAAATCAAAACTTAACCCTTTCTCTGTTTAATATTTATGTAAAGAATAATGACATCATGAATATTTATTAGCTGAATTTTTATGATGGCATATATACACAGGATTTTTGGCGCAGGTAGAAGCTGTAGAATCATATCTATTTCATAAGCAAACAGTGCACACCCTGATCAGAAGGTTCCTATTAGGTGTCTGATCTGGGTCTACTTTCTTTGCAAAGGGCTGAAAAGTCGTTAAATTGAAGGAAAAGGTTAAATCTTTGAATGCAAGACATGCATATACTGTCATTTTACTGGTTTAAACAATTTTGATGGTGTCAGAAAAAAGCTACAATAGATCATACTGGTTTGGAACAATTTTGATGGGGTCAGAAAAAAGCTACAATAGATCATACTGGTTTGGAACAATTTTAGTGGGGTCAGAAAAGAAACATTTCTACAGAATCATAAAACTTTTCCAATTACTTCTGAAGAGTACTTTCTCCTTATTTGTAAATTGTGCTTAAATTAGAATAGAGATAACTGCGTTATATATTGATGTCACAACTAACCATTTTATAAGCCCATCACATGCGAAACAAAATCTGCAACATATTTAACGTTTCCAATCTCTGAATGAGATGTTGAGCTATTTCATCTGGATCCAAGCAATTTGAAAAGGTCACCACAAAATGAAAGTGTTAACCCATTCCCTCATATTGACGCTCTGTAAAAGCCCCTTTCTGAAACATTCTGAAACCATTGTGATAAATAGAGCATATTTGCTCCATTTGGTAGGTTAAAGAGGTTGGGTCTAAAAATAGTCTATGTGGGAATGGGTTAAACATGTGAAATACCTTTGTACCTAAATATTCAGACACCCCTCTCCACTGGTTTGTAAACCTGAATACATGTAAATCAATTTGGCACCAATATGATATCTTTAATTTACACTAACATAGTAACAGGTAGTGTAGACTGACCAACCTGCTCCTTCAGCAGCAGTTTAATCTAGATCTGCTCTATTTGCAACAGCAATGAGCATGTCTGTCTGAATACTGTCCAAATAATTCGTGTAGATCATCTCACCCAGACAACAAAACTCCCCTTTGTAGTACTAATTATACCTTTCCCTGTTCCATATTCATGTAAGGAATAACAACATCATGAATATGTATAAGTTAATTTTTATGATGGCATGTCTACACCAGATTGTTAGGTATTGGTAGAAACTCTTGAGTCATATGTATTAGAATTTCATAAGCAGAGCAGATCCTGATCAGATGGCTCCTAAAGGAGCCTTTTGGTCTGGGTCTTCTCTGTTTGCAAAGGTGTGACAAAAAGCGTTTATATGAGGGAAAGGGTTATCCTATATTGGTTTTGGCACCTAAAATCCATACATAATACATAACACACATAATAAGCCTAATAGTTTTGATTAAATACAGTAGAACCTGTCCTAAATGGCCATTCATTTATTTAACATAGAAGCCTTATAAAGCAGGTGGTTGCCTTTCCCTTATGTAAGCGCATTTTGACGCGTCTGCAAACAGGGTAGACCAAGATCAGACGGCTCCTATAGGAGCCGTCTGATCTGGGTCTGCTCTGTTTGCTTATGGTGTAATAGAGATCTGATTCTACAGCTTCTGCCTGAGCCAAAATATCCTGTGTTCATATGCCATTATATAAATAATCTTATTAATATTCGTGACATCATTATTTCCTACTTGAATATTCATCAGGGAAAGGGTTAATGCAGGTCAAAATGCTATAGGAGCTTTCTGCATTACTAATCACCTGCATTAACCCTTTCCCTCATATAAACGCCTTTCACACATTTGTTGACAGAGTAGACCCAGATCAGATGGCTCCTATAGGCAATGATATTCTTTATTAATGAAATAGATGTTTCTACAGATTGTCAAAGTAGAAACAAAAATCCTTAAAAAGTTTACATAATAAAAGTTTAGCTAATAAATATTCATCATGTCATTATTTCTTAGATAAATATTGAACAGGGAAAGGGTTAAGCTTCCACCTGCCTTCCAGAGTGAGTGAGTGAGTTGGGTTTTACGGCACTGCGACACTGAATAGGTCATATAGCGCCGTTGAATGATGAGATGACATGATAATGAGGGATGATTTCAGGCAAATGATTTCAGCTAATCTCATTCGCTGCAAAGCAGCGCATGGGATCAAAACTACCTACCTGCCTTCCTTTTAGTTCTTAGCACAGGGGATAATCTCCATCAAATAAACAAAAACATCCCCTGTGACAATTCAGCGCCAGAACCACTGCAAGGTAGGAAGGTCTCTGGCCTTCCGGAGCCATAATTAGAGCTCTTTTTGATGGCCACTTAAGACAGGTTCGACATACAGGCACATACTTGACTATGTATATGGTTGGTTGACTGGTTGGTTGGTTGACCTCCGTCAGCCTGTTACTGTATAATAGACCATGGAGAAGCATTGAGGAACATCGTCTTGCGTGGCTGTAGAGTCCAATTCTTGACTATGTATATACCTGCATAATATTACTTATATAATTATTCAGTTTACATCAGCTTTGTTATTTTTCCTCCCTTAACATTCTGATACTGTTTTGAGGTGCATATTAACCCTTTCCTCCATAGGCTATTTTAAGACCCAACCTCTTTGAATAAATCTACCAAAAAGGAGCATTAACTAGGGAAAAGGAAAATGTTAGAATTGTGTACATAGTATAGAAACCATTGTGATAAATAGAGCATTTGCTCCTGTGGAGCAGATACTCTATTTATCACAATGGTTTCAAGAAGTTGCTATTAAAGAGGCGCAGAAAGGGGTATTTATGAAGGAAAGGGTTAATGAAGCTTTCGTATAATAACAACAGATTTTGGTAAATGCCATCTTGTTTCATACTTTGAGATAACAACATGAGCATCACCAAATGTATTGAACCATTAACCCTTACTATGCAGGACATAAGTCACTAATGTCCATTGCAAACGGTGTAGACCCAGATGAGTGGGCTCCTAAAGGATCTGCACTGTTTGTCATGTTACACTTTTCTTTAAAATAATCCCTAAATATTCAGCATGAGATTGACCAGTTTGAATTTTGGAATAGTCCATTTGAAAACTCAGCGTTGTAAGGGTTAAAACTGTCAAACAAAGCAAATACATGTTCTAATTTGCAAACAATCATTCCAATGACCAACTGAACTTAACAGTTATTTAATCTTAAAATTACTATCCGGTTAGTGAATACAACAGAAATGGTTCCGTAGGATATCCTTTAAACTTTAATTAAAAAAAGTTATTTAATCTGGTACATAAAACAAGAGCCTCGTGTGGCGCCAACGCCCGTCTGATTTGACGCGTCCAGCTATATTAAACATTTTTGAAAAATATAAAGGGCCATAACTCCAAACTTTTGAATCAAGAGTTATGGGTCTTATGTAGGGGCCTTCCCCTCAATGAGATCTACTAACCTATGAAATTTCATGTTGATACCTCTTATACTTTTCGAGTAAAGAGCTACATTAAAGTTTTTGCACACCGCCGACAATAACAATGCCAACACCTACGGCCCAGTGATCACAATAGCTCGACTTTTCTTCAAAACAGACAAGTTAAAAATTAATTCTTTTTTCATTTTGAAGGACAAATGGTCAAAAAGACTGGTCCATCACTGTTGTACTGTAGAGTATGATTCAGGACTTGCTTGAAACTAGCTGCCTAGGGGCAGTAAAGTAAACATTAGCGCCAACAAATTCCCAAAACAGGTGATGCCAGAGTTATGGTTCTTGTACTTTACACCCTGTCTACTCATAACTGTGACATGCCTAATTATATTGAAATTTGCCAATGCTATATAAAGTTGTGGCGTCAGGTGGTGCATGCATAGACACAACAGCTACTGTGGAGACTATGTCAAGCTAACCACAAGACGGCTTGAAAAATTAGCCCTTATCAAACTAAATACAATCTATACAGCTTAACCCATTCCCTCATAGGCTATTTTTTAACCCAACCTCTTTGAATAATTTTTTTAACCCAACCTCTTTGAATAAATCTAACGAAAAGGAGCATTAACTAGAGAAAAGGAAATTTTTAGAATTTTATATTTCTGAAACCATCGTGATAAATAGAGCATTTGCTACTGAGCTCACCTGTCAGGATTAGTGTGGTTGATTTCGATTTCTATTATTATTCATGTGTGATGTACAAATGTATACATTGACAGAATGGCTCTGTCCATAATGCAAGAGTTATCTTATTTCATTGTTTGATCCACTGGTGGTGAACTTTCAAACGAGTCCATTGTGTGGTTAATGAAATATATATGCATTATGCTTGTATGTACACTTTAACCCTTTCCTTCATGTAAACACCTTTTCATGCCTTTTGAAACAGTAGACCCAGATCAGATGGCTTTCATAGAAGCCATCTGATAAGGGTTTCCTCTACTTGCTTTTGAGTCTGACGTAACCTGATTCTGCAGTTTTCGCAAAAGCAAACGGTTGGTAGCACTTGCAAGCAACCCTTTAATAAGGGTTATAATTGGCATAAATTGCCACTAACATGTTAGTTAACATGAACAGAAGTTTGAGAAGCTGTTTGTGAAGTTTCATTTCAATTCATGCATGGGTTGTTGAGTGATAACCAAGATAGTACTCACAGTTATCTTACATGATAACCTTGATAGCACTCACAGTTATCTTACATGATAACCAAAATAGCACACAGTTATCTTACATGATAACCTCGATAGCACTCGGTTATCTTACATGATAACCTTGATAGCACTCAGTTATCTTACATGATAACCTTGATAGCACTGTTATCTTACATGATAACCTTGATAGCACTCAGTTACCTCACATGAATATGATAGTTAAACCGGAGTAGAGAAGGTTCAATCCAATATACATTTGGTTGCTGAGCTATAGCCTTAATAGCACGTGCACCCAAAACCTTTACCCTTTACTCCATATAAACATCTTTCTATGCATTTGCAAACAGAGTAGACCCAGATCAGACGTCTGCTCAGGGTCTGCTCTGTTTGCTTATGATATACCCTGATATGAATCTGATATACCCTGATACAGTTTCTATCAATGCCAAACATTTCTGTGTCCATGTGCTATTATAAGAATTAATCTACAAATTCATATTTCTGATGTCGTTATTTGCTTTGTTGAGTAAAGGGTTAACCAAAGCCAAATCCAACACCAATCCTTGGGCGAGAACGAGTCCTCGTTATGCTCCATATAGTCGAGCTAAAAAGATTCGGGAGAAAATCCTTTACTGAGAATTGATGTCGACAATAGTTGCTGATTGCATTTTGCTGAGCAATATTTTTATAATACTGACGGTGAAATGAGGCAGATAAAAGAAAATTGGACACAAATATTCTGTACAAGTGTTTATTTTTTTCCCTCTTCAAAAGCTATGCATATAAACAAAAATAAAAGCATGCAATCGTTAACCATTTAAACATACAGTGTATGAAGTGGGACTTGATCAACATTTACAAACACCTTGGATACAAACGAGACGTAAAGTAACTAGGCTTCTCACCACGAACCAAGCCGTTTAACACATGGTCAATAGTTTAAAATGAATCGAAAAAAGTAAAAATTGAAACAAATCAGAGTTTGAGCAGACATACATTTTTTCAGCGATCAAAAGCAGAGATTTGTAACAGGTAGACATTATATAAGACCGTGTTGATAAAAGCTCCATAAGGTTTGTTAGTTAAATTCTTCAAAGAAAGTATGCAAATGCAAAATGAAAGATCGTCAACAGAAAAGAAGACCATTGAGCTAACTGGGCCAACCTCTAACACTAAGTGCAGTGAGTATTTTCTAAGAATTCTGTTATTGCTCTCCCAAAATGACCTGAGACTTGATTATTCTTCGGCGTGTTTATCGGGATTTTTCGTAATACCCTGTGACCAAAAATAGCAAAACAAAAGCCGGTAATAATCATGTTCCACGAGGATTGCATTCTTATAGCGCATTCTTATACATTCGTAAATTTATCCGAAGATTACCGACGATTAGAAACGGAATATGCACGAGTCTCAGGTCAAATTGGGAGAGTAATAAGCCAAAACATTTATGAACTTGCTTTTCATAAGAAATGAATCTGATATTTACAGTTTACAAGCTACGCATACAAAATTTATCTAAATCAGTAGGATGTTTACAAATACATTTAAGTGTAGAAAAACACTACATGTATATTTCATAATTACAAGATTCATTATTGGACAATCTTCACCTTTTCAATGCTGAATTGTTAAAAGGGTATTTCCAAAAATTCAAGGATTTTTAAAGAAAAGTGTACATGAAACATGACAAACAGTGCAGCCCCTGATGAGAGGGATCTTGTAGGTGCCCTCTCATCTGGGTCTACATTGTTTGCAAAGGATATTAGTAACTCATTTTCCCGCAATGAAATGATTAAACTTGAATTTCAGAAAAAAAATCAGGTGAAAACAGGGCATTTAAAGCATTCTCAAGTTAGGTAAATATAATAACATAATGAAAACACAATTTTAGGAACTGTATTTTGTCCATAACAATTTTATCATAAAAAGATCTCGCACAGACAAGCTTTATCAAAGTTTGATGAAGACCCCTTTATCATATTTGTATTACTTTATAAGTAAGCAAGCAGACCCGATCATATGTCTCATACAAGAGTCATTTGATCTTGGTCTACTGTTTGCAAGGCCGACAAAAGTCATCCTTATCAGGTAAACGGCTAACTTAATCCTTTCCTCCATGAATATTATGATTATTTATGTCGGAAATAATGATGTAATGAATATTAATTAGATAAATTGTTATAATTATAGTAGCACATTGACACAGGAATTTTTGGCCATGGCAGAAACTGAAGTACAGTGTATATCTATATTACATGTATATCATAAGCAAACAGAGCAGACCCTGATCAGACGGCTCCTATAGGAGCTGTCTCATCTGGGTCTACTGTTTGCAAAGGCGTATTTATGGAGGAAAAGTTTAACAAGTTGTACAGTTTTGTCTTTTACAAATTTGAGACAATATTTTCAGCCAAGAGGGTTTTCTTCCACCTGAAACGAACTGGACAGGAAAATAGGACTGAAGTAGTGTTACATTATAACTAAAACAAAACATAGCAAGGTCATATTTACTGCACATCTTGAGTTAACATTATTTACATATAGTTGTCTCTTTACTCTTTGTGATGCCTTTGCAGACAGCAGACTCAGATCAGATGGCTTCTTTAGGATCCGGGTCTGCTCCGTTTGTCTACAGAATATAGATCCGATTCTTTAGTTTCTGCCATGGCCAAAAAATCCTTCAGTAAAATCTCTCTATAATGGCCACTTAATTACATCAAGTATTTTGTGTTAAAGGCAGGTGGATGCTTAAAGCAAGGTGAAAGTAAAACAGAATGCTACTATAGGAGCGTTGTTTTACTATCACCTTGCTTTAAGCAACCACCTGCCCTAAATACCAACTAATTAACACAATTTAGTGGCCGTTATAGAGAGGTTTTACTGTATGTTCATATGGCATTACTTTACCATTATTTCTTACATAAATATTCATGGAGTAAAGGGTTATATATTGTACTAATTACACTTGGGAAATCATCAAGAAAAGACAACAGCATCATACATTAATACAATTTCTCTTCACTGTAACTTTATTTCAACAAAAATAACATTCATCTTAACTTTCAATAGCAAAATCTATAATCACGCAACATGGCAGTTCTAAAAATATATATACAAACGGTAATGAAGTCTATGAGAAAAGATCCGAAGGACATTGCCAGCTTGGGTAACAGAGCGGAATATATACAAAGGCAGGAATAAGAAAAAACGATACAATCCTCTCCATTCAACTTCAATTCCTTTTAATCACATCTTCAAAGATACTTTTAAAACATATGGCAGAATAAAGACTATTTAAAACAAGAGGGTCTGAGATATCTATATAATCTAGTAGATGTCTGCAGTGATCTCAAGAGAGAGACTAGAAGCTAATTCAAATTTAGCATGCTGAGCAACTGAAAATATATCTTCTAATTCAAACTTTGAAGCAAATTTTCTTTCATTAAACCCTTTCCCTGTTCTAGGTTTATTCCAACACTCAATACCTACTGAATATTCATGGAAAGTATAGAAGGTGAAACATTATAGCCATTTTAGAAAGTAAAGAAGCCTCATATTTTTGTTCATTTCTTACTACAATGGGTTTTACAGTGGGATGATCCATAAAGAATCAAAAACTTGACTTAACTGGAAGTAATAAATGAGAATTCTGCTCTGACATTCTATTATTCAACATTTTTCAATTTATCAATATGTCTTTTAACGCATTGGCAAACAGAGTAGACCAAGATCAGATGGCTCACATAGGAGGAGTCTGATCAGGGTCTGCTGTTTGCTCATGGAATAATAAAGATCTAATTCTACAGTTCTGCCATGGCCAAAACCTCCTCTGGTCATATGCCATCCTGTAGAATGTGGCCATTTTAAAAAATCATCTAATTAATATTCATAATGTCATCATTACTTATATGAATATTCATGGAATAAGGGTTAACATACATAGTTATATCATGTAAATTGTTTCCTTTTTATTTGCTCAAGTTTTAAATCTACAGTTATGATCACAATAACACATTACTACTTGGTCATTGTTGTCTGCCAAAAATGTTCTCAGTTGATAATCCAAGCCTGATTATGACAATACAGTAGTTGAAAGGAAACAGTGACTAAGGCTTGAACAATTAAAAGTTTTGTTGCCTTGGGCAAATCTCAAAGAACATTTTAACCTTTGCAAACAAGGCATCTTCACATGATCCAATCTGTTATAGATCTATTATAACTTAATAAGCAAACAGAGCAGACCCTGATCAAATGGCTCCAACAGGAGCAGTCTGATTTGGGTCTACTCTTTCAGCAAAGGCGTGAAATAGAGTTTATAGGAGGGAAAGGGTTACAAGAAAGTGAAATAAATTTCACATTGAAACCTGAAGCAAATGGTTATTTTAGAAGACAAAATTTGTTTGAAGGCCAAAGAGTTAAACAGAATGATAAATTCAGAAATAATTTGTATGGGGAAATATTCATGATTCAGCAACAACAAACATGAAAAATTCTTTTATTTACAGTAAATTGGTTAATTTTTGCTGAAGAAAACCACGGCAATGTTCCGATCCCTTTCTACAGCCACGGCTGATGATTACATCGCGTCTATTGCAATTTTGCACATCAGATGATACCGGTAGCTATAATAAACACAAAGTGGAAAATCAGCAAAAAGAACATGGCCATCAAAGCAAAAGTTTGTCCATTGTCAAAGGAAATAACATCATCATTTTCAAACATTATTTATTATACAAACATAAAATCATACAAATGGAGAACATACAAACAAGACTTAACTTTTAACCCATTCCCTCATAGGCTATTTTTAGATCCAACCTCTTTGAATAAATCAACCAAAAAGGAGCATTAACTAGAGAAAAGGATTTTTTTTTAGAATTTTGTAGTTTGAAACCATTGTGATATCCTATATGAGCAAATGCTCTATTTATCACAATGGTTTCAAGAAGTGACTATTACAGAGGCGTAGAAAGGCGTATTTATGGAGGAAAGGGTTAACCCTTTCCTTGTTCCATTTTTAGTCCAAATTTCTATACCTATATTTATAATGAAATATGAAACATGGACCATTCATGATTGTAGTCATTTTAGAAAGTAAAGAAACAGATCTATCAAATCCTATTAGCAAACAGAGCAGACCCGGATCAGAGGACTCCTATGGGAGTCAAATGTGTTAAAAGGTGTTTATATGAAGGAAAGGGTTACCTTATTCATGTGAGACAAATTGACATCATGAATTTAAATAAGCTGATCTTTTAATAATAATAATAGAACACAGGATTTTTTCCCATTGCAGAAACTGTAGAAGAAGATATGTATAATTCTGTAAGCAAGCTGGGCAGACATTAATCCGATAATTTCTGGTTTACACTGTTTGTATCTTTAGGAGTCAAAAGGTGTCTCTATCAGGTAAAGGTTTAACAGGTTTGTATTTAACCCTTTCCTTTATATGAACTCCTTCTCATGCCTTTGCACACAGAGTAGACCCAGATCAGATGGCTCATATAGGAGCCGTCTGATCAGGGTCTGCTCTGTTTGCTTATACATTTTATATAGCTGTGAATCTACAGTATTCACCAAGGTAAACAAATCATGTGCTCATGGACCATTATATTAATTCAGTTAATAGATATTCATGATGTCATTATTTCTTACATGAATATTGAACAGGGAAAGGGTTAAAGACCATGTAACTTTCTTTTGCAGAGGCTGTCTTCCACTTCTATTCTCAAAGGTCTAACCCATATCTTACTCAAAAACCGCCGGATCCTTATGAGACGCTGAATTCATTGACATCTTATTTAGATTCAAACGATATATAAAGGTAATCACAAAAATTGTCCCATGTTTGGAAAGGCTTTAACCCTTTCCTCCATAAATACGCCTTTCTATGCCTCTGTAATAACCACTTCTTGAAACCATTGTGATAAATAGAGCATTTGCTCCTATGGTAGCAAATGCTCTATTTATCACAATGGTTTCAAACTACAAAGTTCTAAAATTTTACTTGTCTCTAGTAAATGCTCCTTTTGGGCAGATTCATTCAAAGAGGTTGGGTCTAAAAATAGCCTATGGAGGAAAGGGTTAATGGCATTTTGCAAGTAGTATACCCTAATTACGCTTCCGGACAAAACAAACTTACGCAAACAGTGCAGTCTTCACTAATTGCTTCTTCAGGTTAGTCTAGTTCAAAAGATGTCAAAAATGGCACTAAATCAACTTATTCAGCTTTACAAACTGGGGGATAGGGGATATTGGGTGACCAACTACTTAGAATACTAACCGATGGAGATGGGAGATTGGGTGTCTGAATACATTAGTGTGATTAGGGTAGATGGTGATAAGAAGTCACATGTTTATATGAGAGAAAGGGTTAACCCATTCCCTCATTTAGATGCCTTTTGACACCTTTGTAAAAAAAACCTTAAGCCATTGTGATAGAGCATTTGCTCCATAGGACCTAATGCTCTATTTCTCACAATACATGTAGTTTAAAAACTACACAATTCTAAAATTTTCCTTTTCTATAGTAAATGCTCCTTTTTGGTAAACTTATTCAAACAGATTGGGTCTAAAAATACTTAAAATAGACTACGAGGGAATGGGTTGATTAAGCTACAACTGTTATATATATACATGATAGTTGTATATATGTGCATACACATGAGACTGGAGAATATGACACAAAAATATCTGCCTTGACAAAACTGCTCTTTCTTATGTTCTCCATTCCTAGGAGATTTGACTTCACATGTTGGATGACATCACAACAGGAATATATAAACACCAATTTATAATTAATGTAATACTAAAGACAGCATGCTGAATGTTCTAGAGACTATTTTGTTTGAAGTCATCTGAATTATGAGTTGATAATAATGACATCATGAATATTCATTAGCTGAATTTTTATAATGGCATCTGTTCACATGAATGTTTGGTATTGGGAGAAAAAGTTAGCTCTAATATAATTTCATACCCAAAGAGAGCAGACCCTGATCAGACTGCTCATATTGAAGCAATCTGATCTGGGTGTACACTGTTTGCAAAGACATGAAAAGGCATTTGTATGAATGAAAGATTTAACCCTTTACTTGATTAATCAGCTTTTATGTGCCTTTGCAAACGGAGTAGACCCAGGTCTGTATGAGCCAGGAGTAGACCCAGGTCAGACAACTCCTGTATGAGCCAAGTAGACCCAGGTCAGACAACTCCTGTATGAGCCAGGAGTAGACCCAGGTCAGACAACTCCTGTATGAGCCAAGTTGACCCAGGTCAGACAACTCCTGTATGAGCCAGGAGTAGACCCAGGCCAGACAACTCCTGTATGAGCCAAGTAGACCCAGGTCAGACAACTCCTGTATGAGCCAAGTAGACCCAGGCCAGACAACTCCTGTATGAGCCAAATAGACCCAGGTCAGACAACTCCTGTATGAGCCAGGAGTAGACCCAGGTCAGACAACTCCTGTATGAGCCAGGAGTAGACCCAGGTCAGACAACTCCTGTATGAGCTGTCTATTCAGGGTCTGCTCTATTTGCTTCTATGTTACAGATCAGATTCTAAATAGTACGGAATGGCAATAAATTCCCTTATTTTACATTTTAATACAATAATTCAATTATCTAATATTCACAATAGTATTAACCCATACTGTGTGGGACATGAGTCACTAATGTCCTTTTCAAACAGTGTAGTCCCAGATGAGAGGGCTCTTAGAGGAGCCCTCTCATCAGGGTCTGCACTGTTTGTCATGAACACTTTTCTTTAGAAAAATCCCCAAATATTCACAATAAGCTTGACCTGTTGCAATTTTGGAAGAGTCCATTTGAAAAGTCAGCATTGTAGAGGTTAATCAGGTAATGGGTTAAAGTGTTTCAAAATTTTGTAAAATCTCAAAGTCTTGTTTGTCTCAAGTCCACAAACATAAAAACTTCCTTAGTCTTCACTACTCTACAGGTGAACAGTAGGGAACCAGATGAGACTCTAACGTACATGGTGTAGGATCACACTTGATCAAAATTCTGACAATGGGTATAAATAGTAATCTATTTTGAGCATTGAAGCTGACAATATTTGAAGACGACAATTGTTTAAAGTGCTAAAGGTCAGGGATATGAACAAATTTTATATAACCCTTTCCCTCATATAAATGCCTTTTCACACATTTGCAAATAGAGTAGACCAAGATCAGATGGCTCCTATAAGTGCCGTCTGATCAAGGTCTGCTCTGTTTTCTAATGGAATTTGATAAATATGTTTCTTTACTTTCTAAAATGGCAACAATGTTCCACCTTCCATATTTCATTATAACAATTTTGTCCATGAACATTCAGAAATTTTGAAATTAGGAATGAATATAGAACAGGGAAAGGGATAAATCAGGAGTAAACATAATAAACCGAGCAAAACTAAGCCACTCCCATCTGCAAAACTTGTCGTCTGCCATAATTTCAAGTGCAGACAGTATCAGGTTTGTATATATAGATGACAGGACAAGCAATGTTGCCTCTAATCTGGAATCAAACTGGATCTAACTTGTTTTCAAAAGAAACACCAAACTTAGCTTCACAACATGCAAAGAATGTACAACAAGATAACAGGGCTTAACCCTTAATATGCGGGACACGAGGCACCAATGTCCATTGCAAACAGTGTAGACCCAGATGAGAAGGCTCCTAGAGGAGCCCTTTCATACAGGTTATGTTACATTTTTCTTTAGAAAAATCCCTAAATATTCACTATAAGCTTGACCTGTTTTAATTTTGGAATAGTCCATTTAAAAAGTCAGTGTTGTAAGGGTTAACCCTTATTATGCCTAGTGCCGAGGAGGCGCAAAATGTCTTTCATGATATACTGGTATATAATAACAGTTGAACATCATTATCTCAAACTTTACGGAACCATACCAATTACTTCGAGATAACAGACAATCAAGTCATCCGATTTCTAATTTAGATAATTTATCAAGTTACACAACTTAATGCAGGTCTAAAGTAATGTTGAAAGCTCCAGCATTACTTTTGACCTGCAATAAGCTGTCACATGTGTTTCTAGATACCGTATGTGTAGTGATAAATTATGGAACAATTCTGTATTGTAAATTTTGGAAGGACCAAACTTTTACATCAAGTTATCCTGAAGTTCAAGCTAGCAAAGTTTGATATATGAAAGATCAACTTAACCTCCATTTGCAATCAGCCTGGATCCAACTGCGACACCAAGGTTGACAATGACTCGGTAATTTCGCAAAAGCTTGAACAAATCAGAAGTAAGTAAAACTTTCTGTAGATAGACATGAAATTTTGTTTGGCCTGGTAAGGTTTAACATTTAGCTCTTTAAATAGCTCTCTCCATAAATTTGCCTTAGAACACATTTGCAAACAAAGCAGTCCCAGACCAGATAGCTCCGACAGGAGCCATCTGATCAGGTCTACTATGTTTGCTTATTAAATCATATAGATTTGATTCTTTAGTATCTGTGCTTAGATGTCATTATAACAATTCAGCTAATTAACATTTATAATGTTGTTATTTCTTGCATGAGTATTCATGGAGTAACGGGTAGTCAGCATTCAACAAAAAAAACCCTCTACTGAACAGATCTTACCTTACAGTCCTACACCTCAGTATGGCTCATTTCCTTCTGGTTTGTCCTGTCCTAATGCTGATTGGCCAATATATGACCCTCTGTGTGGGTTAGAATTCTTGGACTTATTACTAGTTAAACCAGTAAGATACAGTGGGAGAGTATTGTCCTCTTTTTTCATAGACTCCTGTTGCAGCTGATGCTGGCGTGGCTGCTGCTGCTGTTGCTGAACTGCAGTTTGTGTCACTGACATAACTTTCCTTGAGCGTGACAAAACCACAGTTTTCACTGTCTTTTTCTGTTTATTACCAAATGTACTGAAAACATTTTTTAAGTGGGACAACTTTTCCTGATCAGGCACTGTCTCTTGAGGTTCTTGGGAATGTTGAGGCGTATCATCAAAGGCAGCTGCAGATGACCTTGCTCGTAAACCATGATGATGGTCTGACCTGTCTATCCTATCATGTATCAATGGATCATATGGTCTATCTCTTGGTCTTGACCGAGGTCTCTGTAATGCATGATCATGCTCTAAGAATCTGTCATGGGGATCTATGAACCTATCATGTCTCTCATAGTGTTCAAATCTTTCATGTCTGTATGGATCTCTGGGATGCCGTCTCCAATCATCAATGTCAGGATCTCTTCTGTGCCGTCTCCAGTCAATAAAGTCTGGATCATCTGGATGAGGAGGCCACCTGTCCTCCATCTCAAGGCGATCTTCATAATGTCGCCTCCATTCCTCATAGTGGGGATCGCGTTGATGAGGGGGTGGAATACGTCTTTCCCTGTGTCCATAACGACTCCACCATTCCTCATAGTAAGGATCATCAGGATGTGGTGGGGGTGGTAGCATTTCGTCTGAATGTCGTCTTCGGTCATCATGGTATGGATCATATCTATGAGATTGTCCACGTTCATATACATGTCTTTCTTCATGTCTTTTCTGCCAGTGGTCATCTTCCCATCTATTCCCTTCATATCTTCTTTTCTCAATTTCATCCATTCTGTAACGATCTCGGTAACGCTGATCTACTTCTTCCTCAAACTCATTCTCTCTGTATCGATCTCTGTATCGCCGACGGACCTCTTCCTCAACTTCATCCGTCCTGTATCGGTCTCTGTAACGTCGAGTGTCCTCATCATACGAATCTCTTCTATTTACTGTCTTCTGGCTTTCTTTAGCTGAGCTAACAGTTTCCAGAATAGTTGTCACCTGGTGAAGCTTGTCTACCAGGCTGGCTAAATTTTCAGTTTCATTTGTGTCTGGCACAGAAGCAGGAACAGGCAAAGACTGAGATGGTTCAGACTGTGTAGTACTTGTCACTGCTTCAGTCTGCTGAGAGGGCTTTGCTTCATTCACTGTAAGACCAGTGATCTGAAATATATTGGCTTTCAACAGATCCATATTCATGGATGAAGAAGGCAGGAATGACTGGGATGTGAGTGCTTGTACTGTTGGGGTTAACGCAGATGGAACTCCCTTGGGTGTGAGTGCCTGTACTTGTGGGGTTGAAGAAGGTGGTGGAACAGATGGGACTATTGGTGCCTGTACTGATGGGGTACTGAAGTGTGCTTGAGGGTTATTAAAGCCAGACTTTCCTACAGTCTGGTTGCTGTAAGGCATTGGTGGTGGTGGTTGTTGCAAATACACTGGTGGTGGTAGTGGTGGAGGTTGGCTCAGGTTAGGAAACATTGGGGGTGGATAATGGTATCCCATTCCTCCTGGTGGGTTTCTTGCTGAGTCCATGTTACTTGTTCTAGTAGGATTAGACTGAGGTGTTTGAGGTTCATGCCTTTTTGGTTTTGACTGCCTTTGACTCCTATAAACACTTTGTATGTTTTGTGAATGAACTTTTGAATCAGTTGCCCCAGAACCTGATCCCTTTTGGTAATTTTGCCTTGGTTTAGATGAAGTCTGCACAGGATTTTCTTCTGTAAATTCACTAACTGAAGGCACCTTTACTGATTGCATTCTTTGAGAGTAACCTTTAGCACTTTTTCTACTTGTACTGGATGTAGAGGCTGCTGGCCATTCCTCAAATCTCCTTTTCCTTATATTTTTTGACATAGAAACATTCACTTTCTTAAATTGACCTAGTCGTGACTCAGAATCTAATTTTGATCTATTTGATTCAGAGTCAGAGTCTAGCTCCATATCATCATTCATGTATGTAGTTTCTGAATCTTTTCCAGATCTGTCTTTATTGTCAATATTCCTCTCACCACCATCTGTTTTGTTTTTTACTTTTTTTGTAGTATCTTTGAAGTTTTTTGACTGGCGTACAACTTCATCATCACTGCTTTCAGATGAGCTCATTGTTCTGCTTGGTGAAGTGCGAGATCTTAACCATTCATTTGAAGAGCTGTCTTTATCACCTGCAGATACCCTGTCTTTTGTTTCTTCATTATCCGTGCCTTCAGCATCAGAGGCTCCACTAGTTAATTCAATATATTCATCATACAACTCTTTAGCTGATGGAGTTGGGGGTGAACTTGAGTCATCACTGTCAGAATCACTGTCTGTCTCACATACAAAGCCCATGGCTTGTCTTTTAACCTCCTGCTTCTCTTCAAGTTCTTTTTCAGAAAACTGAACAGTTCCCGATTCTTCAGTTGCATCTGTTGACGATTTGTTGTCAGTAGAAGTCAGTTCAGGAGTTGATTCTTCATTTTCGACACCATCATTTTGAGCATCCTCTTTTTCATCTTTGTCACTTCCAGCTAAAAGTTCTAATGATAAAGTGTTATCAGATTTTGGGGTGTCTTTTTCCAAGCTCTCATCAAGTAAATCTTTACTGATATCTGTCTCATTATTTCTCACTAAATCATTTCCTAACTGTTCCTCTTTTCCTAGAGTAGACACATCTCTTACTTCAGATAAAGTCTTTCTCATGAATACCTCCTCCTCCTTCTTTGAGGTCGGTGACATTTTGGGACTTGATGCATATTTGCAAGACAGCCATTCTGGTGAGCTTTCAATTACAGTTGGACTCTCTCCTTCTGTCTCTTCTTTCTTTCGATTCATATTTTCAGAAGTTCCTGATAATGTAATGACTGTAAGTTCATCAGTGGCATCTTTCATACTTATAACATCACTCATAACTGTATCACCACTGGATATAATTTCTGCTTCAACACTGGTCTTATGGTCCAGTGCTTCATTAATATTACTTTGGTCGATTTTCTCTTCATCTAATTTGACTTTTGTATCATTTGTTTCTTTTTTATCTTGATTTTCTGTTGAATGATATTCTCCAGAGCAATCATCTTTGTTATCTGTACCTACTTTTTGAGTGTCTGCTTCCAATTTGTTACTTTCTGCCTTTTTGGGAACATTTTTTTCATGCTCACTGTTAACATCTTTTCCAGTGCACTTGCTTTGCTCCTTGCTGAAGGAAATTCTCATTAGTTTCTTTCCACCTTTGTCTTCAAGACTGACATTTGCATATTTCTTAACCTGGATAGATTTGTTGCTACTACCTGTGCTAGTTGAAATATCATCCCCTGTTAGATCTATCACCTCCATATCTTCATCAGCAGATTTTGAACTGCTCATAAATGCTTTTTCATTACTTTCAGTAGTTTTACTCACAGGTTCATTTTCAGACATTAAATCAAGAGAAACAACATCATTTTCTGCTGCCATTTCTTCCTCTGTTCCATTTTTGTCTTTTTCATTACTGTCACACAAAATTTGATCATAATCTTCAATTACATCATGGTCTGAAGCAATACTTTTATCAACATTCTCAACTTTACAATAAGATTTCTCACTCTCTGTTTGCATTTTATCACTGTCTTTAAAACAAAATGCCCATTTAGTTTTGTACACATCTGGATCAGGTGCACCAGGCACCTGACTAATTGCTTTCTCACCAAACTCAGAGTTATTCTCAAGCTCATCAAGCATGTCAAAACTCCTACTTCTTGAAAACCTAAGCCTCTTTATAGTCTCACCAGACTTGACATTTGACTCATCCCCTGCCTTCGAACATCCTGGCAGTGGTTCGGTCCCTGACCCCTTCAAGGCAATGGTTTTTTGCAATTTTGAGATTTCTTTGGGTTCAAATTCATTCAAGTCTTGGTCAGACTTATCTTTCAAAGCCGAAGATTTGGAGCTTACCTTGTCAGTCAGAGGCTCTGAAAGAGACAAATAAACCTGATGAAAATGCAACAATATGGACGTTTAACCCTTTCCTCCATAAATACGCCTTTCTACGCCTCTGTAGTAGTCACTTCTTGAAACCATTGTGATAAATGGTGTAATATTTATCACAATTGTTTCAAACTACAAATTTCTAAAATTTTCCTTTTCTCTAGTTAGTGAGATTTATTCAAAGGGGTTGGATCTAAAAATAGCCTATGGAGGAATGGGTTAACCCATTCCATCATATAAACGCTGTTTCATGCCTTTTATATGAAGGTTAGGGTTAAGAATTAAAGTGTAAATACTGTATACTCATCTTTTATTTCCAACTCATGACCTATTCAGAGCTACAGATAAAGGTGTGTAGTCAAATACTAACAAGATGTGTTTGTGAAACACCATGCCCCCGATCTGACCTGTAATTTGACTTTTGACCTTGATATATGACCTAAACCTTAATAAGTCACCCCTCAAATGCATATGCATGCCAAGTTTGAAGTACATGTATGTATGTGCAATGGCTACAAAATCATCCCCAACGTTAAATCTGGGGACAAACTAACCAACAACCAGACAGACAGAGCAAAAACAATACAGACTGAGCAAAAACAATATGCCCCCGGGGTGGGGGGTTAAAAAATATCATTTTTCCGCAAAACTCTATGATCTGACTCTTCGAGACGATTCTTGAGAGTGGTCACAACATAGGGATTGGTGGAGAAATAAAGGAGTTATTCCTGAAAATGTTTTAATTTACACATCTTATCTGGACCTCTGCTATTGCACTAACTTGATGAAGTATCCAGCTGATTTACACTTAACCTTTAGCTTGCCATAAACTGTATGTCTGCTTTCTTAAGCCTTCTAGTCAGATTTCTTGCAATTTCAACTTAGGTCTGCTGGGTACCGTTCTGCTTCATCAAGTGACACAAGTGTTAACCCTTTCCTTCATATAAAACCCTTTTCACGCATTTGCAAACAGAGTAGACCCAGATCAGATGGCTCCTATAGGAGCCGTCTGATCTGGGTCTGCTCTGTTTGCTAATGGTAAACCAGACTGTTTCTAATGAGACACTTATTTATGTACATGGCGTCTCATCTAGATCCCAGCTGTTTGCAAATGCAAGTCAGGTTCCACTTTGCAGGATAAGGGTTAACCCTTTCTCTGTTCTAAAATTATTAAAAATTTCCATACCTACTGAATATTCATGAACAAAATAGTTATAATGAAAAATTGGAAAGAGGAAGATTGTAGCAATTTTAGAAAGTAAAGAAACAACCCTTTCTCTGTTCTAAAATTATTAAAAATGTCCATACCTACTGAATATTCATGAACAAAATAGTTATAATGAAAAATTAGAAAGAGGAAGATTAAAGCAATTTTAGAAAGTAAAGAAACAACCCTTTCTCTGTTCTAAAATTATTAAAAAATTCCATACCTACTGAATATTCATGAACAAAATAGTCATAATGAAAAACTGGAAAGAGGAAGATTGTAGCAATTTTAGAAAGTAAAGAACAATTTTAGAAAGTAAAGAAACAACTTTCGAATTCCATAAGCAAACAGAGCAGACCCTGATCGGATGGCTCCTATAAGAGCCGTCTAATCTGGGTCTACTCTGTTTTGAAAACGGGTTTATATGAAGGAAAGGGTTAAAAAAAATGAGAAGTACATTAATTCCTTACTCCATAAACACTTTTGCAAATATATATCCAGATGAAATGGTTCCTGTAGGTGCCGTCTCATCACGGTCTGCTCTATTTGCTTATGGAATAATATAAATCGGATTATACTTATAGTTTCAACCATGGCCAAATTTTGCTGTGTTCATGTACCATTATACCATTCATCTTTTGAATTAATACTTGTGTCATCATTTCTTACATAAATATTCATGGCGTTAAACTAGAAGAAGGTTTATTTCTTTTATTTTCTTTCCCTTCATCTAAATACAAAAGCTATATCAGAGAGTTTTTGACAGTTCTTGAATACATGATCCGAACATTCAAATAAGTATCATTATCTGTCTTTAACCCTTTCCCTGTTCAATATTCATGCAAGATATAATAATATTTATTAGCTGCATTTTTATAATGGCATATGTAAATAGGATGCTTTGGTCAGAGCTACAGATAATGATGCTTACCAAAATACTAAAATCGTCATTTCTCCACCAAACCCTACACTGTGACCACTCTTTAGAATCGTCTCTTTGAGACGATTCTAAAGACTTTAACCAATTACCTCATAGGCTAATTTTAGATTCAACCTCTTTGAATAAATTTACCGAAAAGGAGCATTAACTAGAGAAAAGTATTTATTTTTAGAATTTTGTAGTTTGAAACCATTGTGATAAATAAAGCATTTGCTCCTATAGGTGAAAATGCTCTATTTATCACAATTATTTCAACAGGTGGCTTTTGCTGAGGTGTCAAAAGATGTTAATATGAGGGAATGGGTTAAGAGTGATCACAGTATAGGGTTCGGTGGAGAAATAAAGGAGTTATTCTTGAAAATGTTTAAATTTACGCATCTTATCTGGACCTCTGTTTCGTATTGATACAAACTATGGAGTCAGATCTATTATAATTCCATAAGCAAACAGAGCAGCAAACCCACACCAGAAGGCTCCTATAGGATCTGTCTGATCTAGATCTGCTTTGTTTGCAAAAAAGTTTGTATGAGGTAAAGTGTTAAGACAGGTGGAAGCTTAATGCAGGGTGAAAGATCATGCAAAAAGCCCCTCCGAGAGCTTTCCTCATGACTTTTACCCTGCATTAAGCAGCCACTTGCCTCAAACCTTTACTAAAAGTTCAGATCAGCATAGTTTCCTATATATATTTACCTTGGTTGATAGTGATTTCTACTCCACAGGTTAACTCCACATCTGTGTCTTTTTCATCAGTGAGATCCACTGTATCGTTGTCAGTAACTGCTTCTTTAGTTTCTTTTTCAGTAGTGGTACTGCTAGGTATCTCTATGATCTGTTTATTTATAGATTTCTTACTTGCTGACCTAGGCCTGCCCTTTTTTCTTCCCTTCTGAGTCTCCTTTGTTTCTATGAGTTGTTCATCAACTTCATTATTAGCTTGACCTACTGCTTCTGGGAGTTTTGTTTCTTCAGCTTCATCATCAATTACAATCTCTACAATGGTTTCATTGGGTTTGGATTTAGTTTGCCTAGACCTTCCAGAATTCAAATGTGTGACTTTGCTGTCCCCCTTTTCAGTAGTTTTATCTAATGCAACATTATCACCAAACTTTTCAATGTTTACTTCTTCATCATTTGAAACAGTCTTTTCTGCTTCTTTCAGCTTCTTTTTAACTTCTTGAGTACTTGCAGACTTAGAGATAATTTCTTTATCACCAGTTTTTCCAGGGCTCTCAAAGCTATCTCTTCCATCTTTAACCCCTTCTGTCTCTTCCACTGACGGGTTTTCTATTTTCTTTGTAAGTTTCTTCCTTCCCCTTGTTTTTGGTGTTTTTATTTGTGCATCTACATTATCAAGATCACCTTTTACTTTACTTTCCTTACTCACAAACTCTTCAGTTGTTTCATTTTCCTTAGTCACAGTCTCAGTGGGGGTTTCTCGTGTTCCTTCACTATCTTTCATTTCACTTTCCTTACTAACAGTCTCTTGAATGGTTTCACTTTCCTTACCCACAGTCTCTTTAATTGTTCTTCGTGTTCTTTCCCTATCTTTTGTTTCACTTTCCTTACCCACAGTCCCTCTAGCGGTTCTTCGTGCTCTTTCATTATCTTTTGTTTCACTTTCCTTACTCATATTAATCACAGTCTCTTTAGTCGTTCTTTGTGTTCCTTCAACATCTTTTGTTTCACTTTCCTTACTAACAGTCCCTTTAGTTGTTCTTCGTGTTCCTTCATTATCTGTTGTTTCACTTTCCTTACTAACAGTCTCTTTAGTGGTTCTTCGTGTTCTCCCTCTGATAGATGAACTATCTTTCACTTCTTCAAAATCTTTACAATCCTTTCCCTCATGTTCTACAGTGCTTTCAACTACATCTTTCTCTACTGGTACATCTTTACTTATCTCCGGATTATCTGCAGCTTGTTTATCTACTCCCCTGGTAATTCTCCCTCCTCTACCTCTTCCCCTTCTTCCTGGTCTTCCTCTTCCTGTAGAAGTTTTGGTATCCTTAGTTTCAGTATTCTTCTCACCATCAGTTTCATCTACTGATACAGGAGTGTCAGTAGTACTCGTTTCAAACAATTCCGACCCAGGTTTTGTAGCTGTTGGAGAGGACAGTATTGAGGACTCATCTTGACCAGCTTCCCTCTCATCTGCCACAGTTTGCTTTCCTTTGCCTTTCTTTTTGGCTGAGGATTTTTGCTGAAATTGATAAACCAGAATGTTACAACAGTATGCATGTCTGTATAATTGTACAAATTGAGCCTTTGGATAGCTCATATCTCACTATATCCAAGTTCAAGTCCAATGCAGGGTGTAACACATCACATTCAATATGAAAACTATTAGATGACACAAAAAACGCTCTGTGAATTCCTTCAATTCATATTCCTTTCACAAAAATTGAGTTATTTGTTAGATACTTATATACAGTTGTATTTTACAAGTAACAGACCTAGGATTATACTAAGATTTTAATAAATATGGTAAACTTTTAAGTATCTAATCTCTACAGACTGCACAATTTGAATTTTAAGCACTATAAATATTACAAATGACTTCGAAATAACAGAGGTTCAAGTCTTCCGATTTCTAATCTGGACAATTTCTCAAGTTCATAGCTTAATGCAGGTCGTCTAAAGTAATGAGGAAAGCTCCTGTAGGAGCTTTCTGCATTACTTTAGACCTGCATTAAACTGTCACATGTTTCTGAATATGCACAGTGATACATTTTTAAACAATTTTGGAAGAACCAAACTTTTAGTACAAGATATTTGGAAGTCGAGTTATCTGAGTTTGAGATATCGAAATTCGACTGTAGTTGTATAAGGAAATCTAGCCCCACCCCTGGCGGCCCTGTTTTCTGAGATATCAACATGACTTTAGCAATTTTGGTAGAGGGTCACAAAAGTGTATTCCTATCAAATATTCAATTATGATCACTGGATTTGGAGAAATAAAGATTTTTCTTTTGGTTGCAATGGCAACCAGAGTACATGGATCCAGATTCTTTTAGCAATTTTGATAAAGCATGGTACAAAGATCATTTATGTAAAGTTTGGTTACAATCTGTCTTTCATTTCAGAGATGTCATTTAAAGCAATTGTTGATGGATGGATGGACGCTGGACGATGGGTGATCACAAAAGTTCACCTGAGCATACTCAGGTGAGAAAAAAACTAAAGCAGTAATGAATAGTGTAGATCCTGATCAAATTGCCTGTATAGACGTAGTTTGATCCATATTTACACTATCTCTCGAATTTGTCTGGGCGAATAAAGTAATCAGAGTTTGTTAAAATACCTTCCCACTCTGTCTGATAGTGGTGTCGGTCTTTGCATCATGCATAACAAAACAGTCGAGGTCCTCATCTGCCTGTTCTATGTCATCTAACACACAAACACAGCCAGACTCATCCCCTTCAAGGCTGCTGGAGCTGACAGCGGCCATAAAACTGCCCAGTGACCAGCTACTTGTCTCCTGTTGTCTATGCAGAATGTCCTCAAAACTGAAGCATAGCAAATAAAATATTCAAATGCAATTCATCAGCTTTTCATTTGTACTACAAGTAAATAAAAGTGTAGTTGGCAAAGTTTAGTTTCCAAACAGAGTTTATCCCTTTACTCCATGAAATAATAATATCATGAATATTGATTAAATTTTTTATAATGACACATGTGGACACAGGAAATATGGGCCCTGGCAGAAACTGTAGAATCATATCTAAATTATTTCAAAGGCAAACACAGCAGACCCTGATCAGACAGCTCCTACAGAAATCATCTGATCTAGGTCTACTCTATTTGCAAAGGCTTAGAAAGATGTATTGATGGAGTAAAGGGCTATAGTACTGTCTTTTGTCATTCAATGTCTCAACGGATCTAGTATAGACTATAGTCATAATACCACATGTCCCATTCTCTGTATGATTTTTACTTCTTATGTACCTCCAAGATCCTTTTATAAGATGAGCTATTTTGGATTTATGACAAACATCATCTCTAGGAAGCAAAGTTAAACCAATTTCAGATGTAAAATAATTCAAATAATTACCAAACAATTATATTTGGACACATCATCTCAATTAACTTGTAATTTACAAATGAGACTCATATGATACAGTACAGATCTCGCGGAACTTTCGCAAAACGCGATTCATCGCGATTTTGACCTTTCGTGGGAAGAAATTATCTGCCACAGATTATAGAATATCAAGAGAACCCATCGCATGTGACATCGCGTTTTGAATCTGCGATGGGTCATGGCGATTTTCGATAAAAGTTATGATACATCGCGATTCTAACTTGAATACCTGAGTTTTTGCTCTTCAAATAATGAGTTGTCAGCTTCAACACTACACAGAACATGTACAAGCACTACTCGCAACCTAGCTTTATTATTGATTTTTTTTAAACCAACAGTTTAGTATCGAAAGCCTAACTGTGAAGTTTCATCCTCAAACCATTTCACACATAAGACCAAGCGCATTATAACTGAGTTTCCCTAATTACCGACAAGAATCCCAGCTCCCCATTTTGTTTCACCAGAAAAAATATCTCGAAGTTCAAATAAACAAACAAAACAATCAAACAGGCTAACCTTTGTTATTCTGACCTGAACTATCCAAAGCCACTCCAAATATGAATTTAATGTAACTTTGATAACCTTGAGCTAGCACGCAATATACGACGTGTGTTTTTCAATGCATGTTGCCATTTTCACGATTTGAAAAGTATTGAACAGTGAACACTATTTCTTAACCCTTTCCCTGTTCTATGTTTATTACAAATTTCAATACCTACTGAATGTTCATGGACAAAAATAGTTATAAAGAAATATTGATGGTGGAACACTGTAGCTATATTAGAAAGTAATGAAACAGATCTATCAAATTCTATTAGCAAACAGAGCAGACCCAGATCAGACAGCTCCTCTAGGAGCCGTCTGATCAGGGTCTACTCTGTTTGCAAATGCGTGAAAACACGTTTGTATGCGGGAAAGGGTTAACCCTTACCCTCATATAACCGTGTGTTCACGCATTTGCAAACAGAGTAGACCCAGATCATATGGTACCTATAATAGGAGGCGTCTGACCAGGGTCTGCTCTGTTTGCTAATGGAATTAAAATAAAATAAAATAAAATAAAACAAGAGGGCCAGAATGGCCCTGAAGCGCTCACCAGACTATCAGAGGAGAAGATTTTCAAAGTTTTCACTATATGTTTCTATAGAAAACTAGCCGGCCCTGGGGCGGGCCAATTTTGACCCCAGGGGCATAATTTATATAACTTTTGTAGAGGACTTAGACATGATGCTATGAGCCAAATATGAAAGCTGAGCACCTTTCAGTTTCATAAGATTTTCAAAGTTTGCTCTATATGTTTCTACTGAAAACTACCCACCCCTGGGGCGGGGCCAATTTTGACCCCAGGGCCATAATTAATATAACTTTTGTAAAGGACCTGAAGATGATGATACATGAGTTCATATTATTATTCATATCTTAACTTATTTTTAACCCTTCCACTGTTCTATGTTTATTCAAAATTTCAATACCTACTGAATGTTCATGGACAAAATAGTTATAATGAAAAATAGAAAGTGTAGCCATTTAAGAAAGTAATGAAAAACATCTTTCAAATTCCATTAACAAACAGAGTAGACCCTAATTAGACAGCTGCTAAAGGAGCCGCCTGATCTGGGTCTGCTCTGTTTGCAAATGCATGAAAAGGCATTTATATGAGGGAAAGGGTTAAGTAAACATATTATAAGTACATTGTATATTGTACACAAAAATGGAAATAATTTAATGCAATTTGCACTATATAATATCATAAGTAAACAGAGCAGATTGATCATATGGCTACTAAATGAGCCATCTAATCTGGGTCTACTCTGTTTGCAATGGTGCAGAAATGCATAATTATGGAGTAAAGGGTTAATTGTCTGTGCAATAGGCCAGATCTAAAAATATCAGTTGTCTATCCAGAAGGGAGGCAACCCAGTTGTTATCAAAAGTGCAAAGGGAGACCTAGCACAGTTTGGATTCTGATCTGACGCATATGTAACTTCAAATTACATATGTGTCAGATCAGAATCCAATATTGTACTTCATAATTGTTTTGTACAAGAGAGTTAATTGTAAGATTGACATGTATTAAAAAACAATGTGAACAATCTTAGACAAGCAGACAACAATTCTGAAACAACTATAATACTGATAAAGAATGCTACAGCATAGAACACTTGACTTGTATTCAGCTAAACTTCACAAAAGATATACTGATAAGACTCTATATTGATATCTGAGAGCTTAATGCAGGACATAGATATGCAAAGAGCATTTTGAGAATTATCCACTTAGTTTTCTCCATCTAAAATGAGTGTTTGTTATTTATTTGGCTAAATACAATTTCTACTCTACTGATTAGACTAAGGGTGAAACCACTGGAACTGGCTATACTAGGTCAGTCTCAGTGGACTGGGTTGAAGGAGAAACCTTTAGCCGCAGTTTCTGAAGTGAAAAAGCCTATTTTAAAGTATAACCCAAAGGGCAGGACAATTTTAACCTCAGAACTATGATATTAACAAAATTCTTAAAGGTAAACTAAGTAAATCCATACACCAAATATCTAAGCTCTGGGACATGTAGTTTTTGCCAGGAAGATACTAGTGTTTAAACAGCAGTCAGCTACGGAAAACTTGCCACCCCTAGGGCGGGGCCAATTTTGACCCCAGGGACATGATTTATATATAACTTTTGTAGAGGACCTATAGATGATGCTATGTGCCAAATATCAAAGCTGAGAACCTTCCAGTTTCAGAGAAGAAGATTTTCAAAGTTTCACTATATGTTTCAATTGAAAACTTGACACCCCCAGGGTGGGGCCAATTTTGACTCCAGGGACATAATTTATATAACTTTTGTAAAGGACCTATAGGTGAAGCTATGTGCCAAAGATGTGCTAAATTATTTCAAAGGCAAATACAGCAGACCCTGATCAGACAGCTCCTACAGAAATCATCTGATCTAGGTCTACTCTATTTGCATAGGCTTAGAAAGATGTATTGATGGAGTAAAGGGCTATAGTACTGTCTTTTGTCATTCAATGTCTCAACGGATTTAGTATAGACTATAGTCATAATACCACATGTCCCATTCTCTGTATGATTTTTACTTCTTATGTACCTCCATGACCTATAGGTGAAGCTATGTGCCAAAGATGAAAGCTGAGCACCCTATAGATTCAGAGGAGAAGATTTTTAAAGGTTCAAATTGTTGACGACGGACGACGAACGACAAACGACGAACGACGGACGACGGACGCCGACGGACGACGGACATCAGGTGATCACAAAAGCTCACCCTGAGCACTTTGTGCTCTGGTGAGCTAATAAAATAAAATAAAAATAAAATAAAATAAAATAAAATAAAATAAAATAAATAAAATAAAATGTGGATAAAATATGTTTATTTACTTTCTAAACTGGCTACAATGATCAATCTTCCATATTTCATAATCATTATTTTTTTGTCCATATGAACGTTCAATAGATATGTGTTGAAATTTGTAATAAACATACAGGGGATGGGTTAAAAGTGTGCTGGACTTGTGTCCAAAGGAGCTTTATGCAAATTAAGAGCAGGGGACCTCTGCAGAAATTAGCTTTATTCAAATTAGGTTATGGCAGGACCCTGTTCGGCTCACAGGGCTGCTGTGTTAATATCCTCCCAGAATGAACACCTGCATTACCGTAAAGTCTCCAACTGGTGTAAAATTTGAAACCTTCATTTATGCATTTAAATCGGCGAAATTTTACTTAAAAAACACATGGAAGTTTAAACAAGAGAGCCAGAATGGCCCTGAAGCGCTCACCAGACAATCCGAGTAGAAGATTTTCAAAGTTTTCACTATATGTTTCTATAGAAAACTAGCCGGTCCTGGGGCGGGCCAATTTTGACCCCAGGGGCATAATTTAGAAAAAATTTGTAGAGGATCTGAACATGACGCTATGAGCAAAATATGAAAGCTAAGAACCTTCCAGTTTCAGAGAGGAAGATTTTCAAAGATTTCACTATTTGTTTCCATTGAAAACTGCCCACCCCTGGGGCAGGGCCAATCTTGACCCCAGGGCCATAGTTTATATAACTTTTGTAGAGGACCTGAACATGATGCTCTGTGCCAAATATGAAAGCTGTGAGCCTTCCAGTTTCAGAGGAGAAGATTTTCAAAGATTTCACTATTTGTTTCTATTGAAAACTGCCAACCCCTGGGGCAGGTCCAATTTTAACCTCAGGGCCATAATTTATACAGCTTTTGTAGAGGACCTGAAGATGATGCTATGCGCCAAATATGAAAGCTGAGAGCCTTCCAGTTTCAGAGAAGAAGATTTTCAAAGTTTTCACTATTTGTTTCTATTGAAAACTGCCCACCCGTGGGGCGGGGCCAATTTTGACCCCAGGGCCATAATTTATATAACTTTTGTAGAGGACCTAAACATGATGCTCTGTGCCAAATATGAAAGCTGTGAGCCTTCCAGTTTCAGAGGAGAAGATTTTCAAAGATTTCACTATTTGTTTCCGTTCAAAACTGCCCATCCCTGGGGTGGGGCCAATTTTGACCCCAGGGCCATTATTTATATAACTTTTGTAGAGGAACTGAACATGATGCTCTGTGCCAAATATGAAAGCTGAGAGCCTTCCAGTTTCAGAGGAGAAGATTTTCAAAGTTTCACTATATGTTTCTATTGAAAACTGCCAACCCTGAGGCGGGGCCAATTTTGACCCCAGGGCCATAATTTATATAACTTTTGTAGAGGACCTGAACATAATGCTCTGTGCCAAATATGAAATCTGAGAGCCTTCCAGTTTCAGAGAAGAAGATTTTCAAAGATTTCACTATTGGTTTTTATTGAAAACTGCCCATCCCTGGGGCGGGGCCAATTTTGACCCCAGGGCCATAATTTATATAACTTTTGTAGAGGACCTGAACATGATGCTCTGTGCCAAATATTAAAGCTGAAAGCCTTCCAGTTTCAGAGGAGAAGATTTTCAAAGATTTCACTATTTGTTTCTACTGAAAACTGCCCACCCCTGGGGCGGGGCCAATTTTAACCCCAGGGTCATAATTTATATAACTTTTGTAGAGGACCTGAACATGATGCTCTGTGCCAAATATTAAAGCTGAGAACCTTCCAGTTTCAGAGAAGAAGATTTTCAAAGTTTTCACTATTTGTTTCTATTGAAAACTGCCCAACCCTGGGGCGGGGCCAATGTTGACCCCAGGGCCATAATTTATATAACTTTTGTAGAGGACCTGAACATGATGCTCTGTGCCAAATATGAAAGCTGAGAGCCTTCCAGTTTCAGAGGAGAAGATTTTCAAAGTTTTACTATATGTTTCTATTGAAAACTTCCCACCCCTGGGGCGGGGCCAATTTTGACCCCAGGGGCATAATTTATATAACTTTTGTAGAGGACCTAAGGATGATGCTATGTGCCAAAGATGAAAGCTGAGAACCCTGTAGATTCAGAGGAGAACATTTTTAAAGGTTCAAATTGTTGACGACGAACGACGGACGACGCACGACGCACACCGACGGACGACGGACATCAGGCGATCACAAAAGCTCACCCTGAGCACTTTGTGCTCTGGTGAGCTAAAAAGTTATTGGGGCACACATTTAGGAGGAAAAAAAAATAAAAAAAAATTGTTTTTGCCTTTTATATACGCCTCCTTATTGAAAATAACACGGTTAATATGGGAAAATACGGTACATGTCATTGAAGAATTTGTATTTCGGTACCGATCTTAGTGATTGAAATTATATTTTGTCCAATGGCGTTGCAGTATTTTTCAAATTCTCTGGCGATTTATTTTAGTAAATCAGCCGTTACTGGCCATTTATTTAGTAAGTGTCTATTTACCGAAGTAAGTGACAATTTACCCAGTTAGTCGGTCTATTTTATATTGCACCTGCGTTCAGAATCAGTTCAGGGCGGCTAGCGGCTGAAGCCTGTTGGAACAAATGAAATTGACATGACGCCTCGATATTCCGGACAGTTTTTTAGCAACTGATGTGGATTTAAGCTTTTGAAATGATTTCAAAGAAGGGGGATACAAAAGACATAATTATCACAATAAATATTAAAATGATTTTTATAACTCTTGAAGTCATCATGCTGGACGTTAGCATTAAACATACATGTAAATGAAAAATAAATTAAAAACAGTAATCATTTTTGCTGTCTCTTAACGAAAACAATGTTTTATGACACTCTCAGAGATTTGAATTACTAAACATCGTGTGTGTTGGTTGTTAAAGGGGATTTGTGAGTCTTTAGCTATAACTTGGAGCCGGGTCGGTTTGAAGCAGTGTTTAGCTCTTTCTCTAAGGAACATTTATAGATCTACACGAATTGATCAATTCAGGAATATTAATAACCCATTTGTTTAATAATTAAACTTTTCAAGGGAACATTTGGTTCAAACAAAAACTCTATGATCAGATCAGATCTATATACTTTTATACGGAAATAGAGCGAACCCTGATATTAGACGTCTGGTCTTTGTCTACTTTGTTGCGATTAAGAGTTGATATGAGGGAAAGGGTTAAGACCGGTGTTTCCTCGATCGAATAGAGACAGAGTTGTGTTGCTGCCAATTTCGCTGATGGGGCCACCAAGTTCTGCCTACAGAAGTCGTCTGTTCTTGCATTTATACAAATAAACTTGCAAACGTTGGTCTACTCCATTTGCAAATGTGTGAAACGCGTTTATATGAAGTAAAGGGTTAAACGATTTGTAGACATGTGCATTGACGAAAATGAAAATGAATAGATAATCATTCTTGATAATCCAATCGAAATCACAGGAAATCTCTGCAAAGTACAATGTAATCACCTACCGGTTTTATTAGTGAAATTCTGAAGCGGTTATTGAGAGCTTAAGTTGCCGTGACCTCATGTTTGGACAGTATTGGTTCATACATACAAATGTATTTCAATAAATGAAAATCCTCCATTTATAATTCGCTTGAATATCCACTGCTACTCTCGGAAAACTATGGTCTTGCTGTCGGAAATGTATCGCGTCTCAGGTATATACTGTAAGCGTTTGCCGCACGATACTCTTATGAAAGAGGTGACGGGTGGTGACAGGTATGTTTATTACATGCGCCCCGCTAGACCGATTTATTTTTGTAAATGCTGACTAACAAACACTAACCTATACTAAGACATCAAAGATTTTTTTTCTTAGAGAACTAAGTGAAAAAAATACATGAAAACTGATCTCAAAGTAACAAACAAATGCCGCAAACCGGTAGAGTAAAGACAGTGCAAATTAAAACACGGCCGACCCTTTTGAACTTGTAGTAGTTTTTCGCACTTTGAAATAAAATTCTGTGAATAATTTATCAGATGTAATCGTGTGACAAACTTATTACGCTAAGATTTTCATTCAATGGTGGAAGTCAATTTTTATACTATTTAAAGGTCAAGTTGATGGATGATAATTAATGTTCTTAAGATTATTATTGGATGCCATTGTCAATAACTGTGCAGTGCAATTCTTGGTATTTTAACTCCTTACGAGGGTTGTCGTACCTTGTTGAGTACTTTTGTGACAGCAAGTTGCAGGTCAGAGTGCCAGGATTTTTTGCACGACAGAAGAGGTACATAGTATTTCATTTATTATAATGGATATTATATTGCATGTATTTCTCATTCCCTGAAAACCTATCTCGACTCTTTCAATGACGCAGCGACGGTATGTATGCATGCCCATATTAACATGGGAGCTGGCGATTTATTTAGTTATTAACTATTAACACATCTTCCCGCATAAATAGTGCGTTTTGTAGCATTAGAAGCACTTGTATTCAATGATTTTTTTTTTAAAAAGTTGTTCATGATGTGAACGCAAGGGTGTCGGACATTTCGTATTACTGCCAATTTGTCTATAATAAATGAATTTATGTAGGAAATGAGAATATGTTTCGTCTAAATGGCAGCGTAAGTTGCCTGAGCAAAACTATCAGATAAGATTACAGACCATTCTTTATGGCACCTAGAATATCATAAAGTGTCGCTGTGACTGTATGTCGGCAATTTTGTCACCTCATAATTATCGTTTGATTTTATATCATAACATAGAACTTATTCTGAATTTTGAACGTGTAAATCGAGTGAGTTTCGGAAATGAAAACAATAACTGTGTGATTTTTTTGTGAAATAACATACAAGTACAACTGTAAACAACAGCAAGTGAATGTGCGTACATTGTACATGTAACATGTACTGTACAACATTCACAAAATGCTTGCACTGTATCACCTGTAAATCGCGATTACTCGTCGTGATAAGCGAGGCCCGCGATAGCCATGGAAGGCAGAGATCGCCGCGGTCGTTTCCGCGTTGAGCTTCATGAATAATTATGCACCACGATGACAAATCGCGGTAAAATCACGAGCATTATCCGCGAAGCCAGCCAAAACCCCATCGCGACATCGCGGGCTTTGAAAGTTCCGCGAGATCTGTACTGTATTACTAGTAACTGAAAATTATCATTTTGACAATATCTAGTAACTGCAAATTATCATTTTCACAAACACACTCACCTTTCGCTACTCTTCTGACTAGACAGTGTCAAGTCGAGCTCACTGTCACTTCTGCGGCTTCCTGCATATGAGGAATGCATCTCACTGATGTCACTCCGCTCACTCTTGACCGGTGTCAGGAATAGGTCTGGGGTTATTGACCGCTCAGTCTTCTGTTTCTTAGGAGTAACCTGAAATTCATGTCAAAATTGTTAAATCTGTTTTGTGAACAGTAAGAAACATTGATGTCCTATTTCAGACAAATGATAGGATAGTTCAAAAGCTATTGATGGTATGATCACAAACAATGATACCAATGCTCACCATTATCCATAAATTGCATTTTCCTCAGAAAAGGAAGTTTTTATCATGGCAGAAACTTTACAATCAGATTTTTATTATTCCAAATGCAAATACAGCAGACCCTGATCAGATGGTGTCTGTAGAAACCATATGATCTGGGTTTACTCAGTTTGCATTAGTATCAAAAGGCATATCTCTATCAGGTTAAAGATAAGACTTGTTTTGAGCTACCTCTTTTAATGGTATTTCCTCTATACACAATCTATTTTCACAATTTATTTTCCTACCTCTGAAATGTTTTCATTGTCAGCTGCTGCGGCTGAGCGTCTCATGCTGCGTCGGGTACCAACGACTGGTTGAGACTCTGATTCTTGTACTTTGCTTTTGCCTCGCCCTTTTCCCCGCCCCTTTCCTTCTGATGTCCCTCCTTTAGGAGGTGTGACATGACGAGGAGCTTTAGTTGGGGTTCCAAAGTCAAGACTGTCTGCTTCACTAACAGAATCTGTAACAGAGACACTGAGACAGTACAGGTAAACCTCTGAAAACCGAACACCTTCGGACCAGACAAAATGTTCGGTTTTCAGAGGTGTTCGGTTTTCAGAGATTTTTCGTAATGCGAAACCTGAAGGTAATGAATGTGATCTTCTATATTATCGTTCACTTCTTTTGATCTTAGAATAAGATACAAACATCAGTTTCTACTATAGGTGAGAGTATTTAGCAACAAGAAAATAATCATATTGTAATATTGTTTTATCTAATTTATACTTTGCCACATATGGATGATGTCGGAGCAGAAGGAGGAGCAGGCATGATTGTGTTAAGTGTTTAAGCTGACTGTCAGATTCAGTGCCTGATTGATTTTATTTATCTTTTATTATTTTTCATAATCAAAAGGCTTGTTCATGCAGAATTACACTAATGTTAAAACTTCAGTTAATGAAGTTATGTCAGTCAATTGAAGCACTGGTAATATGTAGCATGAACATAGTATGTATATATATATATAGTATGTAGGCATTGTGTTTATGAAAACAAAATTTGCATGTTGAGATCATCTTCCCTTAATTTTCATAAAGAGGTGTGAAACACCATGCTTAATTAAAATTTTCTTACGATTTCCAAAAGCAAGATCAGCTACAGTATTATCCAATACCCCTGTCGTGGTTTTCACACCTTTGTAGTAACACAGGCAGCTGTCAAACACAGTAGGGGTCCCAAAATTCCCTAGTCAAACTATCAACAAGCCAGCACCCCTAGTTTGCCCTCAGGGTATGTTCGGTTTTCAGAGGTGATTTACAATGGAAATATAGGTTTCTGTTCCGAAACTTGTGTTCGGTATTCAGAATTCAGAGAGTTCGGTTTTCAGAGAGCTTTTCTATATATAATATATAAGGAAAAATTCGGGACCAAAATATTTGTTCGGTTTTTAGAGATTTTCGGTTTTCAGAGGTTCGGTTTTCAGAGGTTTACCTGTAATGATAAGAGAATACAGTACAAGAGGGCCAAGATGACCCTTAATCGCTCACCTGATTACCATAGATTTAAGATTTTTGCTGGGTAGCCCATGGGTAGGGTCAATATTGACCTTAGGGGCAATATTTGAACAATGTTGATGGTGGATCATGAGCAGTGGTTCTGCAGAACAAGATTTTCAAAGATTTAGTATATTGATTTTATCAAGACAATGATTCTGACCAATGAAGATTGGGCTAAAAATGTGCCCTCTAAAGTAATTTTTTTAAGATTTGACCTAGTGACCTACTTTTTATTCCCACCCAACCCATGATCACACTCAACCTTGATATCACCAAGACAAACACTCTGAGCAAGTTTGAGGAAGACTGGGCTAAAAATGTGGCCACTGGAGTGTAAACTAGATTTTTCTAAAACATGACCCAGTGACCTACTTTTTGACCTCACATAACCCACTTTCAAACTTGTCCAAGCTTTTATAAGGACAATCATTCTGACCAATTTTCATGAAGATTTGGCTATAAATGTGACCACTAGAGTGTTAACAAGGTTTTCCTACTATTTGACCTAGTGACCTAGTTTTTAACCCCACATAACCCACTTTCAAACTCGTTTGAGATTTTATTAAGACAATCAGTATGACTAAGTTTCATGAAGATTGGACAAAAAATGTGACCACTAGAATGTTCACAAGGTTTTTCTACTGTTTGACCTAGTGACCTAGTTTTTAACTCCACTTGACCCACTTTCGAACTCGTCCAAGATTTTATCAAGACATTCATTCTGACCAAGTTTCATGAAAATTGGACTAAAATTGTGACCACTAGAGTGTTCACAAGGTTTTTCTACTGTTTGACCTAGTGACCTAGTTTTTAACTCCACTTGACCCACTTTCAAACTCGTCCAAGATTTTATCAAGACATTCATTCTGACAAAGTTTCATGAAGATAGGACTAAAATTGTGACCACTAGAGTGTTCACAAGGTTTTTCTACTGTTTGACCTAGTGACCTAGTTTTTTACCCCATATAACCCATTTTTCAAACTCCTCCGAGATTTTATCAAGACAATCATTCTGACCAAGTTTCATGAAAATTGGGCTAAAAATGTGACCTGTAGAGGGTTCACAAGGTTTTCCTACTATTTGACCTAGTGACCTAGTTTTTAACCCAACTTGACCCACTTTCAAACTCGTCCGAGATTTTATCAAGACATTTATTCTGACCAAGTTTCATGAAGATTGGACTACAATTGTGACCACTAGAGTGTTCACAAGCAGCTCACCTTGAGCTTTGCTCAGGTGAGCTAAAAACCCGATACAGACATCATTACACAGGAACTATCAAGAACAGACTGTTTAACTCCATTACTTCATGAATATTCATGTAAGAAATAATTTAGATTATTTTTATGATAGGACATGGACACAAGCTTTTTTGGCTATGGCAGAAACTGTAGAATCATACATAGCTTATCATTAGCAAACAGAGCAGACCTTGATCAGACAGCTCCTACAGAAGCCATCTGATCTGGGTCTACTATGTCTGCAAGAGCATATTTATGGAGTAAAGGATTAATCAAAGTACTGACAGTACTGAAGGTTTCGGACCATATATATGTCGCTTGTGACTATACAATACGAAAAAGCTTGGTAGGGAAGGACTGGTACCATTGATACATAGTAAGATGACCTCTAAAGCATTATTTCCTGAACTACAAGAGCACCGCTGTGCAGCAAAATACGCCCGTCGGCAAAGTCAGTGATAAGCCAATTTAATAGGAAATTGAATCTGTTACAATGTGAAACTATCATTGGCAACTGCCTAGTAGAGCTATATATATAATATAGACCTGTTGTAACCAAATTAAATACTTAGCTTCATCACCATACAGGGAAGACAGCTATTGATTTTGTGACAAGTCCAATGACTTTTCCTGCAGTAACCCCCCTTTTCATACATAGATTTTTAAAAGAAAATAGAAAATACACTGAACGTTTCCAGGTGTATATATATATATGCATTCTGTGTCTAGTTATGAAGACAGGCAAGTTTGATGAGGATTGGATTTTATTTGTTTGAGTTAGAGAGCGGACAAAAAACGAATTTTGTTTAAAATTTGTTAAAAAGTTAATAAAAAAGGGGAGATAATTCAGAAGTGTGCAGGGCGATGATGCTGATTATCGAACTTAGCCGAGTCATTTTGGCCATATACATGCTGACCAAGTTTGAAAAGGATCCGATTCAATTTGTTCGAGTTAGAGAGCGGACAAGAGAATTTTGTTAAAAATTTATTAAAAAAGGGGAGATAATTCAGAAGTGTCTGAAGTCTGAAGACGGGCGTATAAAAATGGTGTTTAATGGAACTGTTTGTTAAAATTGACAGGTCATCTGTACATAATTGCTGTGAACTTTTCTGAAAATCCTGTCAGTGTTTAAGATATTGTTTAAAGAAATAAATTGATGACTAGTAGCACACAGTGCAGTTCCAATAGTTCAATTTGCCTGCAGTTTACTTAAATTCATATTTGAATTTAGTAAAGGGTCATTACTCTATTATTATTTGGCCGACGTTGGCGTCATATATTGTGCCTCATGCACCTATCCATGTAAATACCCCGTCAAATTTAAATGAACTCTTAGCAAGCTGTTCCAAGATATGACTTCTAACAGTCACATTTCCTATATGGCTATCTGAAAGCAACAAAGGGTCATATTTCTGCTAACTGGTGGATTGTAACAGTATTTGGCGTGCATCAATCACCTATCCATCTATACACTACAACCACGTTTGGATAAATTATATATGCCATGTGAATCTAAATATCATACAGTTAACAAGATCTAATTGTAACAGAATATGTTGCAGAATGTCCCCTAAACGAAACTTACAACTGTTATTTGTGAGCATAATATCTAAATTTCAACCAATAACAGGCCATTAGTGAGCACTTGGTTACATGGCAACCAGCACTTTTGAAACAACTGCATATATATCCCTACTGACCAAAGTTTCCGAAAAATCTAATATGTAAATTGTGACCCATTCAGAGGACACTACTCCATTTCCATGGCAACCAAGTTATTCAAAACAACTTGACTGAGTTTGGGATACCCAAATACCCCTAAATGCCAATTTTCAGCAAATTTGAATATCTAAACTTTTGACCAATCAGATCTCACCATTCAGTTTCCATACCAACAAATCATTTCGAAAGACATACCAATCAATTCTGAGTGTCAAAATATCCCGACATACCAATTTTCGGCAAAATCGAACAATATCTGAATTTGCCGAAACACTCAGTTACTATGGCAACCAATTCTTTAAAAAGAACTATAAATTAGTCCCGAGTGCCAAAATATACCGTAATACCAATTTTTAGCAATATCAACCAATATATGTACTTTCGAAACACAAACCATTTGATTTGGAGTACTCAAATATCCCATGATACCAATTTTCAGCAAAAAATCGAATGATATATAACTTCGCCAAGCACTATCTAAATTTCGACCAATTATAGCCAACCATTTAGTTATGGTGATTTTCAAAAAATAAAAAGTGGGATGTATCAAGCAATATTCATATGAAGTTTCATTAGGATCGGACAATTACTTAGTCTTACTGAGAAATGCTCTGGACAAGTTCATGGCGGAAGATGAACAATTGGAAGAATCAGAATCGGAAGAAAGAATAATAAGAAACGGAGCAAACACAATATGTCCCTCTACTTCATTTTGGGACATTATTATATACCAGGGGTGAAAATAACAGCATGCTTGTATGTTAACACAGATTAATGCTGGGGAAAAAGCTTAAACACACACTACAAACAAAAAAATGTCAAGAATTATATACGTTCAGCATATGTTATAATTAACATTATGTAACACATACAATAAAATAAATCCACTTTATCTTTTTTTATAACTACTAACTCTCTATAATTGGAGTAAATATCCTTAAATGCTTACAACCTGTTACCAAGTCTCCTAAGACATTACACACATTATAAACATGGGTCCTATAGAACAGAAAAGTCTATGATCAATGTTTACGATGTCACACATTATGTAAAAATATAATTATGATCTTCTAAACTCAATATAAATACTTCTGATGCATTCAGAATACAGATTGCTTTTGAGGCTCAAGGTTATCCATATATCTCCGGAACGTTTCACTACGGTCCGTGCTCCTTCATGCAGAAGGGTCGGTGCCGAATATTATGATTTTTTAGCTTTCTTCAACTTCAACTATAACTACAGTAAATTAAATTAAATAAATTAAATTATATTAAATTTATTTATTATTTTATTTTATTTATTTATTAATTTATTTTTATTACAATAATAAATTATTAATAATAATAAAAATAATAATAAATAAATTAAATTATTAAATTTTATTTATTTATTAACTAAATTACAGTAAATTAAATAATAATTCATTTATTTTATATTTATTATTTTTTTATATTTTACTCGTCATAGCGAGCGGACGAGTAGAATTTTCCAGGCTGTTACTACTTATTATGCACTGAATATTAAATTTACGTATTTCAAATAATAAATATAGACAATATTAGCCAATAAGCTCGATGAAAGGTTTTTCTAATAAGAAAAATAATGCTTAAATTGTGGCCGATTTTAGGCTGCGAAATTCATATCCGCGGATATGAGTCATACCCGTCATATCGGGTGTTTATACTGTATCCTGCAATTTCCAGTCGTTATCTTCATTCCCATAGTTCGTGTGTAATATGTAGAGATTGACGATGTTCCGACCATTATTCATTACTGTTTTCTCCGTAACGTTGTCTGTACCAATCCGACAAATTCAAGAAATGCTTGTAGATTTCAAATAAACGCCCGACTTTTAGAAGTCGATTACTTTCTGGGCCATTTTTACCGGCGCTCTGTGGTATATTCGCACGCGACCAAATTTATCATATAACGTAGCATTTTACACGGCAAAATTATTGGTAATTGAAACAGTTGCATCCGCATTTTAATAATTGACAGAAATACCAAATGAAGAATTATCGATATCGTTTATCAAATGCATTGCACTTGGAACTATATTTTTTGTCAAGGGGTGTTATCAAAATCACATTTTTGGCAAAATGAAAGTAGAAATACGGATGAAATACGCCCGTAGATAACTAAATCGCTTAATCGGCGCTACGTGATAAACATTCTGTCAACGTTAAACCATTCAAAATGTCTGCATTTGGGTTAATGAATGTATGCATTGTAAGCATAAATTGATTTTTCGTAGTATAACAGTGGTCTGATTGCGCATTATGGGATATGAATTTCTTTATAAATTTGCTTGAGGCATGCCCTGGGGATGCATTACTATTAGGTTTCGGAAAGTAGTCCGAAACCTAAAAACCATTAAATTAGAACTACAATAAATTTATCATGGCATTCATAATTAAGCCAGATATTTAACACTAACCTTTTACTCCATAAATGTGCCTTTTATTATGTTTGAAAACAGAAAAGACTCAGATCAGATGCCACCTGTAGGAATGGTCTGCTCTGGTTCTGCTTCCTGTTTGCTAGTGGAATTGTATAGATCTGATTCTACAGTTTCTGCCATGACATAAAAACAACAACATGAGCTTATATGCCATTCTAAAATTACACTTAATTAATATTCATATCACTATTTCTAAAATTCTTACATAAATATTCATGGAGTGAAGAGTTAAACAAATTTCACTAACAAAAATGGTAAAATTAGAATTTACAGTAGAACTTGATTTCTTTCTTTTGACACCTTTTCAAACAGATTCAGAAAGCTCCTTTAGGATCCCATAATAACTTAAAAGATTTGGCATGACTTTTGACACCTTTTCAAACAGATTCAGAAAGCTCCTTTAGGATCCCATAATAACTTAAAAGATTTGGCATGACTTTTGACACCTTTGAAAACAGAGTAAACCCAGATCAGATGGCTCTTGTAGTGAGTCTGTATTATTTAAAGTTTTAACCCTTTACTCCTTAAGGATGTATTTGACATCGTTGCAAACAGAGTGGACCCTTATCAGATGACTCAAGGGCCATCTGATCAAGGTCTGCTTTGTTTTCTTATGAAATCAAATAGATCTATTTCTAGTATCTGCCATGGTAAAAATGTCTGTTTATGATGTCATTATAAAGTTCAGGTACTTAATATTCATAGTAATTATTTCTGATATGAATATTCATAGAGTAAAGTTCTAAAACTTCATTAACTCTTTACTCCGTGAATATTCAGGTCAGAAATAATGACATCATGAATATTAGTTTTATTTTTTTTATATTGGCAATGGGTATAAGAATGTTCGGCCGTAGTAGAAACTGTAGATTCATACTCGTATCTATAGTATTTTATATTAAGCAAACAGAACAGATCCTGATCAGATGGCCCCTACATGAATTGTCTGATCTAGGTCTACTCTGTTTGCAAAGGCATAGAAAGTGTATTTATGGAGTAAAGATTTAACACCGTAATTTCACCACTGGAAAAATGTTTCCAAATGGTGACTGCGGAACTCTCTTTATTGTTTGCTACAAGCTCTTTATCCCTTTCCTCCACAAATACGCCTCTGTAAAAGTCACCTGTTGAAACCATTGTGATAGATAGAGCATTTGCTCCTATAGGAGAAAATGCTCTATTTATCACAATGGTTTCAAACTACAAACTTCTTAAATTTTCCTTTTCTCTAGTTAATGCTCCTTTTCAGTAGATTTATTCAAAGTGGTTGGATCTAAAAATAGCCTATGAGGGAATGGGTTAATCGATTTCTCCATTATTTTTTTTAAAACATGATCAGTGTCAGGCAGTTTGGATTCTAATGATTAGTTGCTTGGGGTCACATCTGTTTGCATTCTAATGATTAGTTGCTTGGGGTCACATCTGTTCGCATAGGTAATTTTTCAATTTACAATTTTTCCGCCAGCGTGCACAGTTAACAAAATCATGTCTGCAAAGACAAGTCCCCTTTTCAACATTCATTAATCCTTAACATCTTTTTAAGAATCCTTTACAAACAGAGTAGACCTTTAGATCCTGTACGAGCCATCTGATCATGGTCTACTGTCTGCTTAGGGCATAATATAGATCTGATTCTACAGTTTCTGCTCTGCATGGCATAGCTTTTGTGTGTTAATTTGCCATTTTAAAAATAAAACATTATTAATATTCATGATGTCATTATTTCGTACACAAATATTCATAGTGTAAAAAATTGCAGTTTACTTCAATTCTAAAATATACACATTTTTCTTCCAGTGTTATTCAGTAACTTGACCATTTTCAATCATATCTGGATCCAAACTTATTGAAAAGATTATCATATATTCACCTACAATATTGTTCAAGATAAGTACCTTTGGTCCTCTGTCTTTTTGCTGCTCTCCCTTGTCTGGTCTTCAGAGTCCCCAATTCCTTCACCTCCACATCTATCACCTCTGTCTCTGCCTTTTCTTTACATTCCTTCAGCATCATATTAAGTCTGTGTTGTGTCTGGAAACACAAAAAGAAGTCTTATACCCCATCACTTGTTAACTCAAATATGACTGACATTGGCCAACGGCTTATATCCAGAAGAAAGGCAGAGTATGTCGATGTCTTTAAACCCTTTATTCCATGAATATTCATGCAAGTAAAGATGACATCATGAATATAAGTTAGGAGCTGTCTGGTCTGGGTCTACTCTATTTGAAAGGGTGTCAAAGGGCATCTTTATCAGTTCAAGCACAGCAGGTTATTTCTTTCATTTACTAATCTTACTAAACATCCAAAACACCATATTTCCCCTTCCAGAAATATTTTCTCGATAGATACCAATGTTCAGTGGATATGCACCAAGGACATGCTTAATCCTTTCCCTCATATAAACTTGTTTTCACGCATATGCAAACAGAGTAGACCCAGATCAGACGGCTCCTATAGGAGCCGTCTAATCTGGGTCTGCTCTGTTTGCTAATGAAATTTGATAGATCTGTTTCTATACTTTCTAAAACGGCTACAATGTTCCACCTTCCATATTTCATTGTAACTATTTTGTCCACGAATATTCAGCACATAGTGAAATTTGGAATAAACATAGCAAGAATTAAACAACATAATTGGATATTTTTTCAATTGCAGTGATAACTAGCCAATAGTGTCAACTCTGATCAAACTTCTTCTTCATACGAGTCTTGAGTCCTGTCTTCGGGGTACTACAGCTTTTGCACATGCAATAATTTCCTCAACTCTTTTGCTGCCAATGTCACATCTGTGATTACCTATACAAACAGATTGGATCCAGATGAGATGCCAAGTAACCAGGTGTCTCATCAGGATCCAAACTGTTTGTTACTATGACTGTTTCTTGTCATATGACATAACATTATTAAATTAAGTTAATACCATAAACAAATTTCTTCTGGATAAATATCCTTAATGCAAAATAAAAACAAGCTCCTTTGGAGCTTTCTGCATTACTCTCATCCTGCATTAAGCTATCACCTGTGTTTACCAACATTTGGACTTCTTGTGAGCATTAATTGTAGACAGATGTACGGCAAAGGGTTTTCCCTATTCATTGTTAACTG